>BDSI01000102.1:0-127540 GCA_003117195.1 Eudorina sp. 2006-703-Eu-15 | reverse complement strand
GAGGGGCTTTTTGTCGCAGTGGCTTTCTAGTATCGTGAGACACCTCAATAGCAGGGTGCCGAGGTTATGACTGACTTGCGTGACGTCCAGGGTGCGGACATCCGGGTGTTGTCGAAGGTCGTTCATTAGGGCACTGGCCTCTTCTTCCGTAATGTTCCGCTCCAGGTTCTCGCTGGCGTGTTGCACAGCTTCCATGGCGGGCTTCAGCAGGTCGTGGAGCGCCGCAATTTCGCTGGTGAGCGAGGCCTCCATTTCCGCTTTCGCATTGGTTTTGCTGTCTTTTGTGATGGGCAATTTGATTCTGCTCCAGCTGTGTGGATGTTGTTCGGTGTTGGGTCGTGCAGCTGGTGGCGGATACAGTTTGAGCCCCGCTAGCGTCAGATAGGTGCACAGTGCCGTGTGGTCAAAGTTTCCGCCGCACTCGTAGACCCTCTCGTATGGCTGCCCATCCTCACTTACTGCTTCCAGGGTGTGCTCGGCGATCAGGACGTCGTCGATACGGCTCTGGTGTACGACGCTTCCTTCTTCCATCTGGGTGTACGTGGGCTCACGCCTGGGGCAGCTGACCGGCTGGAGCTTGGCTGCCTGCGCAAAGCTTTGATGTGCTAGGTCGGCCGAATCGCATTCGCCTGTAGACCTGTCGGTTTTATCGAGGACCGCATTCCAATCGCCGGCCAGCAGCACGTTTTCCCCTCCGGTCGAGGCTTCCCGTACTACTTTGATGCAGTATTCGTAGATCCGCTTGCGCGTTTGCGGGTCTTCCGGACAATACACCCCCACAACATGGAGGGGCGTGCTTGAGGCTGGGGCCATGCGGATGTGTCCAATGTATCCGTTCAGCTGATTCGGCACCGGCGTGGCAGTGACACTGTGTTGGCGACTAAACCGTTCAGACACACAGATCAATACGCCTGCAGATCGGGAGCTGATATCTGGGTTGTGGGGGCGGTTGCTCATGTATGTTTGGTACGGTTTCAGTGCGTGTTTTATCCCGGTGACTGCTCGCCTGTGGTGGCTGCTTAGCTTGGTTTCCGTGAGGACTGCGATGTCGGGCTGCTGTTCGTGTATGGCGTGCTGGACTGCTTCCATTTGCGTTTGAATCCCCCGGGTGTTGAGTGTGACCACCTTGAAGAGCCCCGTCGGCGGTGGCCCGTCCTGGGTGCGCTGGGTGGTTACTTGTTCAGGGTTCACTTCCGTGGCTGTTGGGGGCCGGTGTTGTACAGGGGAGTTGGGTTTTGGTTGCTTGGCTTTGCGGAGGTATTTGGCCATCGGTTGCTGCTTGGGACCGCTCGTGGAGTGGCACGGCTGGGGTGGCGCTTCGGCGGGCCGTTTCCGGATTTGCGGAGCCCTGGTCTGCGATTCCCGTGGTGCGTTCGTAGGGTCGGGTGCCGTGTCGCGTGCGGGCCGCCGACGTGAGGTACGGTGTTGTGCGTCAGGTGCGGTTGGGTTCCGTCTCGCATCGTCTCCGGTGGGGTGCCTCGTAGGCAGGCCCTGTTGCCGTCGAAGGCAGTAGAGGATCGAGTGGGTGGGCGGTCCTTGGGTACGGCGGCGTTTGGGTTGACGATGGTTGCTTGTAGGGCTGGCCGGTCGCCTGGTTTGGGCTGTGTGTGCGGTGCCTGTGTCGGCCGATGTTTGCTCGGTTTCCTCGTCCTGTGTGTCAGGCGCTTGGGTTCCCGGGGGGGTCGTGTTTTCTTGTAGACGTTGTGCGCGGTCGGGCTGGTCGGCTGTCGGGTTGACCTCGGCGTCCTCTACCCTTGGGTTTTGCCGAGGGGGAATGTCCGACAAAAGCTTTGGTGCTGGACGGATGGGACGGAATTCGATGTGCATTTGGTTTATGGTCATGATGTCGATCGAATCCAAGTAGTGCACGTGCCCATGGAGTCGCGCCCATTCTACTTCATCCAGCAGTTTGGGTTGTGATTCTTCTGAGTCCAACCGGTACCATTGGTCTCCTGCCCTACGAATGGCGATGGCATGTCTCGTATCGTGTACGATGAAGCCAACAGCTAGGGCAGTACTGTTGTTGGGTGTGTGTGCGCGCACTTGCTGCAGAATATGTTCTCGTGTGCTGCCGCCTTGAATGTTGTATCTGCTGCTGACTTCGGCGAGGTGTGGGGACGGGCCCCCTTGTATGGCGACATTGTACCGCAGGTAGTGATTGACTATCATGGTGTTGAAGTTGCCTGTGACAGCGTTATACGCATTATGCCATAGCGTGGCCGCCGCGGCAGTGGTGGCTGAGGGCCGAAGCTGCTGATACATATTATTGCAGTACTGCAGTACATGGTACGGGTGTATCAGGTTGGTCCCTAACAGGTTGTTAATGGCGTGTATTTGACAGAACTGAGCTACTTGTTTTTCGTGGTACGTGGGAGCGTGAGCACTGGGTATAGGGGGCCAAGTCAGCTGTGGTCTATGGGGGGGATTATCTTCCCTATGTTTCACGTTGGAGTTGCGTGTGGCCTGTGGTGTGGCCCCCAGCTTGTCTGTGAGGTGTGCGAGTTGGGCAGAGGTCCGTTTGCACCCTGATGTAAGCATCCAGGTTGCACTTACGGTACCTATCACAAGAAGCACGAGGAAACTCAGCGCCAGTCGCCAGCGCGGCGATACGTTGCGGCAAACTGCGGGCAGGGTTCCATGGCGGGCCACCAGGTGACAACCCGAATCTGTTCTAGTGCCGAAAGGAGCGCGGGTTACGGTCCTTGTTTTGTCATACTGCCTTGTTGCAAGGTTATTAGGTTGGCCTTGAACGGCGTCATTTGGCCTTTCGTTCGCAAGGGACATAGTTGTGTAGTTGCGTGTCGGCCCTGCCTCCCTTGTGGACTCCAATTCTGAGGGCCTGATGTGTTGTTGTCTGATTTTATCTTTTCTCGTTTCAATACGGTTGATTTCCCATGTACGGCGGGAAATGGGTTGCGAGCTGGGTAGCTTTTTCGCCCATAGGACGCCGGTATCATAGTTAGCATCAGCTGTAATCAACCTCCATGTTTCTTTTGAGAAGTAGTGGATTCCGCCCTGGCGAAGGCTGCTGTGTTGTTATGGTACATGTACAGGCACGCATGTACGCACCGGCACGTACATGCCCGCTACACACGTAAGTCTCTGGTGCTGGCACGCTAGTTTTATCGCGCTATATAACTCTGGGCTAATAACGCAACGCCGGTCGGACGCTGACTCGGCCGCTGTTCGTGTTCAGGCATGTGTCGTAGGCATGTGAAGCCACGCACGCCGCATGACTTGCAGTAGTGTTTTAGAGTGACCTTGCCGTACATACATACAGCATATGAGGTCCCATTCCGCACTGTTGAGGGGGTTCTTGTGGTGTTGGTATGCCTGTCCTCCTGGAGAAGTGGTGCGGGTTAGTGTTTTTTGCGCTATATCTGGACCACGTGAAGTCTGAGTAGTCTGCGTGAGATGGAGTGGGGGCGGCGCTGAGTTGGTTGCTTGTTATTCGCGCTCGGGTTAACACTAGTATATTAACAGTCAAGCAAGCACCACGCGTGAACTCCGGCAAATTTGGTGTGCCTTTCGGTGTGCATGTACACTCATCATCAACGAAGCAAACATAACTCGTGTGGACAATCATTTAACCACAGCAACGTAACCACCTTGGCTGTCTAACATACAACCGTACCACCGATTTCAGCACAGTCGATACTGCTTGACTGCTTTCGACCGACACTACTGTACTTCGTTCGCAGCCAACGAATAAAGCAACACGGATAAAACCCGCTCAGGGGGAGTAAGCCACCAGGGCGCCCCTATTAGCGAGCCACCACCGCAACCAAGGCAAGCCCCATAAAATTAATGAAAGGCTGCGGTGTCGGGAGAACACAATCGTTCTGGCGAGCTGTTGGTGTCACGGTGCGTGCGTGCGTGCGTGCGTGCGTGCGTGCGTGCGTGCGTGCGTGCGTGCGTGCGTGCGTGCGTGCGTGCGTGCGTGCGTGCGTGCGTGCGTGCGTGCGTGCGTGCGTGCGTGCGTGCGTGCGTGGCGTGCGTGCGTGCGTGCGTGCGTGCGTGCGTGCGTGCGTGCGTGCGTGGCGTGCGTGCGTGCGTGCGTGCGTGCGTGCGTGCGTGCGTGCGTGCGTGCGTGGCGTGCGTGCGTGCGTGCGTGCGTGCGTGCGTGCGTGGCGTGCGTGCGTGCGTGCGTGCGTGCGTGCGTGCGTGCGTGCGTGCGTGGCGTGCGTGCGTGCGTGCGTGCGTGCGTGCGTGCGTGCGTGCGTGCGTGCGTGCGTGCGTGCGTGCGTGCGTGCGTGCGTGCGTGCGTGCGTGCGTGCGTGCGTGCGTGCGTGCGTGCGTGCGTGCGTGCGTGCGTGCGTGCGTGCGTGCGTGCGTGCGTGCGTGCGTGCGTGCGTGCGTGCGTGCGTGCGTGGGGGGGGGGGGGGGGGGGGGGGGGGCGTGCGTGCGTGCGTGGGCGTGCGTGCGTGCGTGCGTGCGTGCGTGCGTGCGTGCGTGCGTGCGTGCGTGCGTGCGTGCGTGCGTGCGTGCGTGCGTGCGTGCGTGCGTACGAAAGCTGCATGCACGCCAGTGGGACGGATGACTGGAGCAGTACCAAACGAACGACTCGTATCGCTTTTGAGCCATTGATTATTGACCGACGGATACCTAGCAGCGCGAGCTGGTCCACAGTCTTATGAACGGACAGATGTATGGAGAAGTACGCAAGAGGGAATCGATCTTACAAGCAAGTGCGCTGCCCGATAGACAGATGCCGGACAAAACCCGTAAAACCCGACGACACACGCGGGTACATTCTCTCCCTTATGAGATGGTTCAGCAGGCTCTTTACTCGCTCGCACCTGTTGTTTCAGATAAAGTCAACGACCCCAAACAGGGCTGATCTGCGAGCACGTATGCAGCCCTCCCTCCGGGGCCCAAACCCTGCACCACACACTGCACTCCTCCTTACACAGATATAAATATGTAATATATGACGCAGCGTCCATATAGTCCACAGCAACTCCACACCTTGCTTGAGCTTGTCGCACAGGATGCTCCCGACGCACCCAGACGGAATCGAGGGGAATGCGAGGCCCGCATGGGGTCCCCCTACGGGGCCATAAAAATATTGCCACGCATTTACACCCTGTCCTGGAGCCCATGCCGCCGGCACCTATACAGCACCAACAAATTGCCTCACCGCCGGGGAATCGACACATACACACGTGGTCAGGGAAAGCCGATCTAGCTAGCGTAGCAGGAAGACACGAACGACGGGGTCTGGCAGATTATAAGTTGCTGGAGACGTCCAAATAAATATTTTCCTACCGCGGAAAGTTGTCGCATCCACCCACACCACGGTCTGCATTCGTCTATGTTTACACACAGCTCAACATACATAGGAGAAGCTGTGGCCATGCACTACCGTCCCCATCCAGCAGCAGGTGCGTCCCTGCTCGGGCAATCTTTCATGATGTGAAAGATCTGTCAGGCGTCATGCAAGCAACCAACGGGAAACACCAACGTTCCACGATGCCCGTGCTTGCATTGCTTTCCTGTATTTGACCCTGCGTGGCATGCCTCGATGTCAGTGCCGGGGCCTGGAACTGGTCAGGCTGCTCGCGGACGCCTCTCCCACCACGACAACCTCCTTATATTCTACGGTGCTGCCGCGCACCAACGCAGGTACCAAGCTGAAGAGCACCATGTCCCCGGCAACCGACCGCTTGTTGATTTCATGACTGGTGCTCTCCTGCTCGTGCCTGGCTGTGTTGAGAGGCTGCACCACGCGGGAACGCAGCCCCTGCACGCTGGAGGAGCGCTGAAATTCACTCTGCCAGTTGAGGTGCTTGGCGAGCAGTCCCATCCGCAGCGCCGCGAGCACCAAGCCCACCGGCGGTGCTGGCGGGCGCGGGCTAGGCGGCAACTCCTTATTACCGCCGTCCATCTGCTGCTTCACCCAAGCCGCCAGAAGTCCCGCCAGGTCCTGCACCCGCTTGTCGTTTTCCGTGAGCGCCTGGTACTTGGCGTATATGATGTCGCGGTATACATCCAGGGCCTTGGTCCACGCTGGCGAGTCCCGCATGGACGCCTGCACGAAGTCCATGAAGCCTGCCAGCTCAGCCGGCCAGTACCCCAAGTCCGTGGCCTCCTGGAGGGCGATCCCCAGCAACTCCCCGATCTCCTGCGACGGCTCCTGCCGGCCCAGCTGTTGGCTCGGCTCCCTCGACGCTGACAGCCTGTCCAGCAGGACCGTCTGGATCCACTCGGAAGCTAAAAACATGCACACGTGAGTGGCGAGGTTCTTGGAAGTGGGCGGCGTGATGAGATTCAGCAGGCCGCCGCTGCCAAAAAGTGGCTGAGCGTTGTCAGCGGCCAGAGTGTTGAAGTGCTCGCGCAGATCCTTACAGCCCGGGCCGCCGAAGTTCTTCAGCTCCTTCGTGAAGGTCCGCATCTCACTGGCCAGGTCGTCCGGCGTGAAGCCAGAAATGTAAACGCCTGCGAGGCGAGGAAGCATCACAGATAGGCAGCATGCGTGGCGAGGGGCAGTGAGCAAGGCAACACCACGCAGCCGATTATCAAGCAACTGTAAGGCACCTGAGGTCGGTTTCACATATCTAGTCCGTGCACTGCAAATTTATCACCTGAGAAACCCGCCCTAACTATCTCAAAAAGGGCCAGGGTAGCCAGGGTGCCGTAGCGTGTATATCCGTGCGTGTGTGAGTGGAATGGAGTGGATGGATGGAGCATATTGCTCATTAACAACCAGTGTTGCTATCTTTAATAAAAGGAATATTTACGGGCAAAAAACCCGGAATTTTTCTATTTCCCGGACCCCCAAGAAACCTGCGAGATTTCATTTATTTGACGCTGTGGAGAGCTGGAAATCTGCCCTGCCAACTATTTTCCAGACCACCAAAAGGGCCTGGATATCTGCAGGCGCAGGGGCAATTCGTGCATCGTACACCTGTCTACCGCCAAAACACACTCTGATGCCGCCGTGTCCCCTACACCTGGTTACCCTCCCATATGCATCCGCGACGCAAGGAAAGCGCGCTTCAGGCCTCCAAGACTGAGAATCCTTTCGTAGCTGTGGTAGCAGTGGCCCTGCTGTCGAAACACGCAGAAATATTTCCAGCCTGCTTCGGAGGTTTTTATTTCCTGGCACCTAGGAAGTCCCCCAAAATCTGCCCTGCCAAAGGTTTTTTGGCTACTGGCGACACGCAGGAAACCTGCGGAATTCTATTTCCCGGTTTTGGAAGATACCAACACTGTCAACAACCCGTGGGCTGCTGCATGCGTACGTACGTGACCGGGCAAAAAAATTAAAGGTCAACGAATATCAGTGAGGGATTCATCAGTCATGTATAGGCCTAGCACGCCCGTTGCTTGTTAGTATCGCCGTATCGCCGTACGTAGGCTCGCCCCGCGTAGCCCATTATCTGAAGCTATCTAGATAGCGCACCGTGCATGCAACGAAGCAACCCCCACCGTCATCTCATCAGCTTGCGTGGCTAGCTACGCACCGGGCTTGGCTGCGAACGCGGTGTGCACATCTCGCTTAAGACGGTCATTTTCGAAAACAAGCTGCTCGTTCTTCGACATGAGCTGGTCATTCTCTTTCTTGAGCGCGCGACGATTGCAGCATTCTTCGCGTGGCACGAATTGCAAACCGCCACGTAATAAGGGCATGGCACGGCAGCTGATGGTTGCTTGCGCTCTTCGCCCAGCCTCTTCTGATAATCGGACGCAGCAGGTTGCTGCCTGCTGCTGCTGGCCCCAGCACCATAAACGAGACCACCCTTTTGCTCGATTGGCCGCAGCTCCTGTTGTTGACCTGTTGTTGTTGCAGGCTCAAGCCCATCATAATAATCATGGCTCAGGGCCGGCTGCCGCGCAGCATAAGCCGGATGTCCGGAAGCTGACCATGTCAGGCAGTTCATTAAATATGCTGAGAACGAAGTAAGGTAGGAACGAGCTAGTCTGCCGGCTGCAAAATGTAGGCACTACTGGCGCTCAGACACAGGATAGAATGCGTGCACGTCAACGAATGAATATCTGTAACAATGATGTGCAGTAGCTGCGTAGGTGCAAATGCGATCGCATTGACGAAAGTTCACATCGGTCCAGTAGTGCCGTCACTGTGCGGAAGTAGCTTCTCAGCAGTTACCTCGCCCGTGCGCCTCATCGCGCATGTAGACGATGTTGGTATTTACACATGCAATACATCACCATCGATGGTTTGTATGTATGCCTTGCCTGACAACTGACAACAGTTGGAGTTTATCAGGCACTTGAAGGAGAAATTGAGCATCGTTCCTTCAGCTTAGTTATATTAACTTCATTAATCATAATACATTTGGTTCAGGAACGAATAATCGATCGATTCTAAAGGGGCGGGGTTATTAGTACATACGTAATGTAATGTAACCTACCGTTACAAGGTGGACCCTTATCCCGACCGGGTGTTCCAACGGACCCAGGTAGCTCGTAGGCGCCTGCCTCGTCTCATCAACTCCTACGGAGGACCGTGCACCCATCCTCCATCACCCGCGGGGGGGGGGTCACGCAGCCATACCGGCCACTACACCAGGTTACCAGCACGCCAGGATTGCCTCTCCTGGAAACCGCGCCAGACACGGCGGTGAGGGGACGTGGGATTCGAACCGCCGATCTCTGGACAGAATGCCAGTGTCTTTCCCATTAGACGTAGCGACTCCAGGGGTATCTATGATACCTGTCCTAGCGCAGAAAGGGCTGGTAGCTAAGTATCGCCTTCCCGGAGGTTATCAACCTTGGTGAGGAAAGAGCGAGTAGTATCAGGTGTGCCTCGTGTATGTGCGCCAGTCCGTTGCTATCCTGGCCATTCGATCGTACCAGTGTAACATGATGAGGGTGAAAAACGCATTTGATGTGAAGGGGCTCGAATAATTACAGGTAACCAGCTATCCTGCATGCCTTCCCAGCTCCCGGAACGATTAGTCAGTGCAGTGGGATACATAGCAACAAATAGTAGTCGAGGTCCTTTGACTCATCGCGAGGCTCTAGAGGCTCTACGTAGGATGGCACACACACATACACATTTGTATTGTTGTGTTACCAAAGGTAAGTAAATCGCAGGTTTTGGTAAGTATCCGGGCCTGGGCGGTTTGGGTGGCCTTCTTGTTAAACACATGTACTGATGAGGTGGCGAAATAGACACGCAGCCTTACTTCCCGATTTGCACACACGAAATAACTTCATATGTAAGCAATTACATTGCTTACTTCCGAGCGAGCTAGCACCGAACCGAGCCCTACATGACGGCCCTGGTCAAGCCAACCCAGGCGCAGAATGTGGTAGCTGGGCTTAAGGACAAACACGGGAACTTAGTTACGACTGCGAAAAAACTGCCACAAGTGGTCGAGGACTACTGGGGGACGATTTGCCAATCCCCGGCGGCGAATGTGACATACAGCGGAGGACAGGGAGCAAGTGCTGCAGGCCCTGCGGCACCGAAACCTAAGGATACCGGAGGACCAAGCAGCAGACATCGGCTCGATGGAGGTGTCCGCCACAGAGGGCGGAAGTGTCTTGAAAAACGCTGCGCCCGGGAAAATCGCCAGGATGGGACGGTATCCCGGGCGAGCTGTATAAGGGATACCGGGCGAAGTTTGCAGACGTGTAGGCGAACCTATACACGGCCATCGGTACCCTAGGGCGAACACCGAACGGGTTCCTTGACGGGATCATCACCATTCTGTACAAGATTCGGGGGCATCGGTACGTGCCAGGTAGCTACCGGCCGATTACACTGCTGTGCACGGACTATCGCATATAGCAAAGGTGCTAGCCAACCGCCTGGGCCCAGCCCTAGGCAAGGTGGTCACCCTGGAACAGTCGGCGTTTCTCCCGGGGAGACTGATAAGCGCAAATGTATGTGCTGTGTCTGCGGTACCTGCCCCACCTACTGGCACAGCAGGGCCGGTCAGGCTGCATAGCCTTCCTGGACATTACGAAAGCGTACGACACTCTAGACCGGCCCTTCCTCATGGGATGCATGGACGCGATGGGGGCCGGCGATGGGCTGATGAAGTGGACCCGTACCCTCCTGTCGGAGACAGCGGCGAGAGCAGTGGTGAATGGGTACAAGTCGGAGCTAGTCCCCATGACGGCGGGAGTCAGGCAGGGGTGCCCGTTACCACCACTGCTATATCTGTTTGCAGCACAGGGGCTGCTATGCTGGCTGCAGCAATGCGGGGTAGGGACCAAGTTAGGACCGCAGGATAGCGAGCTCACAACTGTGGTGCAATTTGCGGATGATACGGGAGTAGTGCTGGAGAACACCCAGGCCGTGGCTCCATTCCTGGAATGTATGGGCACATACGCGAAGGCGTCGGGGCAACAGCTCGATCTCGACAAGGTGGAGCTTCTGGTTGTAGGGGCGGCGGACGAGTCGGGCGCAGTCGCTTTGGGCGAGGGTCAGGACGTCGCGGGCGGGGTTTAGGATTGTTCACCACGCCATTGGGCTTAATCTCCCTTTCGTTCACGAACCTCGGAAGGGACGCTGAACTGGACTGGAGGGCGCACGGGTACAAGGTGAAAGAGCGCTTTTAGGCGCTATCGTGGCTATCCTTGTCGATATTCGGAAGGCATCATCAGCGGCAGCATATGGTCTGCAACGAGTGACGTGGCACATAGAGCACGGCGGATGACCGCCTCAGAGAGAGAGTGTGGCCGGCCTGGGAGAAGTTGGCGGCTCGCTTAATCGATAGAGGACTCGGCCCCGACGACACAGCACGGAGCGCAACCGGGGTTCCAAAAACGCTGTTGTCAGGGCACCCGACGGGAGGAGGGTTTGGGGCCCTACCCCTGCTGGAGCACGCGCGGGCCAGATGGGCCAGGTGGAAGGTCCGCTTCGTCCTGGGACCCAAGGGCGGGGCAGACGAGCCGTGGCGGCGAATTCTGCTGGAGTTCCTACACGGAGCGATACCGGGCTTCGAACCCATCATGGCCTTGACGGCGCCCCATGCAGGACCATGGCTGAACTGCCTCGGACTGCCGGAGGGAGTGTATCGGATAGCAATCGCACTGAGTGCCCTCCCAACGGTGATCGATGTTGAGGCGGAGCCCCTGACCTACCCCAGGGGCCTGGTGTTGGAATGCACCGCTGTGGGGCAACCCGATATTACCAAAACGGCCGCCACAAGGCGAGCGACTGGGGCTCGAACAAAGGCATGCCGCCCTTGCCAAATGCTTGTCGTTGAGGACCATTGCTTGGGCATGCGGTTCCGGGACACGACGGACGGATGGATGGGAGAGGAACTTGGACGCGAACCCCCCGACCGCCCGCACACAGCGCCAGCGTCGCCGGGGGTGGGCAGCGGTTGTTAGGGAGTGCTTGGGGGTAGGATCCGACGGGTGGCAGGAGTGGAACCGGTGGAGGGAGTGTGAGGCGGCCCTAGAAGCGCTCCGACAAGACATCCCACCAGGGTGATGGGAAGCCGCCGAGGGGACCCTGGGGCCCACCGAGGCGACCCCCCCAGGGAGAGAGGAAGTCACGGAAATGCTGGTGAGGCGCATGGGGTGGAGGCTGCAAAACGGCCTCAAGGTGGCACTCAATCCACGAGTACACCGTGCCATACCTACCGCACGACACTGCAGCTGCACAGCCTAGGGGAGGCGAGGCGTGCGGTGCACACACGCTTTGTTTACGAAGCGCTTGGGGTAGAGGATACTGCGCCAGAAGTGTCGAGGATGGTTTCCAAGGTATTAGGGAACATGCAGCGGATGTGGACGGAGGCCAAGTGGGAAAACTCCAATAAGAAGGCGTACTGGCGACTGGCGGTTGATGGCATCCCGATGCCCGTTAACTCTAGGGTGAGCCTTCAAAGGCAGCAGGTGTGGCTCGCAACGCCCCCCGTGGGTGTGCAACAGTGTGTCTGGGACGTTGTCGTCTTGGCGGCAACCAATGCCATGGAAACGGGCCGGGGAGCCCTGAGGGCCGACAGCAGGTCCAGGAACGCGGGCGGGATCCCTCGGCATTTAGGGGACGCTGAAGGGCTAGCCGTCCGGCGGGCAGTGGCAGACGTTTGGAGCCGACTCTACGACTTCGCTGAGCTGGGAGTCCCAGTGAAAGGGTGGTCAGCGGTGGGGGCTACATACACACCCCATCCTGAAAGTGCGTCTTGTGTGCCGTGGCCCGCCGGTTCCGTCAGGCCAGGATTCTTACGCCCTGTAGGTATTCTGTTGCAATAGATCGCGGGTGGACAGGGCACTGACGCCCAGTGGAGCTATCGCTCGTTGTGGGCGGTTTGTTCGGCCCGGTGGGACCGTACGGGCAGGCCCCTGATGGTCACTCGCGAGGCCCCGTGTACGTGGCCCTGCAAGACTACGGGCCACCGCTGGAGAAGTGACCCCGCCTTGGTGGGGGTGGGGGTTCGCTAATAGGGGCGCCCTGGTGGCTAATCCCCCTGAGCGGGCTTTATCCCTTGCCATGGTTGGTTATCAGGAACGGGGTGGTTACCTGGTAGTGTGGACCCGGGGAGTGTTTCGGTGCACTTGGGGAGCCTGCCCGGAGCGCCATGGTGGCGTTAGTTCGTTTAGGCAGTGTATGGTGAGGAAGCCTCGGCTGTCGTCGAGGCTGTCACCGATGATCCGCGGGGTCCGCTGTAACATCCTAATAAAAATATACGGTACGGCTGATGAGTATACGTCATACACGCACGAGAGGTGTTGAGGTGTCAACACGGCCAACGCCACTGTAACACGGCGCGGCCAAAGGCTTCTCGAGATGCTGTGCAGGGTCATTTGCAGGGACTTATACTGTAACCCATCCAGCGTTACAGCCACTGTGCCGGCTTGCTTGACATGACCATGTCAACGGGTATGTATTGGAGGGGTAATACTTCTGTTGGGACTCTTGCTTAAAGTCAATTTAAGACCGCGCGCCGTGCTGCTGCTGGACCATGTTTCTTTATTCGTTGGCTGCGAACGAAGTACCGTAGTCGGTGTCGGTCGAAAGCAGTCAAGCAGTATCGACTGTGCTGAAGTCGGTGGTATGGCTGTATATATGTTAGACAGCCAAGGTGGTTTCGCTGCTGTTGGTTGAGTGATTGTCCACACGAGCTATGTCCGTCCTTGCTTGATGATGACGTTATTACGTGCATACAGAAAGGCGCACCAAATCTCGCCCGAAATACATTTGCCGGAGTTCACGCGTGGTGCTTGCTTGACTGTTTATTTTACTAGCTAGTGTTAACCCGAGCGCGAATAACAAGCAACCAACTCAGCGCCGCCCCCACCCCATCTCAGACCACTCAGACTTCACGTGGTCCAGATATAGCGCAAAAAACACTAACCCGCACCACTTCTCCAGGAGGACAGGCATACCAACACCACAAGAACCCCCTCAACAGTGCGGAATGGGACCTCATATGCTGTATGTATGTACGGCAAGGTCACTCTAAAACACTACTGCAAGTCATGCGGCGTGCGTGACTTTACCTGACTGAACACGCACGAACAGCGGCCGAGTCAGCGCCTAACCGGCGTTGCGTTATTAGCCCAGAGTTATATAGCGCGATAAAACTAGCGTGCCAGCACCAGAGACCTACGTGTGTAGCGGGCATGTACGTGCCGGTGCGTACATGCGTGCCTGTACATGTACAATAACAACACTACGTACCACGCACGTAAACATGCGTGTAACGCATGTGTGGCATGTGTACATCATCTAGATAGGGGCCTGCCCGCGCGCGATAAGACACCCCGTACGTCTCAGGCAGAGTAAGATAAGTAAGACGTCTGTTCCGCTAATGATTACGACCATTTCCGATCTAGATGTCATCCATATCACTGCTGTCCAGCACGCGTCCCAGATCCTTATGTGCTATTCCTCCCTGCCCATGCAGCGAGGCCTGCGTACCGATTTTATTCACACAACGGTCAGGGCCAGGCGGGCGCCTATTCAGTTGTTGGGGTAGGAGACGGTGGTGGACACGCTCAGCCCAGTTTGGACGTCGCGGCAGCTGAAACGGATGTCACCCTGCCCGAACAGCATGCTGACCTCTAACTCATACTTGTCCGGGTCCACCACGGCCTTCGGATCCCGGATGTGCAGAGTCGCGGTACCCACCAGCTCCATGCCCGGCCGCGTCACGTACAGGGGAACCGGCCAGACCGCTGTACGGTAGATGGAAAAGCTCACCGACTCCTGAAATTTCTCGACCGGAACCCGCGTTACCAGCTTCCGCTCGTCCACCTTGACAACGTCGTCCTTCTCCACGATGACCACCATCGCCTTGTTGCATCGATAACTCTCCCTCACCTTGTCCCAGACCTTGTACTCCGGCGGGTCGTCTGGCCGGAATGCACGCTGGCCAGAGATGCCGTAGGAGTGGGTCATGCGGCGAGCCGAGATGCTGGTTGGCGCCTTTGCGTAGATGGCTGCGCCCTCCTCGATGGCCGACCGTGCGCACGTTGGCGCCATGACATCGGCCGAGTCGACGCCCAACTGGGACAGCTCAGCGCGCAGCCGGGACTGCAGGTACGGGCTGTCGCAGAGGCCACCGACCAACATGACCTTGTCCGGCTTAGCGTTGACGCGCTTCCGCATGTCCGTCACGCGGCTCACGATCTTGCCCACAACTGCTTCGAAGATGGCCTTGACCTTGTCCGCCGGGAGTGGAATGCGGTCCTCAAGGCCTGTATCCGCCTCCCACTTGTCGCGCAGGTTGCCCTGGATCTGGCTGTACAGCGATGGGTGCACGTCAAGGACCAAGCCAGACGCCTCGCCCTTGTACGTGTGCTTCATGTGCATCCATTCCCGGTAAATAAGCCGCAGATAATGCCGCATGTTCTTGTTGTCCTCCTTCCACCTGCGTGAACGAACAGAAACACACACACATACAGACGATACACATGGGGGGTTGTCGTTTAATGGGAATTACACTGGCATTCTGTCCAGAGATCGGCGGTTCGAATCCCCGTCCCCTCACCGCCGTGTGATTAGGCGGGCCTGGCGCGGTTTCCAGGAGAGGCACTCCTGGCGCGCTGGTAACCTGGTGTAGTGGTCGGTATGGCTGCGTGACCCCCCCCCCCGCCGCGCGGGTGATGGCGGATGGGTGCGCAGTCCTAGTAGGGGTTAATGAGACGAGGCACCTACGAGCTATCTGGGCCCGTAACATCCGGTCGGGATAGGGGTCCACCTTGTAACGGTTACATTACACACATACACACACAGCATGCACGGTCATATCCGTAGTACATGCATAATTCTTATCCGCACAGAAGGGCCATGTACGAATGGCTGCGTGAAAAGGAAGAGTAGGGGTCAATGCCGTGCGTGCGTGCGGGGATAGCATTCCTTCCGAATAGATGTATGGAAATGCCCCCACACACGCTTACTCGCAGTCACGCTCAATTTGCATTCACCCACTCGGTTGATTCCAAGACACGATTTAAGAGACCGCGTGCCAAGGCGGAGAGGGGGGCCGCAAGCAAGGGGCTATTCCTGCAGGGCGCGCGATATCCTATCCGTCCTATCTGGAGCTTGAACATGTCATTGCCCTACCCTCCTACGTACTGATCCTACGTACTTTCGATGGCATCGCTGAATTGTGACAGTAGTAGTGCGACGTGCGAGAAATAAGACCGCCGCAATAATGAGGGTTCAACCACGTTGTAAGGGAACGTTTGTTCGCTATCTCTGTGGCGCAATGTTCACGCAGTTATCGGTGTTCTCTTATATTATTATTGCCGCCTGACTGTCCAAATGTGCAACGAACGAAACACGTGACCGCGGACCCGAGGGCAACTGGCAACTATGGCAACTAACCCCACACTTATAACTCGAGGGGATTCGACTCAGCAAAACAAATTAATCAGCGCCACAGTCGGGCGTGTAAGCAAGTGATATGAACAATTATAGGAAAGGGTGGACCCGACCGATGAAGGTAGGGATTCTGGCGGCGGCAGTACGTAGTGGTAGCATCCAACGAAATGGGATGGACTGTATTGCCTGAAGTGCGTATGGGAGCGAGCCAGCTAAAATTGCGGGTTGCTGCTGTCCATGTAACCCCGCCCTGTCCTGGCTAGCATTTTAAGCATTTTGCGTATGCAGGGGGGTGTTATGCGCGTAAAAATAACCTCTCCTTGGTGCGGCTACGTAATACACTGAATACACAGTAATGCATGGGGCCACCACGCACATACAAATAATATGGCAATGCCAGCGAGATTGTCATCGTCACAACGAAGCCGGTGTCCGTTATTGGGAAAGCGTTATTGATTGCACCGTTTGTTTGATGGGTGAGGTCA
This sequence comes from Eudorina sp. 2006-703-Eu-15, assembly GCA_003117195.1. NCBI lineage: Eukaryota > Viridiplantae > Chlorophyta > Chlorophyceae > Chlamydomonadales > Volvocaceae > Eudorina > Eudorina sp. 2006-703-Eu-15. The sequence continues at coordinate 111,301 of BDSI01000102.1, read as the reverse complement.
CGCACGGTGGCGCCAGTTGCAGCGAGCAGTTACATAATCCGCTTTATGTTGACGTCGTCCGGTCCGTCTCAGGGTTCCTTTTTTATTTGCCGCTCATCAGATGTATCCAAGGCACGCGCTACACGCGCACGGCGTGCGAGGACGGCGTTTCCGGGTTGTGGGAGATTAGCTGCGCCGTGCTTAACTATGGCTTTATGTACGAGTGTACTTTGCCCTAAAACGGTACGTGCAGTGCGTGTGAGGTCAGCTTGACAGTGGCTAGCTATTGTGTACGGTTCCCTCTTTCGCTTTCGGATGAAACCAGATTGCATGGGCTCATCCAGCTAATCCAGCAGCTTATTTACCTGCCTCGCCTGCTGCTGGTTAGCCTGGACAGAATCATCAGGTATAAATTCTTAAGGATATTGAATCTGCCCCGCGTGCCCAGCTGTAGCAGGATGCTAGCATAATAGATATCGATCTGCAATTGCTTGTGATATGCGCGGATCGATTCCGCGACTTGGATGTCTTGACTATGGTACCTTAACGCTTCCGCAAACAACTAGATGTTCTGATATGGAAGTAGCTAGTCTATGTAGCGAGACGGATGGATAGGTCCACCTAGCTGTCGAGTATGGATAGACCCGTCGATCCGCCGGCTGTCCGTTTGGTATCTTGGTTAGTCGTTGAAGGGCCCAAGTGTCCGAGGGCCCTCCTGGAGCGTGTACGACATGGAACGCTATTTAAGTGGCCCCCAGGCCATTCCGGACCATGATCCTTGATTCCCCTTGACTCCCAGACAACCAAGCTTGTAACTGTTAAGTGTTACACCAGAGGCCCCTGTACCGAAGCACTTCCACCCTTCTACACTAGCCATCTACTAATACTACTAAGCCGGCCGCGTGCTCGCTCACAGGCAATCCATTTACAATAACCCTGCAGCCCAGCAGCCCACCCAACACATACAAGCAAACAAATAAACATACCTGGTGTACACGCTGCCCAGCTCAGCCACGAGCAGTGCCTCAAATGCCGCGTCCAGTTTGCTGCCGCCGTGCACGATGCACTCACGGTACGCCGCATCCTCCAGCTGGAACTCAGAGCCGAATGCCGCCAGCTTGTGCCAGGTCAGGTCAATGGTCCCGCCACCGCCGTCAATGACCAGGATGCTTTGTCCGTTCTTGATGGCGGTGCGTATGTCGCCCTGAACCTTGATGGCAAGGGCCGCGGCCTCAGGCTCGTGCACGATGTGCAGTCTGGGTGAGTCCGGGTGCGGCACCATGCCGGCTGCTGCAGCGGCACGCCGCATGGCCGCTTTGGCGCCGTCGCCCCAGCCCGCAGGCACCGTCACGGCCCAAACCGTGTCGGGGTCCCACTCTTGCTTTCGCTCAATCACGTAGTTGCGCGCGTACTTCACCAGATGCCCCAAGTAATCCGATATCACACGCTCTGCACTGAGGTTGAACGCCGCAAGAGTGGCCATATCCTGGTACTCCTTGCCGGGCGACAGTGCGAGCTTGAAGTTCTGCAAGAGAAGGTGATTCTGCTGCTCGGCAGGCCGCATGAGGGTGAACTTCTGGAAAGCATCCTCCCCCCAGGCGATAGGAGGACTTTTGACGGCGCTGCTTCCCGATTTCTCATAAAGGATTGCCGACCGGGTTTTTGGTGCACCTACACCGGGCACGTCGCTCGGCCACGCCGTGTTCACAAGAGGCTTGTCATCGAGCCGGCTATTCGTAGGCAAGTAAGCAAAACCCGAGTTTGATGTGCCGAAATCCAGGCCCATATAACCCATTTTATTAATTGATGCCGGTCGATGCCACGAACTGTGTTGATATTCTATATATCAAAGTTTGGACGCTTAAGAAATAGTAGTGGTGCTTGGAAGTAAAGCAACAGTATGTATTTGCCGCAAGTAATGTAATGCATGTCCGCGTACACGGCGGCCAAAATAACGATAATGGTGCCTATTCTGGCGAACACGAGACACACATTATCTCATGAAACAGGCACTTGTTTAGTTAACGTGGAAGTCGGGTAATGCGAAAAGGCGCGGGGCGCACTGCAGGTACTTTGGGGAAGGAAAGGTAGGCAAAGAGCGAAGCTGCGACGAAGGTGTCACGTGCCGTTGCGCACATGACATTACATCCAAGAGGACGTGTAACAAGTTCTAAAACTTCACGTGTATTATGAAAATGGTTGATTGTGTCAGCAACGCTGATTTGTTTCGTTGGTTGGTAGTGCGCAATAATGGCACGTGGCACCTTCGTCGCAGCTTCGCTCTTTGCCTACCTTTCCTTACCCAAAGTACCTGCATTGCACCCCGCGCCTTTTCGCATTACCCGACTTCCACGTTGACTAAACAAGTTCCTGTTTCATGAGATAATGTGTGTCTCGTGTTCGCCAATTATCATTATTTTAGCCGCCGTGTACGCGGACATGCATTACATTACTTGCGGCAAATACATACTGTTGCTTTACTCCCAAGCACCACTACTATTTTTTACGCGTCCAAACTTTGATATATAGAATATCAACACAGTTCGTGGCATCGACCGGCATCAATTAATAAAATGGGTTATATGGGCCTGGATTTCGGCACATCAAACTCGGGTTTTGCTCACTTGCCTACGAATAGCCGGCTCGATGACAAGCCTCTTGTGAACACGGCGTGGCCGAGCGACGTGCCCGGTGTAGGTGCACCAAAAACCCGGTCGGCAATCCTTCATGAGAAATCAGGAAGCAGCAGCGTCAAAAGTCCTCCTGTCGCCTGGGGGGAGGATGCTTTCCAGAAGTTCACCCTCATGCGGCCTAGCTGCCGAGCAGCAGAATCACCTTCTGTGCTCCTGTCTCCCTTAACCTGTAACCTCGAAGCTCGTTGTAAGCTGCGAAGTGACCGATGTGACCGTGAAAGGAACGGGAAGTGAGGGACGGGGACCAGCTGCCAAGGGCCCTTACACTGCAGTAGAACACAGCAAAGCCGCAAGCACCGGCCGCGCGCCCCGCGCCCCGCGCCACCACCAACAACAGACGCGCGGCCAAGCCTAGCTCACCGCGGCGCGACACAACCCGGACGCAAGGCCTGAACCCCTGACTCGCCGCACCACCCCACAACGCCAACTAATTAACAGGTAAAAGACCCGCCCAGGGCGGGGCGGCCTCACCGCGGAACCAGCCGCCACCGCCAGGCCAGGCCTCCCGCCCACACGCCAACTGCTGACTCCCCAGGGCGCCTTTGCACCGACTGCCCAAACCAACCACTTCCCCAGACCCCTGAGGTCGCTAACCCCCCCTCCAAAGCCTCCTCCGCCACTTGCGCGCTTACTCCGGCTTCCTGGCGTGCTTCGGCGGCCCGCCGCCAGCCGAGCCGAGCGTGGAGGCGTCTGTGGGGCGGTCGGGGGCCACAGGGTAGACGAGAGGACCACGAGGGAGATGGGCGGGGAACTAACAGCTATAATAGCTGAAGCTCTACTGCTGAGTGAAGGCAGAATGCCGGAACGAGAGAGCTGAAGCAAGACATACTCGTTACTCGATTACGGTTGTACGACAGTCGCACAGAACCAGACTTAGAGGCTCCGATCGCTACGCTCCGTCGCATCTAAGTCAGCAATTCTGTGATCCTGTCTCCCTTAACCTGTAATCTCGAAGCTCGTTGTAATAAGCTGCGATGTGACCGATGTGACCGTGAAAGGAACGGGAAGCTAGCGAGGGACGGGGACCAGCTGCCAAGGGCCCTTACACTGCAGACCGAAGAGATAACCCACCCACCGGCGAGGTCTAGGCGGCGAGAGACCTCCAGTTTGGTCTCCGTGTCGCGCCGCGTGTAGTGCTGCACCATGGCGCTGGTGCGCCAGCGGCCATGCGCCTGGCGCAGCTCCGCCGGGACTCCGAGGTCTGCCGCTGTGCTGTTCCCGTCGATCCTCATGGAATGCGCTGTGATGTTGCGCGTGATGCCGGCTTGCGGCATCATTTTTGCCAGGCGGGTGCGGAAGGCCTCGTACGACAGTGAGTGGATGGGCATGTCTCGTGTGCCCGAGAGGGGTCCAGAGAGGTAACCGCCGCGCTTATTGTACTGCACTGGCCGGAGGAGGGGGCCGACGTCCTCATTAGCCGACTCCGGCCTCCTGCGATACCCTCCTTGCGCCAGCAGCCGCTCTGTGAGGCCCACAGGGCAGCATGTGCCGTCCGTGCGCGCGATCACCACCCAATGGCCCTGCATTAGCTGGTCCGTCTTGGAGCGGGGGATGAAGATCTCCATATGGGACTCGGTGATGGCCAGCAGGTCCTCGTGCACGCATATTTCAGCGGCGTCGTCGAACCTAAGGAAACCCGCGAACATGATGGCCAGCCACGGCGGCCGCCACCATCGTCAGGTAGTCGAGACGCGCCTGGGGTTCCTCCACCAGACGAGCCAGTGCCGCAATGTCTTCCGGCTCCAGGGCATCTCGCTGGAGCGGCATGCTGGGTGGTCCGTGGGGGACGCGTTTTCCCGCCATACGGAAGTACGTGCTGATCGCCGCGCTCGCGAGGCGGACGCGGCCTGGCCCCACGCCGTCTGCCCGCGACGTATTGAGGAGCGCCAGAAGGTAGGTAGAGGGCCACCAGCTCGCCTGGGGTGCTGTAGATCTCTGCCGGCAGGCTGTGCGCCTCCCATCAGCTTCTGAACTGGCCCCACGCTGCTGCGTAATCCTTGGCGGTCCTTGGCGCCAGGGAGTCCGACGCCTCCAGCCCTCCCCGAGGGGGCCCAGCAGCGCTCCGGCCCGCGCTGCTATGTCTGCGGGCGGCGTGCGTGTGACCGGGTCGGCGGGGACGCGGACACGTTTGGGGGCTGGCGCGGCGATGAGGAGGGCCATTGTGGCCCATGACGCCGCGCCCTTGGGCGCCGTGTTCCCGTTGGAGCCCGGCAGGAAGAGATCCGCGGCGCGGCCAAGCATCCTGACCCTGTGCACGAACGTTTGGAACCAGACGCCGTCGGTGGTTAGCCGAGCCTACCAGTCCCGGGTCGGCCAGTAGGGCGCGATTAGGCACAAGCGGGCCTTGCAGGACTCGGCGTGCCGGAGCACCTTAAGGATCATTCCGAATGGCGGGTTGGCCCAGCACCGCCTCCCCCAGGCGAAGCGGAAGGCGTCGACCCCCGAGGTGTCGGGAGTGAAAAACCGCGAGTAGTACACCGGGAGTTGGCAGTTAGTGTGTGACACGAACGGGTCGACGTCAAAGGGACCTCACTGGGAGCTCAGCCGCTGGAAGATGCGCGGGCGTAGCTTCCAGTCGTCGGTGTCTTTCAGCTTGGAGAGGAAATCGGCGAGCTTGTTCTGCTCCCGGGGCCGCCATTCCGCCTGCAGGCGGATGTCCTGCTCGAAACAGAAGCCGTGCAGCTCGCAGGCGACTTCATGGGAGTCGTCAGATTTTCGGAGCCTTTGTTCACGATGTTGGCTGCGTTCAAGTTGTCCGTCAGGACTTTTACCGCCCGACCTGCCAGACCTGCGGGGCCGTCGAACGACTGAACGGCCAGCAGGATGGCGCGCAACTCCTGCGGCGTGGAGCCCATCTCGCTGTGCTTGGGGGTCCAGTTGCCGCGGGCTACCGCCGGCTTGCCGTCGAGCACCGTCCAAGCGCCCCACCCCCTAGGGATGCCGCGGACGTTCCCGCGGCATCGCAGAAGATGAGGGAGTGCACTTGGGTGGGGACCCACAAGTGCCTGCGCCCGTTAAACTTGTCAAACGAGGCCAGCCAAAACTCTAACTCCTCTATCTGTTGCGGCCGGGGACAGGCGAAGGTGTGACTCCCAAGTGCGCCATTTTTCGACCAGTTGGCCCAAGGCCCGGGTGCGCAGCCGCGACCAGGGGCCGAACGCCCACGACATGGACAGCAGTTGGCCCTTAATCGATGCCAACGTGCGCGCGGGGATGCTGCGCCCCTCGAATGCGGTGCGAATGGCCGACAGGAGGCGGTCCCGCTTGTCGTCCGGCACAATGAAAACGCCTTCAGCCGTATCGATGAGCATTCCCAGGTAGCGGATACGCTGCTCTACCGCTCCCAGCATTGACTTTTCACGGTTGACAATAAAGCCGAGGGCTTCCCGTAGCGACAGCACCTCCGCTCGCCGCGCGACCAGCTGGCCCGCGTCTTGGCCTGCGTGCGCCTGATCATCGATATACCCCGTGCAGCGCCAGCCTTTAGATCGCCACGGGCGCATTACTTCCCGCATCATTTTGGTAAATGCCCAGCAGGCGAATGGCAGCTGCGTGAAGACGTAGGAAACTCCCCGCCACCAGAAACCTAGGTACTCCCAAAAAGACTCTTCGATGTCTAAGTGGTGGTAGCCGCTTTTGAGGTCGATGGTGAACATATAGTCGTTGGGGAGGAGCCAGCCTGGTACGGCTCTTAGGTCTTCGTAGCGGAAGGAGGGAACATGGAGATATTCATTCACCGGGCGCCCGTCCCAGATGAGTCGGCATTTGGTCGCTTGCTGGACTCCCCCCAGCGGTCATACGACGCGAGGCTGGGTAGGCCAGACGCGCGCCGTGCCGGATGCCACTAGGTCAGCCATCCACCGCCTTGTCGGTGAAGGCTGCGTTCGCGTCGGCGGAGGCGTGGTTGCTGCCGAAGAACGGGGGGGGGGGCGGGGACCCTCGCCCCCACCACAAGGGGAAACCGTTTGTTACCCAGGACAGCACAAGCGTGTTGACGACCCACGCTTTCCAAGCCGTTGCGTTCCGCTTGGGCCTGCCGTGCATCTGGACAGGCGTCGGCTGGGTGACCCCTGCTGGACCCCGTTGCTCGCTGCTTGGCGGAGCAGACGCGTATTCGCCTTTTGCGTCGGCCGGGAAACCCGGCTGAGCGCTCGGCCCACCTCTCGTGTTGGCAGCGGGCCGCGCTGGCTGCTTTCTGAGCATGACGGGCGCCGTGGGGCCGGGGGCCGGCGCTACAAGTACTGGGCGCCTGGCGCAGCCAGGCGCCTGCACCGCTTGGCGCTTAGCCGCGCGGCTGACTCTCCTCGAGTGGGGGTTCACTCGTGGAACGGACCTATCTTCATAAGCCACTTCGTATCTTCATATCCTCTTCGTAGCATCTTCGTCGGTGGTTCATGCGCAGTTCATACGTCCGCAAAGCGCTTCATAATTCTTCTTCCTACGAAGAGGAATGGCATATGAAGAGGACATAAAACAACATGTAATTGATGTTAGGAAAGCTGCTTAACACTCCTAATGTTGTTGTTACATGAGTCTGTAGCACCTCGTCTGTCACATTTGAACGGAACCAAGGAAATCCACTCCGCAGGATATGCAAGGTTGGTCCACACCTTCCACCCGTAGTTTTCGCCATTGAAACGGTCAGCTGCTTTCTAAATTAGTCTATGGACAATCATGATATGACAGGAAGCATGAGTCGGTCGTTGCCTGCTACTAAGGAGGCACATTCTCAGTTGGCCTAGGTGGCCCTATTCCTATTGCTCACCAAGCCACAATGGAAGAGTATGTGTGGAGCAACTGATGTAGTCGTGCACGCCGACGGCAAAGTGTTATGTACGCGTTGTTACAACAAGTTGGGCAGATCACGTGATGCATAACGGCATATAAAGAAAGCACGGCGCCTAGAGTAAATGAAATGGATGTGAAGGAGAACGAGGACCTGGTGAGACTTGTCCGATTGCACGCACGGCACTCAAGTCGCTACGAAAAGGTCGACAATTCTTTTCGATATGTATATGTAGACGTGCAGCGCTGGAGCGTCCATGGAGCGAGTACGGAACAGGGCCCTTTCTGAGCGCTTTCTGAACAGGCAGCTGGACCGTGCCGAAACTACCCGGGTTTGTAAGGTGCATGATAAGGGCAGGGCGAGGGGGACACACACGGGACGGCGCATCAATTACAGGGCGGGATGTGACGACGCACGACAAGGGTGGTGCGGGAAGGGACGGACAAAAATGGTGCGGGAAGGGATGGCGCACGACGAGGACGGTGCGGGAAGGGACGGCGCACGACAAGGGCGGTGCGGGAAGGGACGGCGCACGACAAGGGCGGTGCCGGAAGGGACGGCGCACGACAAGGGCGGTGCGGGAAGGGACGGCGCACGACAAGGGCGGTGCGGGAAGGGATTCAACGAGTGCCTGGCGTGGCCGGGTTGCTTTGCGGTGTCTGTCAGCGCGCTGGTTGATGCTGCTACCGCTTCAAACGTTGGCTGGCCCCGCCCGCAGGCCTTGTTTGCGTGTGGAAGGCGGGCTTGCAACGGGTTCCCGTCGGGCTGGCGCGGCGCCTGTCGAAGCAAGTAGCATTCAGGTGAGGCCGTCGTGGGTTTGGGCGCGGGGCGGGACGGCGCACGACGAGGACGGTGCGGGAAGGGACGGCGCACGACGAGGACGGTGCGGGAAGGGACGGCGCACGACAAGGGCGGTGCCGGAAGGGACGGCGCACGACGAGGACGGTGCGGGAAGGGACGGCGCACGACAAGGGCGGTGCGGGAAGGGACGGCGCACGACAAGGGCGGTGCCGGAAGGGACGGCGCACGACGAGGACGGTGCGGGAAGGGACGGCGCACGACAAGGGCGGTGCGGGAAGGGACGGCGCTCGACGAGGACGGTGCGGGAAGGGACGGCGCTCGACGAGGACGGTGCGGGATGGGATTCGACGAGTGCCTGGCGTGGCCGGGCTGCTTTGCGGTGTCTGTCAGCGCGCTGGTTGATGCTGCTACCGCTTCAAACGTTGGCTGGCCCCGCCCGCAGGCCTTGTTTGCGTGTGGAAGGCGGGCTTGCAACGGGTTCCCGTCGGGCTGGCGCGGCGCCTGTCGAAGCAAGTAGCATTCAGGTGAGGCCGTCGTGGGTTTGGGCGCGGGGCGGGACGGCGCACGACGAGGACGGTGCGGGAAGGGACGGCGCACGACAAGGGCGGTGCGGGAAGGGACGGCGCACGACAAGGGCGGTGCCGGAAGGGACGGCGCACGACGAGGACGGTGCGGGAAGGGACGGCGCACGACAAGGGCGGTGCGGGAAGGGACGGCGCACGACAAGGGCGGTGCCGGAAGGGACGGCGCACGACGAGGACGGTGCGGGAAGGGACGGCGCACGACAAGGGCGGTGCGGGAAGGGACGGCGCTCGACGAGGACGGTGCGGGAAGGGACGGCGCTCGACGAGGACGGTGCGGGATGGGATTCGACGAGTGCCTGGCGTGGCCGGGCTGCTTTGCGGTGTCTGTCAGCGCGCTGGTTGATGCTGCTACCGCTTCAAACGTTGGCTGGCCCCGCCCGCAGGCCTTGTTTGCGTGTGGAAGGCGGGCTTGCAACGGGTTCCCGTCGAGCCGGCGCGGCGCCTGTCGAAGCAAGTAGCATTCAGGTGAGGCCATCGTGGGTTTGGGCGCGGGGCGGGACGGCGCACGACGAGGGCGGTGCGGGAAGGGACGGCGCACGACAAGGGTGGTGCGGGAAGGGACGGCGCACGACGAGGACGGTGCGGGAAGGGACGGCGCACAACAAGGGCGGTTCCGGAAGGGACGGCGCACGACGAGGACGGTGCGGGAAGGGACGGCGCACGACAAGGGCGGTGCGGGAAGGGACGGCGCACAACAAGGGCGGTGCCGGAAGGGACGGCGCACGACGAGTGGTTGGCTGGAGCTGGCCACGACTTCAACGGCCTTCTGCCCGTCAAACTGCTGTGCGTTGCAATCGAAGGCGCGCTGGATGTCTTCTAACAGCGCTGAGTCGAACTCGGTGGCACCACCGACGAGGGTACGGTAATAATAATATGATTTAGCTGTGCTTGAATTACTTGAAGCTTTGCTTACTAGGCATGGTGTACGTAGAGCAGGACGTTTCCGGCGGAGGCAGTTTACGTAGCTAGGCTTTTGGAACCAGGAGACTACTGTTTGCGGGACGTGTGCTGGACAGCAGTGAAATGGATGGCATCTAGGTCGGAAATGGTCGTAATCATTAGCGGAACAGACGTCTTACTCTGCCTGAGACATACGGGGTGTCTAGCTTATCGCGCGCGGGCAGGTAGGGCAGGCCCCTATCTAGATGATGTACACATGCCACACATGCATGCGTTACACGCATGTTTACGTGCGTGGTACGTAGTGTTGTTATGGTACATGTACAGGCACGCATGTACGCACCGGCACGTACATGCCCGCTACACACGTAAGTCTCTGGTGCTGGCACGCTAGTTTTATCGCGCTATATAACTCTGGGCTAATAACGCAACGCCGGTCGGACGCTGACTCGGCCGCTGTTCGTGTTCAGGCATGTGTCGTAGGCATGTGAAGTCACGCGTGCTGCATGACATGCAGTAGTGTTTCAGAATGACTTTGCCGCACATGCAGCATCTGAGGTCCCATTCCGCACTGTTGAGGGGGTTCTTGTGGTGTTGGTATGCCTGTCCTCCTGGAGAAGCGGTGCGGGTTAGTGTTTTTTGCGCTATATCTGGACCACGTGAAGTCTGAGTAGTCTGAGATGGAGTGGGGGCGGCGCTGAGTAGGTTGTTATTCGCGCTCGGGTTACACTAATAAAATAAACAGCTGCAGCCAAGCAACGAAGCACCACGCGTGAACTCCGGCAAATTTGGTGTGCCTTTCGGTGTGCATGTACCCTCATCATCAACGAAGCAAACATAACTCGTGTGGACAATCATTTAACCAACAGCAACGTAACCACCTTGGCTGTCTAACATACAGCCATACCACCGATTTCAGCACAGTCGATACTGCTTGACTGCTTTCGACCGACACTACCATACTTCGTTCGCAGCCAACGAATAAAGCAGCATGGATAAAACCCGCTCAGGGGGAGTTAGCCACCAGGGCGCCCCTATTAGCGAGCCACCAACCCAACCAAGGCAAGACCCATAAAATCAATAAAAGGCTGCGGTGTCGGAAGAACACGATCGATTTGGCGAGCTGTTGGTGTCACGGCGTCGCGTGCGTGCGTGCGTGCGTGCGTGCGTGCGTGAATGTCATCATACGTACGTGTTGTGTTTGTGTGCAACTTCTGTCGCAGGCCTCACCCTGCTGGCTCGAGCTTGATACATGCAGGAGCCAACAAGCGAGCACGCATGCCGATCAGCTAGTGCTCATCCGCCCAGCTCCCTCATTGCGAACCGCCCCAGCAGCCTGCTGGCTGGTAATACGAACGCTGCATGCACACCAGTGGGACGGATGACTGGAGCAGTACCGAACGAACGACTCGTATCGCTTTTGAGCAATTGATTGAACGACGGATCCCTAGCAGCGCGAGCTGGTCCACAGTCGTATGAACGGACGGATGTATGGAGAAGTACGTGAGAGGGAATCGATCTTACAATGAAGCAAGTGCGCTGCCCGATAGACAGATGCCGGACAAAACCCGTAAAACCCGACGACACACCCGGGTACATTCTCTCCCTGATAAGACGGTTCAGCAGGCTCTTTACTCGCTCGCACCTGTTGTTTCAGATAAAGTTAACGACCCCAAACAGGTCTGATCTGCGAGCACGTATGCAGCCCTCCCTCCGGCGCCCAAACCCTGCACGCACCACACACTGCACTCCTCCTTACACAGATTTATATATGACGCAGCGTCCATATAGTCAACAGCAACTCCACACCTTGCTTGAGCTTGTCGCACAGGATGCTCCCGACGCACCCAGAGGGAATCGAGGGGAATGCGAGGCCCGCATGGGGTCCCCCTACGGGGCCATAAAAATATTGCCACGCATTTACACCCTGTCCTGGAGCCCATGCCGCCGGAACCTATACAGCACCAACAAATTGCCTCACCGCCGGGGAATCGACACATACACACGTGGTCAGGGAAAGCCGATCTAGCTAGCGTAGCAGGAAGACACGAACGACGGGGTCTGGCAGATTATAAGTTGCTGGAGACGTCCAAATAAATATTTTCCTACCGCGGAAAGTTGTCGCATCCACCCACACCACGGTCTGCATTCGTCTCTGTTTACACACAGCTCAACATACATAGGAGAAGCTGTGGCCATGCACTACCGTCCCCATCCAGCAGCAGGTGCGTCCCTGCTCGGGCAATCTTTCATGATGTGAAAGATCTGTCAGGCGTCATGCAAGCAACCAACGGGAAACACCAACGTTCCACGATGCCCGTGCTTGCATTGCTTTCCTGTATTTGACCCTGCGTGGCATGCCTCGATGTCAGTGCCGGGGCCTGGAACTTGTCAGGCTGCTCGCGGACGCCTCTCCCACCACGACAACCTCCTTATATTCCACGGTGCTACCGTGCACCAACGCAGGTACCAAGCTGAAGAGCACCATGTCCCCGACAACCGACCGCTTGTTGATTTCATGACTGGTGCTCTCCTGCTCGTGCCTGGCTGTGTTGAAAGGCTGCACCACGCGGGAACGCAGCGCCTGCACGCTGGAGGAGCGCTGAAATTCACTCTGCCAGTTGAGGTGCTTGGCGAGCAGTCCCATCCGCAGCGCTGCGAGCACCAAGCCCACCGGCGGTGCTGGCGGGCGCGGGCTAGGCGGCAACTCCTTATTACCGCCGTCCATCTGCTGCTTCACCCAAGCCGCCAGAAGTCCCGCCAGGTCCTGCACCCGCTTGTCGTTCTCCGTGAGCGCCTGGTACTTGGCGTATATGATGTCGCGGTATACATCCAGGGCCTTGGTCCACGCTGGCGAGTCCCGCATGGACGCCTGCACGAAGTCCATGAAGCCTGCCAGCTCAGCCGGCCAGTACCCCAAGTCCGTGGCCTCCTGGAGGGCGATCCCCTGCAACTCCCCGATCTCCTGCGACGGCTCCTGCCGGCCCAGCTGTTGGCTCGGCTCCCTCGACGATGACAGCCTGTCCAGCAGGACCGTCTGGATCCACTCGGAAGCTAAAAACATGCACACGTGAGTGGCGAGGTTCTTGGAAGTGGGCGGCGTGATGAGATTCAGCAGGCCGCCGCTGCCGAAAAGTGGCTGAGCGTTGTCAGCGGCCAGAGCGTTGAAGTGCTCGCGCAGATCCTTGCAGCCCGGGCCGCCGAAGTTCTTCAGCTCCTTCGTGAAGGTCCGCATCTCACTGGCCAGGTCGTCTGGCGTGAAGCCAGAAACGTAAACGCCTGCAAGTATTAAGGCGCGAGAACGAGGCGAGCAAGCATCACAGATAGGTAGCATGCGTGGCGAGGGGCAGTGAGCAAGGCAGCACCACGCAGCAAATTATCAAGCAACTGTAAGGCACCTACCGACAATAATTCCTGGGGGTTCACACATCTATTCCGTGCACTGCAAATTTATCACCTGAGAAACCCGCCCTAACTATATATCTCGAAAACAGCCAGGGTAGCCAGGGTGCCGTAGCGTGTATATCCGTGCGTGTGTGAGTGGAATGGAGTGGATGGATGGAGCATCTTGCTCATCAACAACCCGTGGGCTGCATGCGTACGTACGTGACCAGGCAAAAAGTCAAAGAATATCAGTGAGGGACGGATTCATCAGTGATGTATAGGTAGTATAGGCCTAACACGCCTTTTGTTAGTAGTGATAGATATCGCCGTACGCAGGCTCGCCCCGCGTAGCCCATTACCTGAAGCTATCTAGCTAGCGCACCCTGTATGCAACGAAGCAACCCCAACCGTCATCTCATCAGCTTGGCTAGCTACGCACCGGGCTTGGCTGCGAACGCGGTGTGCACATCTCGCTTAAGACGGTCATTTTCGAAAACAAGCTGCTCGTTCTTCGACTTGAGCTGGTCTTTCTCTTTCTTGAGCGCGACGATTGCATCATTCATCACGTGGCACGAAGTGCAAACCGCCACGTAATAAGGGTGAGGCACGGCAGCTGATGGTTGCTTGCGCTCTTCGCCCAGCCTCTTCTGATAATCGGACGCAGCAGGTTGCTGCCTGCTGCTGCTGGCCCCAGCAGCATAAACGAGATCACCCTTTTGCTCGATTGGCCGCAGCTCCTGCTGTTGACCTGTTGTTGTTGCAGGCCCATCATAATAATCATGGCTCAGGGGCGGCTGCCGCGCAGCATAAGCTGGATGTCCGGAAGCTGACCATGTCAGGCAGTTCATTAAATATGCTGAGAACGAAGTAAGGTAGGAACGAGCAAGTCTGCCGGCTGCAAAATGTAGGCACTACTGGCGCTCAAACATATATAGGATAGAATGCGTGCACGTCAAAGAATGAATATCTGTAACAATGATGTGCAGTGGTTGCGTAGGTGAAAATGCGATCGCATTGACGAAAGGTCACATCGGTCTAAGTAGCTTCTCAGCAGTTACCTCGCCCGTGCGCCGTCATCGCGCATGTATGCGATGATGGTATTTACACATGCAATACATGCATCACCATCGATGGTTTATATGCCTTGCCTGACAACTGACAATAGTTGGAGTTTCATGTTCCATATCAGGCACTTGAAGGAGAAATGGAGCATCGTTACATCAGCTTAGTTCTGTCAACTTCATTAATCATAATACATTTGGTTTAGGAACGAATAATGGAACGATTCTAAAGGGGCGGGGTTAGTACGTAATGTAACAAAAGCGCACTGGGGCTCGAATTCCTGTTACACTCTTCCCCGCCCCCTTGGAGCGAACGTCCTCGACCGACTCCAGGCCGATCTATGATACCCGTCGTAGCGCAGAAAGGGCTGGTAGCTAGGTATCGCCTTCCCGGAGGTTGTCCACCTTGGCGAGGAAAGAGTAGTATCAAGTGTGCCTCGTGTATGTGCGCCAGTCCGTTGCTATCCTGGCCATTCGATCGCACCAGTGAAACATGAGGGTGAAAAGTGCATTTGATGTGAAGGGGCTCGAATAATTCCTGTTACAGCAGGTAACCAGCTCCCCTGCCTTCCCAGTATTCCCAGCTCCCGGAACGATTAGTCAGTGCAGTGGGATACATGCATAGCAACAAATAGCAAGTCGAGGTCCTTTGACTCATCATCACGCGCGAGCCTCTACGTAGGATGGCACACGCACATGAATAAACGTTACAGCGGACCCGCAAGGGATCAACTGTGCATACCAGCGCAAGCCCCAGCAGGCCCAGCCATACACCTCCACACCTCAGCGCCGCGAACAAAAAACACAGCACGAGCGGGCCATTACCCCACTACTCAGACAGCCACCGAAAGCAATCAAGCGAGCAAGCAAAGGCGCACAGCGGGCGGGGCAACACTAGCTACCATTTTCTTGAACCTGATAAGTGCCCGCAGGATGGTCGTTCATTTATTTATTTGGACGGATTGGCTTAGTGCGTGGGCTTTGTGGTAAAGTTGGTAAACCGGTGGTACCGGTGGTTAGTTGTTGCTGCGTACCATCAATCCTAAAGTACATGAAGTAAAAACGCACGCTGGACCACGCACTATGTTATTGATCGAGGTCTGCCGGCAGCTGAGGGGTACGTACCTCCGACCCAAACCCGAGCTTTCATGCATGTACCTACACCAGCACGCAGGGGAACGTAAGGCAGGCAGGGTTGGTTAATAAGGGGCGGGGCGGGGCTGGGTGATGTAACTGTAACACGGCGCGGCCAAAGGCTCCTCGAGATGCTGTGCAGGGGCATTTGTAGGGACTTATGCTAGCTGTAACCCAGCGTTACAGTAACCCACTAAACCCACCGGGGTTGGCAACCCCGCGCGCGCTTACCATACGAACATACACGTAACTGTCCTGGTTATCCTGATTACGTAGTACGTAGTGCATTTTATTATCTTATTATTACCTTTATTTATTTCTGCCTACCTGTCATCATCCTGCTGCTGCATGCGCGCACCAATGCTTGCAACGAACCATACATGCTGCTATGCTATCTCACTCGCTCCAGCAATAATAATCCGCCACGCAGGCTACGTCGGCAATCAAACTTTCATTACTTCCATGCATGCATTCATCAGGCCGTGCGTGGGCAGGCCGTCTCGCTCTTGACGTGACCTCTCAGGACCTCCGATCCGTCCGCTAGATGGCAGCTTTTTGTCTTACTTTGTATCCTGTCGTAACTTATTATCTATGGCGGAGTACACGCAGCCGATTGGCAAGCAAATCGTCACTTTGGCGACATGTATATATACAGGTCGACCGGTTTTGATGAAGTCATCATACCGCGCAGGACGGAGTAAACGCACCGCCGACCGGCTTCATTGCTTGCCGATAAATAGAACCCGTGTGCCCAAGCATGCACGCACAGTGCCCAGTAATTACGTACGTGCCGGCATGCGCATGCGTGCCGCGGGCGGGTGATGATCTGTGTGCTCGAGCATTATTACTACCGCTGGCAGCGAATCATATCGCTGGGTGCGGCGGCGCAGGGCGGGCGGCGGCAATCGGCGGCAGCTCTATCGCTGGTTGGTGCTTAGATTATTCGTGCGTGGATGCCTGATGATGGGTCTTACAAGCTGTACAAGCACAGCAGCACGCAAGTACGTGTGTGATGACAAGGGTCATCACAGCAGGTGTCGCACACACGCATGTACTATAACGTACCTCCAGGGTATCGTCACGCACCCCCGCCGGATTTGCGCAACCCCGGACGGAATGGCTGGAGGAGTTATTATTTGGACTCACGCTGCACTGGGTTTTGGGAATTAATACAGCATTATTATTCGCGCAGCCTGTCAGGAACGATGGCGGGAATCATCGGCATTCGTGATGCTAATTTTATTTGTAGCTCCACGCCGGCGTTTATTTACACTAGAGCGATAGAGAGCGGGCAAGATACGGTGGGTTGCGTAAGCGTATCGGCGGATGTTTTCTCCGAAGAGCCGTGGTCTCGGCAGCCGAGGGGGCGGAGGGGAACGGCAGGGAATGTTTATTGCGAACTCGCGCATACCCTCTTACAATTAATTCGAAACTCTCGCAGACACGCCTGTTAGTTCGCCGCGACGTTCAGTCATATTATTTTCGGAGCAAATATTTATGGATGCGCGACGATATATACCTGCCTCGGAGATACTGTATGCATGGACGGTAATTTGTTCAATGCCGCGTTAGTTCCATCTCATTCGGGCCCAAACTTGTTGTCCTGTTGTCATCACTTACTTGGAAACGCCATCTATCACGCGCTGGATTTGTGTCACGCGTGCACGCACACATTATTATGGCACTTCCAAGAAACATGCGCGCACGCATGCCGGTATTGCACAAGTTCGAGCATGTATGCTGTCCAGATGTACACTAAACCCCACAAATACAACGAAAATAATGTGCCATGCCACATCCCAACCACCCAACTGTTCGTTCGCTCCGTGGCCGCCGCCGCGCCAGGTCCGTCCACCAGCAGTCCGCATCTGTACGAAAATATCCACTACTCCAGGCACCCACAGCAGCCACCTGCTGCTCCTCCCGCCTGTGGACAAGAGGCTAGAACTTGCGAGTAACGCGAACATTATTGCGTGGCTCGAAGCGAGGCCTGCCGGCATACATGACGTATCGTTTCGCGCGTGCGTGTATGTAATGCTAGTTACGTCATCCTACAGTATGTAGTAGTAAACACTGTTATTATACACTATGACGACGGGTGACACGCGTTGAGAGTGCGTTAGAGCGCGTTGGGCCACGTTAGACCGCGTTGCCCTGTAACGGTTCGCGTTACGTAACGACCGCGTGCCCTAACACCCAAGCAACTGTAACGCGATCAGATGGTATTAACGTATTGTCCCCGATAGCGCCTCCAAGCATAGCAATTTAAATTGATATTTATTGTTTGCTGCAGTAGATGACCTTTTGTAAGTTGGTTTACTGAAAGTAGAGCGTTTCCATGGCAATCTGGTACCGGGCCACGCAGGACGTGAGTAGTGCGTTAGACATTTAATGCAGCCTTAACGTGGACACATTCGTTACTACCCCAAATGGCCATTTCGGAAAAGTTATGATACAGATACCTTTGTCGGCTCTGTTCGAACAGTATCAACCGTAAACAGACCTTTCCTACATCACATACACCTCCTACGTACGTACATGTATGGTACCAGCAGCTAAAATCTTACATATGCTTTCGAAAGCGGACCCAGCTTTGCAATTCCGATCATACGTCCGTTGGGGCCCGTTCAGCTTAATGCTCAACTTGTATTGTGTTGCAAGCTTAATGCTGGTACGGAAGTTAGAAAATGGCCGGTTCCACTTCCGTCAAATGCGTGGCGGGACATGGCATCGATCGCAGCTATCGCACGGGGGAACATGCCTGCCGTACACGGGAACACAGCGCCCGTACGTACGTGTTCCGGTGCTAGGCGCCGTCCTGCAGCCGCGCTTCATCAAGGCGGGGAGAATAGATGAGGTTTCCATCTGTATGAATGAATGAACGTTACAGCGGATCCCAAAGGGATCACCGGTGTATACCAGGGCAAGCCCCAGCAGGCCCACCGCCAAGGCGGCAGGACACCTCCACACCTCAACGCCGCACCCAAAAAACCACACCGGGTCATGACCCCATCTGTATGCTATTGACGACCGAACGAATGAAGTCGCCCTGACAAAACGAATGAAGTCGCCCTACCTACCTCGCAGCACTATCCTAAATAAACGTCGCCGCCTTACTTGTCTCATCCGTCGTATCCCGACCGACCCCCTCCACCTACCACCCGGCTCGCCGTCGCCACCACCGCCTCCAAGTCACGCAGCCGCAACTACTGCCATCACCACCACCCGGGTCGCATCCCCCTTGCTTGCTACGTACGGCACCATGCATGGCTCCACCGGGCGGGGACGTGCGTACGAACCGCCACGGAGCGAACGAGCCCCTTAGTTGTTGACAACGTCACCGCACGCACACGCGATCGTGCCCCTCCCCCGTGTTGCCAACCAAGGTTCGGACGCCGCCGGCATCCATCCAACGCTACGTACAAGCATGTCGCTGCAGCCTGTCATCAGCGTATGTATCGCCACCGCCCTCCGTCCGTCCACCGTCGGGACACAAATTGTTGTGTTACCAATGGTAAAAAAATCGCAGGTTTTGGTAAGTATCCGGGCCTGCGCGGTTATGGGTGGCCTTCTTGTTAAACACACGATGAGGTAGAGAAATAGCCGCCTTACTTCCCGATTCACACACATGCAATACCTTCATATGTAAGCAATTACATTGCTTCCGAGCTAGCAAGCAAGCCGTTTGCATTCCGCGAGTCGAGCAGCGCGCGCATCCCCGCCCGGTCGGTTTCGCGGTTTGGTGCCGTTCAGGTGCGTGTCTGCCGTACCGTCCGCTGCCTGCTTGTAAGCAAGGCGTGTCCGTCCCGGGGTATATAACTCGGGGCTTTAAGCCTGGAGCTGACACTGCTCAAAGCCGCCGTGCGTGCATGCGTGCGTGCCTCGCAGCCCGCATTATTCACAAAGGTGCCAGCTGTGGTCCATGTCGGGGCTTCAGGCCGTCAGGCAGGGAGCCTCGCTCATGCTGCCCGCGTCACAATACATATTCCCAATAATGCAATGAACCAAACTATTTATCATGCGCTCAATGCAGGGATCGCCCGGCACCGTGTGTCCCTTCGCAGGTAGGCGCCACGGCAGCACGCGGACGCGCACAATACGCACCAGCACTTCACCGCCCGCCCGCGACACCGCCCGCCTGCCGGCACCTGACGCCCGGCCCACGGCCATCGCCTCAGTGAGGCAACTCGCTCACACCACCTTGCAGCCGTACAGCCGTGCATACAGCCGCACTGCCATATCGCCTTTCTGCATCGATGCGCTGCATGCGCTGCATACATACTCGCACACACATGCTGCATACATACTCGCATCCACGCACCTGCCCGTCATCATGGCCCCTCAACACTCTCGCAGAAACACTCCCGGTTTATTTCTTTTTTCAATTTAACTCCCGCATAAATAATCCCCAGACGACCGAGTGATGATGAGCCAGCCACAGTGAACAACCCGCGAGTTCACCGCACTCCACCGCACGCACCGCACTCCACCAACGCCGACGTCAGTAATACCGTTGTCTCCATCCCGTGCACGTACGTCCCTTGCGGTGCGTGCGTGCGTGCCGGTTCCGCTATGCTACCGGCTCAGATCGCATTGATGCCTGGATCGCATTCCTAAAGCGCACACACACACACACATGCGGCTCAGTTCTCTTTAACACACACATGCAGAGCGCCATTCGGCCCCTCGCATACCACGCACTCCAACCTGTTCTGCCTGCTCAAATAACACACATGCAGCAGGTGGGGCACCCGTCCGTGGCGCCGCGCTGCCGCCAGGTCATCTTTCGTCCGCGGCAAAACCCTAAAAGCCCCTGCCTTGCGCGGCCCCCCGCGATCGCTCCAGGTCCTGTCGTGCGTGTCTAGATCTAGAACTCACCACCGACCCGTCCTCCGCCCCCCACGCACGCAAGCACTTGCCTCCCCCGCCTGCTGCTCCCCCGCTCCGCCATATGTATGTTATCCTACCGCCACGTCATGCTGAGCCCGTTCATGAGGCCGTACCGAATGGAGCAGTACACGAAGAGCAGCCACAGCGCCACCGCGGCGCTCGCCGAGCCGATGCAGATGGCGAGGAAGGCCGAGTAGTCGCCCTCCATGCGGTTGGTCACGTTCATTCCGAACAGCCCCGCGATGACGGACATGGCGGTCAGCAGGAAGGAGCCGAAGGTCACCTGCGCGCGTGTATTCGAGAGGTAGTTGTTAGTTGGGCAGTTGACGAGCATCAAGGGGTGTGTGTGTGTTTAAAAATGCGTGTGTGTGTGAATGTCGTATGTTCGAGAGGTATGTAGTTGTTGATTGGGCACTTATT
Source organism: Eudorina sp. 2006-703-Eu-15 (assembly GCA_003117195.1). Taxonomy (NCBI): domain Eukaryota; kingdom Viridiplantae; phylum Chlorophyta; class Chlorophyceae; order Chlamydomonadales; family Volvocaceae; genus Eudorina; species Eudorina sp. 2006-703-Eu-15. The sequence goes on along the minus strand of BDSI01000102.1, from coordinate 90,669 downwards.
GACGAGCATCAAGGTGGGTTGCTTTGGTTGTGTCACCGCCGTTGGACGTTTTTACCCTACACATGATGACTGATGCAATTATATTATGGCTGGTACGTACGGCCCCCATCTGACCACATACCGTGATACTAGTAGTATTGCCAACGACTAACTACACCACCTCAAGCCGTGCGTGTGGTATGGGAAATGCGTGTTTCGAGCCAGTCGGCTGCCGAGTGACATGCATGATCGCGGTGTGGGCCGCAAACACCTCATGGCTACAGGCACGTCATCAATAGCTACAGCAGCCACGCACGTGAATGGCTACAGCCACGCACGTCATGACTACGGCCATCGCGTATTCGGCAAGTGGGGCACTACTGACGATTGAGGGACGGACGGATCTCACCATGAGGTCCACAGAGATCAGATTATTGCGCTGCTGATCAAGCTCCAGATTGATCAGATCTTCCGTACTGTCGATGTACGACTTGAGGGACTGCATGCGCGGATGGCACGCATGCCCGAGCGGCCGGCGGGGTAGGGGGTTGCAGGGGACCGAGGAGGTTTCAGGGGAGGAGGGACATAGGCAACAGCGTGTCATCAGTACGACGGAGCGCATTCCCCTTCAGAAGATGAAAATCGAAGCAAGCTGGTGAGATGTTTACATGCGTGTGATGTGTGAGTGGGTGAGGAGCGAGGCTTCACGTGTACGACTGAGGTTCCAATCTATCTGTCGGTCGTACTTACTCTCACGCACCCCTCTGCCAGGCTTCACACATAGACGCGCACTGGGTGGTATTTTTCAGTTGGTAACAAAACGACGTCTGCCAGCCGCTCAACCAATAAACTACGTACCAACAAACTGCCAAACCGCAGCGGCTCCACCTTGCGGACGACCCCGGGCCCCAGCGCAACCCACGCACTTATGTTACGATACCCGACCCGCCCCACCTGCAGCCGTTGCCAGGTGTGGCCGAGCTGCATGAAGTAAGCCTGCAGCAGGACAAGGCGGGGGACGCGAGGGTGCTGGAGGGACGGGAGATGTCGCGAGGGCAGACAAACCCTATGCCGTCTCCCACGTAGAGCATTGCTGCTGCAGGTCTTTGGGGAACAAATACACACGGCCGCTGAAGTTGTCGGGAGGGCAGACATACAGGGGTGGCTGCGGAGGACAGAACTACCATCCGCCCCGGACGGCGGCGGCACCGCTGCCGACAGCTACATACGGTGGGTGTGCTCGGATACCCGAGAAGATGGGTCCCAACACCCACACGCCCGTCCCTCTGCCGTACATCCGTACCTCCAGCAGCATCTCCACCACCGCCACGTCCTCGCTGTCGGGACCCCCGATGTCGCCCCCGCCGGGGCCGTGGTGACCGCCGAGCTGCACGCACCCGCCGCCGTACGTACATTGATCGTACACGCATCGACATCCGGTACGGCACAGGCAGGGGCACACAACGAAAAAAAAAATTGGCACAGGGGCAAGGGACACACACATTCAGGTGGTCTATCAAATCAGCCAGGATCGAGAGGGCCCGGGCCCGAGGTCGCTCGGGATCAAAGCGAAGAACTGCAGCCGTCGATCGGCAACCCCAGAACGGCCCATCCAGAACGGGGCATGCACTTTGCGGGCTGCGTGCATGCCTGCACCATCATCATATAGGTCATAATCCTCGCCGTACCTGCTTTACTTGCCGTACCAGGGCAAGCACAAAACGCAGGACGCAGGACCACCCTGTCCGCGCACACCAACCCAAGCCACCTCGCTCCACCGCAAACGATATCCCATTCACATGCACCCACGCGCGCACCTCAATCCCATACATCTCGGTACGGACTCCCCCAGTCACCGACACGCACCTCCATTCCATACATACGGTATCCTCCCCGCCATCCACACGCACGCACCTGGCTGGATAGTCGTTCGTAGGCGGGGGGGCTGCCGGGTGCCATGGCGGTGGACATGCGCTGCAGCTCCAGGGGGGGCAGCAGTCGGGATCCGGAGCCCAGGGTCGCCGGAGGGGCCTGCGTGTGCGTGTGGGTGGCGGGTGGAGGTGTGTGTTTAGAAGTGCAACCCGCCCGCCCGCCCGATCCGAGGTGTGTGTGTGTGACGGGGGGGGATGGGGGTATAGGAAATTGGTAGACATATTTTTACTGGGGGGATGGGGGGGATGGAGGAAGATGCGAGGCGCAGTTCGACGGCCGGTGGTGGATGGTGATGGTGGTCCGGGTACCGTGGACCGGGGGGCGGCTCTGGAATGGCGGGTCGTGGACGCGGCGGGCGACAGAGTGCTGTGGGAGGTTGGGTGGTTGGGTGGCTGGGTGGTTGGGTGGTTGGGTGGTTGGGTGGTTGGGTGGCTGGGTGGCTGGGTGGTTGGGTGGTTGGGTGGTTGGGTGGTTGGGTGGTTGGGTGGTTGGGTGGTTGGGTGGTTGGGTGGTTGGGTGGTACGGACGCCGCCGAACGTCGCATTCGCCTGGTCACTGCAACTCTGCCCCCCCGCACGCATGCATGCAGATTTGCAGACACTCAAGAGGCTGGCATTGGGGTCGGCTTCCACGCACGGGAAACGCACGCAGAGGCTCGGTTCTCGCTCGCGCAACGCACAGAGGCCGCCAAGCGCATCGCCCGCCCGCTCCCGGCAACCGACTGGAAAGCGGGGGCGCACATGCATGGCACGTAAGGCCCCTGAACGGGCCATGTGTTCATCGCAGCTGTCCTGCTGGTCGCAATGCCGTGGAGCTGCAAGCCGACGGTACCTGCCGGATCCACTGGATCCACTGGATCCACTGGATCCACTGGATCCATGGATCCACTGGATCCACGCTTTCCAGTTTTCGAAAAATAGCCGGAGGTGGCCCATCCAGGGCGCCTCCATAACCCTGACCCGTAATTAACCCACCTAACAACCCCAACGCCTCCAGTCACCTCTCCCCCTAAAGCCAACACAGACGGCGAAACTGCAAAAACAATGATGACCGCCGACAACCTCCCTCCCTCCTTCTCCCCCGTGCCTCCCTGGCCTCACCGCCGGGGAGGGCAACGCCCCCGACCCCGTCGTCGCCAGCCAGTCCTCCCGCTCCCTTTCCCGCTCCAGCTCCCGCTCCAGCGCCGCCATCTGGTGCGCCGCCGCCGCCGCTGCCGCCGCCGCCGCCTGCTCCTGCTGCTCCTCCGTGGCGGTCAGGTTCATGGCCGCCATCGTCCGGTCGTCATCCAGCAGCTTCTCGAGCACACCGCGGACCTGGATGAGAGGGGACGTGCGGGCAGGCGGGCAGGCGGGCGGGCAGGCGGGCGGGCAGGCGGGCAGGCGGGCGGGCGGGTGGCGGGCGGGGATAAGTGTGGGTGGAATAAGAGAACTGCTGCGTCGCAAGAGCACACCGCGGACCTGGACGGGCGGGCGGGCGGGCGGGTAGGTTTGCGTCGTCCTCCCTTTTCTCGGCCGCCGCCGCCGCTCCCGTCATGCACCGCACCGCCCAAACCCAACATACTTACCTCCCCCCCCTTCTGTCTCCTTCGTTCTCCTACCTGCTGCATCGTTGCCGATCTACCTATTTGCAACACGCACTCCAGCACCTGCTCCATCCGCAGGACCTGCCTACTTCCCCTGCTGCTCCCCCTGTTTAGCTCTCTTTGCCTTGCAGAAAACCACCGGAAATCATTGTTGGTATTATTGGCGAGTACCCAGTCCCCGGGCGGGGTCGGTGTGCGTGTCTGGGCTGTGCCAATTTTCACCTCCTCACTGCCGCCGGATCTCTTACCTCCCCCTCCTCTCTCTTACCTCCCCCTCCTCTCTCTTACCTCCCTCTCCTCTCTCTTACCCCCCCCCCTCCTCTCCCGCACCCCCTCTCTCCCGCTCCCCCTCCTCCCCCTCCTTCCCAGCGCAGCGCCCTCACCGCATCGACCTTGTTGGTGAGCGCGGCCATCCGCCCCTTGAGGTGGCGCATCCGCTCCAGGTTGCGAGGGTTGACTCGCAGCGTCAGCTCGTCAAGCGCCATGCGGGTGGCACGTTCCAGCTCAGTGGTCTGACCGTCCAGCAGGGACACCGTCTGGGGGGCCGCGGGGGGAAGGAGGAGGAGGTCGAGGAGTATGGGACAGTGGCGAAGCGGCGAGGGCCGCGGTATGTAGCTAGGCGGTGCCAGGAGGGGACGCGGTAGCGGACAAAGGCGAAGTGGCGAGGGGGGACGTAAGCAGGGCTTGCTGTCCTGGTACACTGGCCGGACCGCAAATAAAAAAATAGCCCGAGAAAGGGGTTCCAGACATCGCGAGTAAGCCTTAGTGTCGCGCTGCTTCAGGAGAGGAAGGCGGGGCCAGGGGGGAGGCGGTGGCGGAGGCGTCAGTACGAGGCTGTCCAGAAGGGACACCGCGTGGGGTGGCGGAGGGTAGGGTAGGGGACGGGACGGGAGATTTGGGGCTCGCTCATGCGCCAGCTCGCCGGCACGCGCCCCAGCCCTTTACACACTCACACACGCACCCCACACACCCCACCCCCATACACACACCGGTAACCATCGCTGGTAAATATTTGTCGACGGGCTGGGTGTGTCTGCCTGGGCACTTTCTTCTTCTTACACCCCCCACACCCCCACACCCACCCTCACCTGCTCCAGCACCACCTCCAGCGCTCGCAGCTCGAAGGGCATCGAGGCCACCAGCTCACTGACCTGGTGCCCGTCGCCGGCCCCCAGAGTGCTGCCGGGGCCGGGGCTGGGGCCCAGCGCCAAGGACGGCAGCCCCAGGCCCAGGCCCAGGCCGTGGCCGTGGCGGCGCAGGAAGTGCTGCAGGGCCGGGCTGGCGCCCACGTCCGCGACGGTCACACCGCCGCCGTCCACCCCGCCGTGACCACCGTGGCCACCGATGGACCCGGCGGCGGCGGCGGCGGCGCCCGGGCCCCGTCCTCCCCCTCCTCTCCCTCCTGCTGCTGCTGCTCCTGCTCCTCCTGGCCGCATGTGTTGCTGCAGCAGGGATAGCAGCACGCTGGCCACATGCGCCATGCGGCCCTGCGGCGGGGAGCGGGGGGGATGTGGGGCAGGGGGGAAGTACCATAGGGGCGCAAGCAAAAGGCGGAAGGAGAAGCGGACGGGGGGAGACGCCGAGGAAGATGAGGAAGACGTGGGCGAACACGCCGGTGTGACAATTAGAGACACAAAGGGTGGGCTTCTTGTTAAACACACAAGACACATACCTAAACACACACAGACATACACGCACACACCAGCACCTGCATCGCCCGCGCTCCTGCCCTGCCCTGGCGATCAACACCAGCACCACATCACCACAATGCAGTGCGCGGTGAGGATGCGGTGCATGGCGGCTAGCTGCGGGAGTGCGGATGACCCGCGGTGGGGTCCCCCCCACCCTCCCCCTCCCCCGTGACGAGATCTAAAACCCGGAACCAACCCGGAGCTCGGCATGTAGTCGCTGCCCATGCGGGGTTCCTTGTTTCGTGGCTGGCTATGTAGGGACACAGGCAAAGCAATCCAGCCAAAGGAGGCCGCCAGAGATCCTGGGACCGCGCGAATCATCGACTTGCAGCTCCTGCCAATCCGCGCCGCCGCCCTCGCTACCCCCCCTCCCCCAATACACGCACACACAGGCACACGCACACACACACACGTCCTGCCTGCCTCGGGACACACACGCACACACAGGGACGCGTTGCAGTTCTAGGCACACCGACGCACCCCTGCCTCGCCCGTCGAGCAACACACGCGCACACACACGCACTTATGTATGCATGTGTGTGTGTGTGTTTGTGCCACGCACCTGTCCTTCCGTTTGCTGCTGAGGGGCCGCCCCTGGAGCTCCTCCCGTCAGACCCAGCCCCAACAGTGACGTCACCGAGCCTACCCGGCTCCCCATGCCGCCGCCCTGACCCCCGCCGGTGTTGCCAGGGAGGGCCGGCAGCGACCCGTGGGACACTCGGTTCCCGGGCGGCGCCGCCGCCGGCCCTCCGCTGCTGCCGTCGCTGCCGCCGCGGCCGCTAGCGTCGCTGCTGTGCGCAGGTGTTGTTGAGGCGGCCCCTGCCGCCGCCGAGTTGCCGGTAGGACGCTGTTGCTGCTGCTGCTGCTGCTGCTCCTCCTCCCGCTGCTGCTGCTGCTGCTGCTGCGGCGGCGGCGGCGGCGGCGGCGGCGGCGGTTGCGCTTCCCGCTGTTGCTGAGGTTGTTGTGGCGGGGCCTTATGTTGCGAGTGGGGCTGTGAGGGCTGGAGGACCTCGGCGGCGGTCGGCCCCGGTGCGGTTGCGGTTGCGGTTGCGGAGACAGTTGCGGGCGGCGGCAGTGGGGTGCCCACCCTGGAGGAGAGGTAGTTGTGCAGCCGCCGTTTGAGCTCCTCGATGAAGGGCCGGGCCTGAGGGCGTGGTGAGGGGGGTGGAGGGTTTGGAGGTTTTGGCCAAGGGGGTTGCGGTCGAGACGAGGCGGCTGCGCCGGGGCAGGTGGCCATTGTCAGCTGGTCTTGGGCTCGGCCACCCGGGGCCCGGAAGCAGGGAGGGCATCTAAGGGCCGAACAGGTAAGAAAACAGTACCGCGTAACAATGGGTCGGCCAACGTATATGCTGTCGAACCGTGTCCCAAGGATTACCCCAACCGTTCCGAACATACACCGCACCTCACCTTGTCGACCTCGGAGTGGTTGACCAGCGCAAAGTGGGCGGTGATGATCACCTGAGTACATGTACGACCAGAAAGGGAAGATAATTGAAGGAGCCCCTGCCAAAGGAGCGAATAACCGGCTCGCTAGGGATTTGAGCGCAGTATCCAAGGCCTCGGATCCGCATCCCGGATCTCGAATCTGGATCTGTCGTTTCGTATCCTGGCCTGCGCCTTCTTCACGACCTTCGACTGGTCCGACTGGTCGATCCATGTCTACAGCCGCTTCCTCTTCCTCACTGCCTTCCTGACAGCTCAACCCCCATTTCCCATTGCATACACCCCACCCTCCCTCCCGTCTTCCCCGGCCCCTCCCCCGGCCCCTCCCCCGGCCCCTCCCCCGGCCCCTCCCCCGGCCCCTCCCCCGGCCCCTCCCCCCTCCCCGCTGGTCCACCCCCCCCTTTTCTTGGGCCACTTTCCCCCCTTCTCCCCTCCCCCATCCCCCCGTCACCTTGATGGGGTCTAGGTTGACGATGAGGGCGCCCTCGCGGCACAGCAGACAGGCCGGGTAGGTGGCGCCCAGGACCGGATCAAGCACCCTGCGGGCGAGGGGAGGGGGGTTGGGGAGATGCGGTGAAGGGTGAGGGCAGGTGGTGGTGTGGGGGAGCCCGTCACCGGATCACCGAGGGGGGCGTCAGGAGGGCCGTCGTAATAATACGGCGGCCGACACTGAAACCTGTAACCCACACACCCAACCTGCAGTGCGGTGCGGCGCGGAACGGTGCGGTGCGGTGCGGTGCGGTGCGGTGCGGTGCGGTGCGGTGCGGTGCGGTGCGGTGCGGTGCGGTGCGGTGCGGTGCGGTGCGGTGCGGTGCGGTGCGGTGCGGTGCGGTGCGGTGCGGTGCAGTCCCATACACCCGCCGCCGGGGCTTCGGAAAGCACCACCAGCCGCCCATCCCAACCCCGGCATCACGGTGCAGTGCAGCCCAGTCCCACTTGGCCCCCAACCGCTACCCACCCACCCGCCGAATGGGTCCAGCCCGGCAGCCCGCACCTACCTGAAGTCCCGCAGCTGTACGCCGTACTGCAGCCCCAGCTGCGCTCGATCCAGCTGTACGATGGACGCGGAGCCGTCGGGCAGGACCTGCGACCCACGGGTCGGCGTGCTCATCCGTCAAAGTGGCGTGTGGGAGGGGCTTGTGGGAACTCATAGGTTGTGTTTCGTTATCCCAAGGTCCGCCCCACGGGTTTCTCCGCAAACACACACATTTACCTCTTTTCTTTTCCCAAAGGTCTCCTTCCCTTCTCCTTCCATCCCCCGTCCCTTCTCGCCGCGGCTGGAGAGTAGCGGCCCTCACGCAGCTCCGCACCCCCCCCCCCACTCACCCACCTTGAGCCACGTCCTCACCCCCGCAATCGCCACCTTCTTCTCCTTATCTGGACCCCCGCCGCCTGCAACAAAGCTGCCGCCGCCCAGCCCGGCCCCGCCCCCGACGGCGGCGGCGGTCAGCTGCAGCCGGGACGGCGGCGGCGCCGCCGTCACCGACACGGACGCATAGCTCCGCTGCGGGCCGCCGCCAGCAGTTGCCGGCGGGCGAGTCTGTTGTACGGCAGAAACTGATGCATAGCTGCGCTGCGGGCCGGCGCCGGCGCCGCCCCCTCCGTCGCCGCCGCCGACCCGCGCCGCCATCTCATGCCATCCAGGCACCGCCGCCGCCACCGCTGCCGTACCACCGCCAGCCGCGGCCCGCGGCCCCAGCGGCGACGGGGACGACGCCGCGGCCGCGAACGGTGTCGCTGCCGCGCCGCCGCCGCCGCCGCCGCCGCCGCCGCCACCGCCGCGCACTCCTCCGCTCCTGGATGCATTCGCCGCCGTCGCTGTCGCCGCCGCGCCCTCCTCCGGCAAGTCATGCCGGCCCCTTCCTCCACCCGGACCCAGGCCCTCTCCCCCGTGCGTGACAGCAGCACCGCTACTCCCCATCAGCCCTTCCTGGCCCCCCCGGCTGACCCCCGCCATCCGCTCTGCCCTCCTGCCCCCCTCCACCCCCTGCTCCGCCTGCCTCGCCGCCGCCGCCGCCGTGTCACACGCCTCCCCCAGCAGCCCCGCGCTGAAGGACGCTGACGTGACAAGGAGCCCCGCGGAGTGCGGGCCGGGGTCACCTCCCTGGAGAGCGCCAGGCGCCGGGGGGGAGGAGGCCGGGGCGGCGGGGGCTGCGGTCGCCTCCGCCCCTCCGGTCCGGTGCAGGTGCTGGCTCGGGTGCTGGCTGTGGGTTCCGAGCGTCCCTTCTGTGGGTGATGAGGGGTGCGGCGGCCAGGGCTGGGGCTGCGGCTGCTGCGGCTGCGGAGGGCCCGTGGGGACTTCGGTGTGGGGCTGGTAGTATTGGTGGTGTTGCAGGCTCTGTGGCGTGGTTTGCAGCTGTAGCTGCGACGGTGGCTGTAGCTGCGGCTGTGTCTGCTGCAGCCAGCCGACGGGCCCTGGTGGCAGGCTGCCCCCGAGGCTCGACCCACGGGACGTGGCGGAGCCGCCGTTGATGCTGCCGGCGGCGGAGGGCAGCGTCAGGGCGGCTTGGAGCGCGGCGGTGGCGGCAGCCAGGGACAGCCCGGGGGAGGCCGGCGCGCCGCCGTTCGGGGAGCGGCCGGAGCGGCCGCTGGTCGTACACGTGGACACGTGCACAGGCGGCGGAGGAAGGAGGGAGGGCCAGGAGGGCGCGGCGGGTGAGGCAGGTGAGTCGACAAGCGGCGGAGGGCGACGAATGTGCGGAGGGGGAAGGGAGTTACATTTGAAAGACCGACCCCAAAAACGAGGAGCGGGAGGGGTACAGGAAATTGGTAGACACATGCAAGCTAACCCTTCCCGATGGGCGGAGGACGTCGGTCGCGGTCCACGCTCGGAGGGATAGGAAGGCAACGACCTCGTAGCGGTCAGGCCCAAAACCCCGCCACGGTACATGCACCGACCTGCACCCCTGACCCGGCTGACTAACCCCTGACGGCTCAGGCCCATGCAAAGCATATGGGTTGCCGCCCTCCCGCCCCCTTACTGCCGTACTGCGATGTACGGACAGTGCCGTACTCACGATCGCGCCAGTGACATGGAGATGGAGCTCCTGCGGCTCAGCAGCGGACTCTGCTCCATCTGCGCCTCCACCGCCTGTACGACATTGGATCCAACGACAGCAAGCAAGACACAGCAAGCAAGACATCGGCCCTCGCAACCTCAAATGCCCCAGAGACCTCAAGCTCAGAGGACCCCCGGGTCCCTGGATTGGTGCACCACATACGTATAGGGGCACCCTAGAGCTCCCCCGGGCGGGGGGAAGGGGCCCCACGGGGCGACTAATCCGTGGCTCTCGCACCCATCAGCAACCCGCATGTTGGCATGTTGGCATGTGGCATGCTGCATGTCTCGATGGCCCAGCCGGTGGCCCAGCCGGCCGCCTGGCTGGTCCCCCCAGCCGGAAGCTGCGGCCACCGGGGGCTCTCCGCTGCCCTGCGGCCCCGGGGGCGCCACCGACCTGCAGCCCCGGGCACCGACGGTACCGACCCCCACCGACCTGCAGGATCTCCTCCGCGCTCTCCACCGTTGGGGTCAGCGACGGCCGCAGGAAGGGGTCCGTATCGCCGTAATGCACCTCGCCGGTGTCGCTGCCACCGCGGAGGCCGCCGTAGCCGCCGCCGCCGCCGCCGGCGACGGCGACGGCCATGAAGGTCCCGGCCGCTGCCGCGCCCCCTGCAGAGGGTTGCTTGGGGCGCAGCCCCCCCGATGCGAACGTCGACAAGAGGGGGGCAGCGGACCTGCCCATCGCCGGGTCGGAGCTGCTGGAAGCTACGCCTGCCATTAGGGGTTCGCTGGGTGGGTGCGGGTGGGTGCGTGCAGGGTAAGGAGGGAGGGAAGCAAGAGTGAGAAGCGGCCGCTGGGGAGGGGGTGGGGGGCTGAAGGTGCGGTTTGATCGACGCCGCCCGATGGCAATTGAATAAGATGGTAGATGGAATTTCCTCTGCCTAAAGGAAGGCTCGCGCTGGGGCTACGATGTGGGTTCATGACGCCGACAGTCCACACCCACCTCTCACGAAACGCCGCATCGGTGTCCCGATTGATTTGTCGATCCATTAAGTCACAGTGGAAAAGTCAAAGTCGAGCATAAATTTGGGGATCGGGGATACCTACTTGCACCTATCGACCGCAAAGTGCGTGCAGGTCAGAAATGCCCAGATTGAGCGGTGACCTTAGCCACATTGTCGCGCAGCTAGAGAAAACAAATCTTTGCAAAGAAGTCATATGGAGCCTTGTCAATTCAAGTGTATCTCCGCCTACAGTTGAAAGCAGCAAAGTCGCTTAGGACATTCAAAGAAAAAGAAAAGTACCATGCCAGGTGAGGGAATAGCGTGTGCTGTGAAGTTCTTCTTGCCGTCGGAGCCGCAAGACGATTACCGTTGTGGCGGTTCGCGAATCGCGGCATACTGTACCGGAATAACGGAAACGTGGGAGCCACGAACGACGAGCGGATCAGGAGCGGATGACGGCTTAGTAGCCAATGCATGTTAGCCAATACATGCCAAGAACATGTTGGCCAAAATACGCCTCAAATGTTTCGTCGCATGTATGTGAACGCGTTTTCGGTGTATGTGCCGGGTCGCAGGTCCTGCCCCGGAGTGGGGTTCCCGAAAACCTCGCCTTGCATTGCTGTACCTGCGAGCAACGCCTTGATAGTTTTGTCGAACGAACATATATATGATTGGCAAGCGGGCCATCTGGAGATGGTATGTAGGAGGTCAGCGAATTAAGGTCATCAGGCAGGTGGGAAGATTCGCCCAGTCACGCTCTCCCGCAGACCCTGCCTGGTCCACCGTCCCAGCGAGGCTGGACCCCTTTCCCCCATAATGATACATCCATGTTCGGAGTGTCTGGTACGCTCGACATGCGTGTTTGGCAATCACGCGCATCATTATTAAGGTTGTTACATCGGACCCCGCGGGGGTCATCGGTGACAGCCAACGGCGACAGCATGAGGTAAAGGTTGACGTGGCAGCGGCGTTCGAGCGAAGTAGAGATCGCTTGGATTGTCGAGGGAAAGAAACGGATGAACGTTTATCTGTCCAAGCCATGAGTTGTTGCAGCAGTGCCACACACTGCACCGATGACCCGCGAGGTCCACTGTAACATCCTTGATACTCGTGCCACACACGCGGATGCGTGTCTCGCACGATGCCCCGGTGATGACGTGCGGGTTCCATGGGGAAACCTGAATGGATGATGAATGAATGGATGAATGAATGAACGTTACCGCGGACCCCGCAAACGGATCACCGGTGTATACCAGGCATGCAGGCAAGCCCCAGCAGGCCCCACCGACAACGCGGAAAGGTACCCCACACCTCAACGCCGCGAATTACTGGCTTAGATGCGACGGAGCGAAGCGATCGGAGCCTCTAAGGCTGGTTCTGTGTGACTGTCGTACAACTGGATCGCAGTGGCGGTATTATTACCATTCGCTCTCCTGGTGAAGACATTCTGCCTTCACGCAGAAGAGCATTACAGCCTAGTCGTTTCGCCTTTTCGACTGGCTGTAGTTCCCGCCCGCCGCCCCGTCGGCACCCCGACCGCTCATCCCGTCGCCCTCCCTCCTCCTGACTCCCTCCCCCCGAACAGAGCCGCCACAGACACAGCACTGACTGGCTCGGCCCCAGGCTCGGGGCCCGGGAGGCCGCCTCCCGGGCGGGACCGCCGCCGCGCTGTTAGCGCGCTGGCGTGGGGGGTTTTCAGGGCGGGGGGTTTGCAGGGGGGTACGTATGTCGTTTCGGGTTGGTCGGGGGTTGTTGCGTCCGGCGTTCGGGGGCCACCCGCATCGGGTTGGGCCCCCGGTTCGCGCGCGGTTCTTGTGCAGTTTGGTGGCTGCTGGGTGCTGTCGGGCGTCGACGCCCGTCGTGGTGCGTTGCGTTGGGTCGCCAGGGTGGCGCGCCGCGTGTGTTTCGGTCGCGCGGACCCCGTCGCATCGGGGTTCGGCCGCGCGGCCAGTGGTAGGCTTGGCTGTTGCTCTTCGCTGTGTAAGGGCCCTTGGCAGCGGTCTCCAGTCCCGCTCAATCCGTCTCAGACACCAGAGTCGCTCCGTTGACCATCCAGTCAGCCCCAGCCACGAGAGACAGTTACGGGAGACAGTTACACAGAACAAAAGATAGAGAGGGCCTCAGCCCCACCCAGACAGCCGAAGTGGATAAAGCCACGCACGGGGCGGGGAGGTCGCCCACATAGACACCCCATTACAAATCGAAGCACCCAGCAGCGCCGCAACCTCTCGAGGTCCTGGAAAACCCGGGGAAGGGCGGGGAACCACCTGTCATCGCCACCGGGTCCGCCCTCCAGTTGTGGACCTGGCGAGTGATTCCAGATACGCTAATGAAAGCAATCTGGCATCGCCGCCCTCTCGCTGGCGGGCCAACGACAATACAATCCCTTTGGGATCCGCTGTAACGTCCATTCATTCAATACAACGCAAGCTGCGGCGGCGAGCTCGCTGCACCTGCGGCTGCAGCAGCAGAGCGACCACGGGTGGCGGCTGCGTGGGCCGCTGCCCATCCTGCTGCCCTAACTCCCGTTTGTGTGCTTCTTCCTCTTTAGTGTGGGCCACAGGAGGCGCAGGGTCACATGTCACCGCCAAGGAATTGGTGTTTCAACATCCGTGCTGCCGGTGTGCGTGAATCCGCACAAGCGCAAATTCATCACCACCGCCCACCACCACCATCACCACCACCACTACCAGGGCGCTGCCCACAGGTAGGTGTGATAGGGCTTGCTTCATGTGCGCGGGCCGTTCGCGACGCATGGGCCCCGCACATGAGATCGGCACTGGCGGTGGTGGTGATGGTGACGGCGGTCGAACTGCAGCCGCGCAGGAGTGCCACCCACACCGGGAGCGCGGAAGGAGAAACAGATACCTCCTGACGGTGACGGGTTCGCCGTGCGCCTGTTTACGGTGACCCGCACTAAATGGTAAGCACGCAAAGGAGAGCTAGGCAAGCAAGCACCCCCAGCGCCCATCCACCCGTGGCGGCCTTCTGTAGCAGCGGGTGCCGCGGCGGCGGCGTTTGCACTGCGCAATCGATAGCTAGTGGAGAGGCCCGATTGAACGGCGTGTCTGGATGGGCTTGCCAGGTCCACAACTGCGGGACAGGGGATGAAAGTGCAGCAATCGATCGCCCTTCGAATCAGCATGGTTGTTTTCGGGCGTGCGCGAGTGAAGTGAATCGGCAGCCGGCGGCAGTCGCGCGGGCGGCGGCGTACATTGCTCGCCGCCGAGACCATCATCTGTGTCAGAGAGCACGACGACGCAATACAATGTATATTGTGATTTGCAATGTGTTTGCATAAGAATGCACGACGGGGACAACATGCTAGCGAGGCCGCTCACCCGGGCCCGATGGTGATCACGCGCAATGACCCAATCACGCACGAGTCCGCGATGCGGTTCCCACACATCCACGTGGGGATACGGGTCCACCTTGTAACGGTTACATTAATTAATATCCACATATCCACATATCCACCGACCCGCGGTCCATGCACCTGTCGCCGCACATAGCTCTCCAATGATGCCCTAACAAGCTGCAGCAAGCCCCCAAACAAGCTGCAAGGGACGATCGTTTTGGTTGCTTTAGGACGCAAGCGCGGCGCGGCGCGGCGCGGCCGGGGCCGCAACCGACTTCAGCGATAGACCCGCGGGTCAGCGGGCGCTGCGGCGCCGCGACGGGGGATGGCGGACGATGGCACGTTGTGGCACGTTGCCGGCGTTGCCACCGCGACGGGTTTCAGAGCTGTTTGTGGCACTTGGATTGCCAATTGTGTAGTTGTGGTCGCAACCCCAGGGACCTTACCGACCCCCGAGGCATTGCCGCTGTTAACTGGTCACTTTTCTCAGAAGCAGCAGCAGCAGAAGCAGAGCAAACAATGCCAGACAGATGCTATGGGAAGAGGGGGATGGGGAAGTCGCAGTCAGAATCCATGCGTGTTCGGCGATGCCCATGAGGTTCGAAAACTGCGATACTGGAAGGGACGGTTGACACGGCAGCGGTGTTCACAGGTGAGATCACTTAAATTTACGATATAGACTTTATAGAATATCCATTTGTTTATTAATACGTTGCGCAACAGTCATCAATCGGTTGCGCCCATTCAAATCGCGCGCGCGGTGTACGGACGGGCCGTAAGCTTCTTGCCGCCGTTGGTTTGCATACCCTATAAGAGCCTGCATCGACTTTATTGTATTCATGAAGCAAGTTGAACGTAACGAGCGACCACTCAAGCTTCAGTCGTGATCGCCAAGGCCGTTCACTTTTGCAACACCCCATTCCTTCAACACTCCATAATGGCTCTCACTGTGCGCAGTGCTGCTTCTCGGCTGGCCGCCAACAGGTATGAAATGTGTGAATCACAGGAAAGTTGAGTGTCTCGGTTAGGAAGACTGCTCACACCGGAAGTGATGCTCATGCGTTGCCAGGACCGCGCGCAGCATTGGGCGCCCGGCAGTGCGTGGTCTGACTCGCAAGCGTAAGTACTTTTGATTCGTCATTCGGCATGTGCAGTCCCACACACCAGTTTGCTTGCTTCCGACTGAACCATCGGAGATTGCCTGCGTTATTATTCGCAGTGGTTATCCGCGCGTCGGCTGAGCCAACTCCGACCAGCACTCCGAATAACGAGTACGTCGAGAAGGCGCAGGCGGCAGCGACCGAGGCATGGACCTGGTTGAAGGTGCGTCGTTTCGGAACGGTTTGGCCCGCTTACGAATTTACTGTTGAAGCTCAGCCGGTAAACGTTTCGAACATCAATGCATTTACATGTACCGGTGCTCTTTTTCGGGCAGCTTGACTGCTTGCTGCTTATCCCTCGCCCTGCCTTTTCCCGCCTTCTCCGACAGACCAAGTGGGCCGCCACCGAGGACAGCGAGAAGCCGGCGGTTATCGCAATCCTGGCGGGCGTGATTGTCGCACAGATCGGTGCGTGTTTTGGGGACTACGTAGTAAGCTTGCTTGCCTGTCAGGGAATTTCGGTAGCCCTGGTAGATAATTTAACCCCACCGCGCAACCGCAGTTGCTGTGCCAGGGTTCGTGTGCAATCATCGGCTAGCTGCCTGAATACCGCTATTACCTTTGCTCTGTCCGGTTCCGCTCCCTCTTGACTGACCTTCCCCTCCCCTTTGCCCCTTCCCGTTCCCCTTCGCGCCGTATTCAATCTCTTGGACGCTGGCACGACCGCGGGCAACGCCGCGACACCGATGAACCCTTTGTGGGTCTGCTGTATTATTCGTCCATCATTCATTTCATCGTTCATTCTCTGGTCACGACCGTCGTCGCGATTCCGCGCTTGCCTGCTTCAGCCATTGGCGGTGAGTGCCGCCGGAAAGGATAGGGAAGACCTGGGAGGGATAAGTAAGGGAAGGGAGGACCCGCGGCCCCCGACCCCGGGCTGTCCTTGGATTGAATTCCGGGCCAGCCGGCGGGTTGTGTATCACTTCCGCTTTCCAACCAACCGCACACGGGCCACATCTTACACCTCCACCCGCACCCACCCCCACCCACCCCCACCCACCCTCACCCCCGTTGCCGCACCGCAGCCACCATCGATGTGGTGGACCGCATCCCCGTCGTCAACACGCTGCTGCAGCTGGTGGGCCTTACTGTCACCTCGGTCTTCATCTTCAAGCTGACCACCGACCCCGAGGAGCGGTGAGGGGGCAGGGCGGTGGTGTGTGCACAGGGGAATGATGGGGTTTGGATGGTCCGTGGATTTCATGGTACATGGGGTGCGTTATAAATGATGTTGTGTGGCGGATGTGGCTCGTTGACTTTCTTGTAGCGCTGATCTTGTTTTGTCGATCTCTCAGGCTGGGCCTGTGCCCATTCCGGGGCTGCCGATCGGATCGCGGAATTGCGGAACTGGTGTCGTACGGAATACGGCAGACAGACGGTACAAGACAGAAATTCCTTAGTTAAATCTGTATGCCGTATCGCGTCGTGGTGTTCCCGCGCAGTGACGCTGTCAAGTCCTCGGTGGCGGGCTTCCTGGACAAGGTCACCGGCGACGACAAGTAAAGGAGCTGTAGACGTGCGGAGGGCCCTTGGCGGTCGAGCGGCTGGAGAGGAACGGCGCCGTGATGCTTGGACTCTGCTTGGGCATATATAAAACTCTTGGTGGCATGGTGTTAAAAAGTAAATTACTTTCGCGTTGCGTGATTCATATCGCTTGTTGCCCAGGTTGGTGTGGCTCGCTGGTATTGCCGTCGTACTAAGCGTTTCAGAATCATCACAATGGTGATGTTGGTGTTGTCGGTTTGTCTGGATTTTATGTGCTCATCTCTATACCGTGCGGATGCGTTCCCATTGTTTCTGCGAGAAGATTATACGAGAGTCGTTGATGTTAGCATCGTTACGTAATGATGATCCGGTTGGATGGTATTCGTTGTACGACAAGATATTTGTGTTGTCCTGTTAAGGTGTACATTTTCCGTATTTTACGATATCAATATTTCGTGGAGCGACTGGAGCACATTGCTGTGACGCTTCACCAGTGGCGGCGGATGGGTTATGTACTGCTGTGGCATAAGTTATGAAGCGATGAAGGTGTGCGGATCACGCTGGCTGTAACAAGGGAGGCTCGACCGCACAGTGCCTGCTCTCAAGTCCGGCAGCGTAACACGGGCATAGCAAGCTGACGTGGCATCGGTCAAGTGATTTTGGAGCGTTCTCCACCATTAGGCTCGAACCCGATAGAGGGCCGGCACAAACCGTCATGAGGGGAGGGACACCCTGCTCATGACATCCTCTTGCGCTAATTAACGGGGCAAAACTAGGAAGAGATAATGTAATCGGCTGGGCCACATTCGGCAGAAAAACAAACGATCCTTGCTGTCTTCTCTTCTGTTCTCGGGCTGTCGCGTGAGCGGTGACACTCTGGCAGTTGTGCGATATCCGTTGGCGGTTACCCGTTGTGACGGCGTTCAAATGAATTGTGCACTTACGCTGATTCTCCGTGGCTTGAATGCATATAAGGATCCCTGCTTTATCTTCAGCTGGTGGCCTTTTGCCCATGTCAACGATACACATCAGCGCAAACCACAGCGGACGCTAAACGTCAAAATAAGACTCCGCGCTACAATGCCATGAAGTCAGCACCTTGTAACAAACAAGATATTTATAAAGTATATTGATCAAGCGCGAACTTTATTACGGGACCTGAAGCATGCAAATGTGACACGAACTCCCGACTAAGCGGGACCTTGGACGCTATGTATGACGCCGTTCCCGCAATCATCATGTCTAGATCCATCACGCATTTTATTCCTGACCTCCTCTCCATCTGTACGGCGTGGTCGGGCTCTGCTGGAAGCCATCCTCCGCACCTATCGACGCTTCTCCGGTCCGCCCACAGCTGGCAGCGGCGCCGTCGGACCCGAACCCTTCGCACCCGAACCCAGCCAAGATCAGCAATCCCCGCATCCGGTCTCCCCCTTTGAGCAGCCGGCATGCGCCCTGCGCCGGCTGCTGGACGGCCTTCCCCCGGGGCCCCCTTCGCCCTCAACCCTCCTCAATGTGCGGCGCTGGCTGGAGGCCTACGGTCTGGCCGGCCCGGGGCCGGGTGAGGAGCCCCTGGACCCCCGGGGGCTCCGAAACCGGGCCGCCTCGTCACCGGCCTCCCACGACGCCGCCGTCATCCTCGCCTCCGTCGCCTCGTTGCTCCATCCCGCGGGCGGCGCCTCCTCTTCCGCCGCCGCCGCCGCCGCCGCCGCCGCGGAGCGGTACTGGGCCCGTGCAAGCTTGCCGGAGCTGCTCCTGCTGCTGTCCCGCCTCCACATCTCCAGTCACCCCAAGCTGGAGGTCGCCCTTATCCTCCAGCTGCGGCGGGGCAAGCTCCCGCAGCCCAGCCCGCCCGCCCTCCTGGAGGCGGCGGCACCGCCTGCAGCTCCTGCCGGCGGCGGCGGCGGCGGCGACGGCTCCGCCGCCGCCCGTCGCCGCCGCAGCGGCGGCTCCGCCGCCCTCGCCGCGCCAGCGCCAGCGGCGGCGGCTGCGCCGCCGCAACTCCCCACTGCCTTCCGGTTGGCGACGGCGATGGCGGCGCTGCCGGTTCGCAGCCACGAGGCCTGGCAGCAGCTGGCGGAGCGGCACATCCTGTCGCGGCCGGTGCAGCTGATGGACCATCTGAGTGAGGACCAGGTGGCGCTGCTGGTGGCGGCGTTCGCGCGGGCGGGCTACCACCCCGTGGCGCTCTTCAGGTACGGCAGGCCGTACGGAAGTACGGATGTACCGGTACGGGGGGCAAGTGGCGGCCGAACTGCAGCGTACCTGGAGATCCCCTGCCTTTAACTCCTCTGGTTACATCATACATCAAGCAACACCATGTATATACCCTGCTGCAACGACCTGCGAGGGCAAACCACAACCTGCAATCAAACGACCTGCGAGGGAACACCCGTTGGCGTTTTGTTCGACGCTGGACCCGTGGCCGATTGTTGCTGCACTGTCCAACCGGCCGTTGCAACCATCAAGCAAGCAAGGCTATACATAGCAGGCAAACCAGGGAGCCCGTAAAACCCGCAGGGCAAGATAGAGGCCGTCCCGGGCGGCTGGGCGGGTAATATGCCCTGGCAGAAGGGCGTCAGCAATAATGAGTATTAGCAACAACGGCAGATACCAAGCTCGGAGCCGGGCGCGGCTGACAAGCAGCGATGGCGCTATAAGCGCCGTACCATGCCGTACCTACGCATGATTGAACCAATACAACCAAATACCCAATACACTACACCTCTCGTCGCTAGAACCCGACTTTCTGCTATTCCTGCGTCATTGCTAGAGCAGTCAACGTTTCCGTAGCCGTCTCCGCTGGCGCCAAGATTGCTGCATTGAACTGTGTACGGCACGGTACGATGCTGTCGTGAGGCCGCCCGCCGCCGTAACGATTGGTGCAGTCCCATTGTTCCGCTGCCCACCGATCCGACCTCCGCCCCCTCCGCCTCCTCCATCCCCGGATTTGCCCGGGTTCGTTCTGAGTGTATTTACCTCCGGCCCCTCCGCCCTCTCTGCCCTCTCTCCTTCCGCCGCAGGTGTGCGTCCGAGCGGCTGCTGCCCGCCATCCCCCGCCTCCACCCGGGCAGTCTGGCCCGGGCCCTGCACGCCTTCGCCGCCCTGCACCACCACGACCCCGTCCTCACCACCGCCATGTGCGAGGAGGCGCAGGCCAGGCTGGGGTGCGGCGGCGCCGCCGCCTCCGGCGGCGGCGCCGCCGCTGCCGGCTCCGCCGGCAGCAGCGGCCGCGGTGCCGGCGCCGCCGCCGCCGGCAGCAGCTTGCTTTCTCGTGCCGGTGCGGCTTTGTTCGGCGGTAGTCGAGAGGGCAGGCCGGACCGGGCGCATAGGGCCCCCCAATTCTTGCTGGAAGATTTGGCGAAGCTGGCGGCGGCGACGGTGCAGCTGGGCGCCGGCGACGCGGCCGCCGCGGGACGAGAGTACGGCAGCGGCGGCGATCGGCTGTTGGCGGCTGTGGCGGAGGAGGCGGAGGAGGCGGTGGCGGCGCGGATGCGGGTTGTACGGGAGAAGTTGAGGAGTCAGCCGCCGGGTCCTTCGACGTCGACGTCGATGTTGACGTCATCACGGTCGTTGGGGGAGGAGCAACCACTTGGTGCTGCGGCGGCGGCGGTTATGGGCGCTGCAGCTGCGCCGGCTTCCTCAGCCGCGTCAGCGTTGGTCGACGCTCCGGAACCATTCCGGTCCTGGCACGGAGATGGTACGGCAGGAGGCGAGGACGGTGGGTCTGGACTGGTGCTGGGAGGAGAAGCTGACCCGTGGGGGGAGGAGGTGAGGCCGCTTTATGCCGCAGATGAGAGCAGTCGAGCGAAACCTGGGGAAGGGGCAAGCGGCGGTAGCAATAGCTGTAGCAGCAGTAGCAATAACAGCAGTAGCAGCAGTAGCAGTTTGATTGCAGATCAATTGGAGCCCGTCTTGGTGCTGCTGGAGGCGCTAGTAGCTGGCGGCGGCGGCGGCGGCGCTGGGCAAGGCGGCGGCGGCGGTTGCGCCGCCGCGTCCGATGCCGCGCAGGCGATCGCGGAACGGCACTTGGTTCCGGAGCTTCCCGCCCTGGAGCCGTACCTCACCTCGCAGCACCTCCTGATGCTCCTGGCGGCGCTGCTGCCGGGGCCGGGGGCCGCGGCGCTGCGCCAGACGCAACATCCGTACCCCGGCCCGCCGCCGCCGCCGCGGGTGCCGCCGCCGCCGCCCTCGGCGTGTGCTGCATCGGGCGGCGTCGCGCCCCGCGCCGCTGGAGACGGTACCACCGCCCGCCCCTTCGCCGCCAGCAGCAGCCGCGGCGACGGCCGCCGACGGCCAGCAGCAGGCACGGCTGCCGCCGAGACGATCGGCCCGGAGGATCGGCTTCTTGCAGTGGCGGCGGCGCTGTGTCGGCGGACCGACCCGCGGGTCTTTCGCGACGGGCATCCGCTCCTGGAGGCCTGGCACGCGCTCGCGGCCGCGCGCGCCGCCGACGCGGCCGGGGCGGCCGACCCACGGGTCAGTGACGAGCTGATGGGCCCCGTCTGCGCGTTTGTCGTACGCCACGTGACGATGCTGGGGCGGGCCCCCGACGCGGCGCGGTTCTTCGTCAGTTGCGCGTTGCTGTCAGTGTACGACAAGACGGCGCTCGATGTCATGGCGGCGCCGCTGGTGGCAGCGATGGGCGGCGGCGGCGGCGGCGGGAGCCGCGGCTCCGGTTTGTCGCCGTCGGCCCTGGCGCAGCTCGCATGGGCGGTGGGGCAGCTGGGGTACGGCAACGAGGACCTCCTGGCGGCGATTCAGGTGCGCGTGTGTATGGGTGTGTGGGTGTGTGTGAAGGAGGTTGGGGACTGGGGATGCAGGGTACAGTGTATTGGGGTGTGTGCAAGCCTCCTCTCTTCTTCACGGCTGCGTTGACACAACGCCTCCTCCTCCTCCTCCTCCTGCGCCTCCCCTCCTCCTGCGCCTCCTCCTCCTCCTCCTCCTCCTCCTCCTCCTCCCCCTCCTCCTCCTCCCCCTCCTCCTCCTCCCCTCCTCCTCCTCCCCCTCCTCCTCATTGCCACGCGCAGACCGAAGCGCTGGCGCGCAGCGGGCCCTCCATCTACCGCCCCCAGCCGGACGGCAGCCCCTCCCCCTGGGGCCGCGCCGACGGCCGCCCCCACTACGCGCCCGGGAGCTCCACCGCCTCCTCGTCCGCCCCCGGCTCCTCCTCGTCCTCTTCCTCCTCCTCCTCCCCGGCTGCTGTCGGCGGGGCCCCCGCCGCTGCGCTGCTGGGCCCTATGGAGCTGGCGGACGTGATGTGGGGCCTGGCGGTGAACCAGTTCCGGTCCAACCAGGGGGCAGACATGCGGGAGCTGTACCTGAGGGTAGGTGGGGGGATGCTGGGGGGAGACTGGGTGTGGGCTGGGTGAGGGGCTGGTAGGGGCAGGGGGGCTGGTAGGGGCAGGGGGCTGGGAGCCTGGGCGGTGGATGAGTTCGGGGAGGCCAGGTGGCGGCGGAGTCGAGTAGAGCTGTAGCCCGTTGTGCCCCTTGTAGAGAACTGTGCCCTGGAAGTCCGCACTCGCTTCTCGCCGCCCTCCTTGTAACAACTAACAACTGACAACAGCAACCCCGCCCCGCGCCCCCCCTTCCCGCCCCTTCCTCCCCCCCCTCCCCCTAGGCCGCCTCCCAGGGTGTGGTGCGCATCGACGACCCCCGCTGGCTGCGACTGGTCCAAGTGCACCTGCTGCTGCTGCTGGGCTGGGCGGGGGGCCTGGGGGAGGCGGCGGCGGGGCAGCTGCGCAGCGGCTGGTTCAACGCGCTGGGGTACACCTGGGACAGACAGGTGGGTGGGCGCTGGGCGGGTGGGTGGATGGGGGGAGGGAGGGAGCACTGGGGGGGGTGGGCGGGCACTGGGGGGGAGTACAGGCTGGGTGGGTGCTGGGTGGACAGGAGTGAGTAGGTGGGTAGGCACTGGATGGGTAGGCACAGGCGGACCGACGGACGAACCGACGGACGGACGGAGGGGCGTTTCGCGGGGAACGTCTGCGGCGGCAGACCCGGGGGGTTCCCCCTCAACTGAGGGCGACCCGCTGTGTGTGGGGCTGGGCCTGCGGCCCTGAGGTAGAACCTCCGACAGGGTCCCACCATCATCCGACGCACATGCCCAGTGACATGTGGAGTTGTGGACACCGGGCCTTCCCCGCTCCCCGTTGTTTCCCCGTTGAACCTCATCCCCTGCCCGCCTTGACCCTTTGTACCCTCGTCCTCCCGTGTCTGTCCTCCCGTGTTTGTTTTCCTGTGTCTGTCCTCCTGTGTCTCGGCCGCTTCCTCCGTGTCAACACCCCGTACCCCGCGTGAAGGCGGTCGCTCGGGGCGAGCAGCTGGCCGGACCCACGGGTCTGCCTCCCGACCCCGACCCGGGGACCGCCGCCTTCCGACACAGCGTCGCCGCCGCCGCCCGCGACCTCCTCCGCGGCGGCGGGGTACCGACCGACAGCGACGGCAGTAGCGGCAGCAGTAGCGGCGGCGGCAAGTGGCGGCTTCAGAAGCACTACACCTGGGGCATGCTACAGCCTTCCGCCGACATTCGTCTCACAGTGCCGCTGCTATTGCGCAAATCGTCGGGCATGTTCTCAATGGGCTTGACGGCCGGCAGTAGCAGCGGCAGTAGCAGCAGCGGCACCTACGGTGGGAGTGGCAGTAGTAGTGGCAGTAGCAACGGCAGTAGCAGCGGCGAGTGGGTGGTGGCCCTGGATCTCGTCAGGTGGGCTGATGAGGCGGCGGTGGGGACCACGGCGCCGCCATCGATGCCGGCGCATCGGAGGCCGCCGGGCCAGGCGGCCCGCAGCCCGGTGTCCTCTGCTTCGGGGACGGCGGCCTCCGTCGCTGATGTGGTCATCAGCGGGGGGGCGCAGCAGAACCATCGGGTGGCAGAGTCGGATGCGGACGTCCATCAGCAGCTGCAGCCGCAGTCGCAGCAGGAGCAGGAGAAACCGCGGCAGGAGCAGCAGCAGCAGCAGCAGCAGTCGAAAGTAACACAGTCGCGGCCCCTCGCCCCTGCTGACCCGCACCGGCACCCGCAGCAGCAACAGCAGCACCCCCAGCAGCAGCAGCAGCAGCAGCAGCAGCAACAACAGTCTGCCGGTGCCGGGGGGCGGGGGGAGGGTGTCCAGCTGCTGGGTCACGCCCGCTGGCGGCAGCTGGTGCTTCGGCGGTTGGGGGCGGTTGTGCGGCCCATCCGCCAAGAGGAGTGGGAGCGGGCGGACGCGGGGGAGCGGCGGGGGCTGCTGCTGCGGGCGCTGCGGCTGTGAGGGCGGAGGGGGGAAGGGGCGGGTGGAGGGGGTACAGGAAAGTAAAGGAGGGCACATGAAGGGCCCGCGAAGGCGGCGGAGTGGGACGCCATGGTGGGAAGGCGGGGTGGGAGGGCCGCCCGGGCCTTGGGGCCGGGTTCTGCTGCTTACTTACTGACAGCGCGCGTTGCGGCTCAGTATGTGGGAGGGCTCCAGGGAGGGCTGGGGAGGCCCTGAAGGGTGCTGGGGAGGAGAGGATTTGGGGAGGTGTTGCACCGGGCCCGGATGGAGGAAGGGGGTGGAGACGAGGCGGGGGTAGGGGGTTCACGTGCAGGGTTGACGTGCAGGTGCGTTTAAGCACCGCACACCGCCCAGCATATCACGGCCTGCGTGCCCTTGCTGGGCGTTACCACCGGTGCAAAACGGCGAATGGCATGTGCCGTACTCGGCCCGCCATGACCCCATGATCCCCGAGTACGGAAGTGGCGGTTGAACGGCGACGCGGGGTGTACCGTACTCCCAGGGGGGTTAGGCGGTGAGGATGGCGTTGGTGTACGACGTCTTGACCACGGATGATTTCGGGGCGTGCGACGAATGTACGAACGCGCGCGCCCGTGACTCTCCCCACTCAGAGGACGGCGGGCCTTCAATGCCGCCGGGGGCCGCTGGGGGCCCAATGCCGCCCGGCAGGGCAGCCGGCAGCAGGGACTGCCCCGCTGGATGTGTACGGCAGGTACCTCGGCGGCGTCGACGAGATGTGGCCTTGGGGGGGAGCTGCCCCAGTCCTGCCGTGCGGTTGGTGCTTGTCTGCCTCCGGCAGGTCCTGATGGGTGCGTCGCGACGTGCCTGGTGGGTTAGGGCTTTGGGGGGCGATGATCCCGTGATGGTGGGTGCGCCGTGCGAGCTGGGGAGGCGGAGGCGCTGTTGGGCGGCGGAAGAGCCCCCGGGGCTGGAGCTCGGGGACACATCTTGAGGTCAATGAGTCAAATGAGTGGTCCGGGAGCTAAGTCGCGCACATGATGCCATCTGCCTGCGCGCATGGTATGTGTCCCGCCCGCGAACATACCGTACCTTCACAACGAATCATTCCGGTGCGAGGCAGCACAACTCAATTCAGATGCTTACCGATGGATTCGGGTGCTGGTCGTCCGCGGCTGCCCGCACAAAAGCATTTACTCAGATCGGGGCCGTACGGTCGACGACAGCCTTGCGTCAACTGTCATCGCCCTTACGTTAAACGGTCATCTGTTCCAAAGGTTGCCCAATGCTAAAATAACCTTGTGGAGATTTAGTTAGATCAGAATAATTTACGGTTGCTGTGCGCACGAAAGCGTTTGTACCATCATAAATGGCACAAATCACTGGAAAGACCGTCGTCGTTACCGGCGGCAGCAGGTAAAATTCATATGTACACAATACGTTTAGTCAATCGCACCACCCCTTCTGCGCAAATTCACGCCGAGCTGTAGCTGCGTCGGCCACCACAGCCATCGCTTGCCAAAGATTGTGCTGCTCAGCGCGGCTCTGGGGACGCGGACCGCCTTTCGCAGGGGAATCGGGCTGGGACTGGTGAAGAAGTTCCTTGCCCGCAACAACACCGTCATCGCCACCAGCCGCAAATCCGCGGAGGCGCACCACCTGCACCAGCTGCGCAGCGAGTTCCCGAACACGCTGCTGCTCACGGATCTGGACACCAGCACCGCCGCGAGCATCACATCTTGGGCTGACCACCTGAAGCAGTCGGGGGTCAAGCACGTGGATGTGAGTCTCTTGGTGTGGCGGCCTGGGGTTGGGCGCCCAACGTTTTGGGGGGGCCCATCCCTGGGAAGCGACCCCCATCCCGCCCCATCCTGCCCCATCCATGGCCATGTTGGGGCCGTGGAGGCACCGTATGGGCGCACCTGACCTGACCTATGTGGCCCAGGGCGTGGACCAGTTAGCCAGTCAGTCGTGGGGCGGGAGGCCGGAGGTCGGAGACCCGAGGCGACAGCCTCCTCAGAGGGAGCCAGCCAGCCAGCCAGCAGTTCATGAGCGGCAGCCCAGGCCCGTCTCGGCTGGGTGTTTGGAGTATATTACAACGTGCGCGTCTTGTAAGGCGCGCGGACATACTCCTATGTGTGTGTGTGTGTGAGAGGGGGGGATGGATGGTGTATAAAAAGACTGAGCCACGAGGCGAGAATCCGGTAGTCCTGCGTGTGTGCGGGTGGTTCGGAACCCGTTGGAACCCCGGCTGACCACCACCCGGCACCGCCATCGCCACCGCCACCACCACCGCACGGCGGCATATGCAGGTCCTGGTCAACAACGCGGGGGTGTACGGCAGGCGGTTGACGCTGCCGGAGTTCGAGGAGGAGGACTTCCTGTTCGCCTTCCGCGCGAACGCGATGGGGCCCTTCTTTGTCGTACAACAGCTCCTGAAGCAGGTACGGCATTCCACTTGGCTCAACTGACGGCGCGGGCCGCCTTCCGACCGTCTACCCGCTGCAAGGGTGCAGATTGAGGACTCTTGGCCAATCAAGTGATGAGCCCCTCAGGGGCGGTGCTGAGGGTTTCGATGGCTGCGTCGGAGGCTCGGAGCTCTTACGTCGACGGTCCGGCTGCCGCACGAAAACCCTACCGCACAAAAACCCTACCAAGTGCGCGGGTGCATGGATCCAGCCCGAACGCACCAATGGTCCTGTTTTGCCGCACGCCCCCCCAACTTCCACTCTCACCCCAACCTCCACTCTCACCAACCCGACCCCCTCCCACCCCCGCCTTGTCCCTCCCCCCCTCTCTCCGCCCGCTCGGCCCCCCCCCCCAGGACCTGTTGGGTTCCTCCCCCGAGCAGCCCGAGGGCTCCTCCCTGGTCGCCAACATCTCATCCGTGGTGGGGTCCAACACGGAGACCACCGTGTCAGCCGTCACCAAGGGGGGCTTCGCGTACAGGTGGGTGGGCCACCTGCTCTCCCATGCCGGCCCCACCCTCTTTCCCCCCTTGGCCCCACCCCTTTTCCCGGGGTGGAGGTGGATACGGCAACGGGGCATGAGCGGGCAAGGAAAGGGGGATCCGGGGGAGGGGGCCGCCGCAGCCCCGCGTGCGGTTGAGCAGTCAAGGGGGTGGGATGTGGATGTGAGGTTGAGCGGGAGGGGGCCAGTCGCAGCCGCTGCCGGGCCCGCTAGAGGGACACGGGGCCGCTGGGGCTTGCGGCGGCGTGTGTTGAGACAGGAGGGAAGAGGTGCAGGGGGGGAGGGGCCCAACACGCCGCCGCAAGCCAGGGGGGCCCCCGGGTGGCCCCCGGGGCATATTAGAAGGGAACCGGCCGCCCCGCACATTCCAGCGCACATCATTCGCGGAGGCCTTTTGTGAAAAGGGAGGGTCATTAAGGAGCATGAAAGTAATTTGTTGTCGGCCAACATGCCGTGCATTTCGCACATGCCGTGCATACACGTCTTGGTGGCGTGCGCCCGCCCGCCGGACCGACCGTCGCCATACGGCATGTCGCCCTGTCCCTAAATCTGTTGGTCCCGCACATCTCGCGCTAGGCCCAGCGGCGTGCCCCACGCCCCACCATGAACGTCAAGAGCTCTTCAGCTTTGCACGCCGAAGGAACAAACAGCATATCCACATGTATTGGGCCAGGGGGTGATTCGGCCGAGCTTCTAGCTAAGACATATCTCCTGCGACGGTCGCTGTACGTGGCTCCCTCCCACGGCTCGATGGATGCCCATTGATGGCCTGCCCATCTTTGCAATCCCCGCCTGCCGACCTCGCCACCCACCCACTTATACCATCCCACCCCATCCCCATCCGCTTTCCCCCCCCTCCAAAGGGCCTCCAAGGCGGCCCTGAACGTCATCACCACCACCCTGGCTCGCGACCTGGCCCCCCAGGGCGTCAAGGTGGTGGCCCTCCACCCCGGCTACGTCAAGACCGACCTCACGGGTGCGCTAGGGCCATCCTCCCCCCCCCACCGCCACCGCACACACACACATGGAGGGCCCCGGGGCTGAGGGGAAAGAGAAGGGGGAAAGAGAAGAGGGAGAGAGAAAGGAAGGAGAAGCGGACGGTAAGGGGAACAAAAGGGGGAGAAGAGCGAAGGTGAAGGGGGGGAGGGGCGGTGAGCGACTGGGCACAGCCTCCAGCCCAAGCCAAGATTACGCTGACTCGGTTTGAACTTCAAATGCATCCGTTGCGGTTCGATACCGGGAGCGGGTGTATTCACTGCGTCCCTGCTGCGCTCCCCCACCCCCACAACCTTCTAACCCCCTGACCCCCCCCCTATGCAGGTACCGCACCACGGAAGTATACTGAGTTATGCTGGGTGTGTCCGGGTTCGTTCTTCGGGTTTATTTATTTTTCTCAATTTAACCCCCACCCAACACCCGGGTTCTGTCCATGTGTGTGCTGCAGGCGGTAACGGTTGGATCGATGTGGAGGAGAGCTCCAGCGGCCTCATGGGGGTGATGGAGTCGGGGCAGGACCTCAACGGCAGGTTCCTGTCGTACAGCGGCGAGGAGATCCCCTGGTAAACGATGAAGAGGAGGAAGGGGTCTTGACCTGGTAGGGAGGTTCTTGATCCAGATCCGGAATCGCGTGTGGATCTGGATCAGGGTGGGGATTCAAATTTGAGGGACGGCCCAGTGACTGGAGTACACGCGGTGTTCTACGTCAGGCGGCGAGCTGCTATTAGGGCCGTTGCGACCCGAAGAATTCGGTGGTTAAAATAATGAGTTTGCGGCATTGGGGCAGGTGGCTGGTGGAGGACGTTGGGGGCCGGTAGGCAGGTCCGGACTAGGTTGGGGCTCAAACCGAGCTTGCTGCCGCTGGTGCTGCTGCCGTTGCAGCTGTCGCTGCTGCCGTTGCAGCTCTTGCTGCTGCAGCTGCCGTCGCTGCAATGCAGCTATTTGCGATGAAGTAGCGACCGCAGGGGGGAGGCGAGGCTGATTCATCTGTCTTGTGACTCAGACAATAGACCAGCCGCTATCGACAAGCCGCGAGCACAGGATCACCCATCTCCGCAACTCAGCAATCGCTCTGACGCGTTTTCATATTTTAATTCTTTGATTCCGTGTCCGTTATCCGTTGACCGTTAATGGCGGCAGAGATCGCGCTTCGCAGGTGGCGGGGGTTAGGGGCGAAGCGGCGGGTGCGGGCAATAAATACCCTTGCCGTACATCCCCACGCCCTACAGGGCTACAGCGCCACCAGGGAGGGGTCCTTGTCAGGGGCCCTGCGCCCGGTACGACAATGGTGTTTGGTTTCGGAGGATCAAAACGGATATCTCCCCCTGCTGGGGCCTATGTAACCCTTCATTCCGCCCGTAACGGCCTCGAGGAGGATATCCCCTCCCCCCCTCCCCCCACAGGCGCAGATCTTGTGGCCGGCCCTCTCCCTGAAGAGCAGCGACTCCCTGAAGAGCAGCGACTCCCTGAAGAGCAGCGACTCCCTGAAGAGCAGCGACTCCCTGAAGAGCAGCGACTCCCGCGGGAACACCAAGAGCCATCCCACCTGGCCCTGACCTCACTCCTGCTGGCATCGACTTGCACACACACGCGCACACGCAACAGCAACAGCCGGGCGGGTTGCTTGTGATGCCGAACGTCATCAACACATCGACGCCCGTGGCGAGCGACCCGCTGTACAGTTGCAACGACGGACCTCCCCACCCCCCACACTTGGGGGACTGGAGCGCAACGTACACATCCACACTGCACTGCTGCCCGAGAAGGGAGGGGGCCCCCCGAGGTCCTCCCCCGGGCGTTCCCCACCACCTCCTGAGCATGGCTCGTACTGTCATGTCCGTGCTCGACTTGTACGGCACGTACGGCACTACGCTGAGCAGGAGTGTCCCCTCCATGGACAGCCATGTCAGTGAGCCAAAACAGCCCGACAAGGAACGCGGGGCCCGGCCCCTCCGGGTGGTCTGGGACGACACCATCTCTCACTCTGCCAGTCCCCACAGCTGTGGGGATGTACGACATTCTTTGCATCCCCGCTCTCTTCAATCCGCGGTTCCGCGCCTTCGTTGGAGCTGCTCTCCGCGAGACAGCACGTTCCTGCCCCGCCCCGCTTTGCCTGCCGACCCCTCGCACCCGCCGCAACCAAACGCCACCCGTCTCCCAAGCAAGGCCCACATTCCACCGACCCCGCATGGCTGACTGACGGACGGACTGACTGACGTACCAGAGTCGCCCGGAGGCGGCCGTACCACTCGCGCGCCATCCCCCTCCTTCGGGGCTGTGGCCCAGACCCCCCTGTTGTGCGGGAGCTAGCTCCAGGGGGCGGGGGAGGGAGGGCGGGAGGGGTTGCACAAATGCGCAAACTCACTACCTGTGACGCCCGCGAACCCGCATGCCGCCTCAACCAGCAGCAGCGGCCGACCTGTCCTGACCTGTCCTGACGCGTCCTGACCTCATGATTCATCCCAGCCTCCGCTGCGTACCGGCAGGCCTAGGGACCCCTCCCTGGCCCCCGCCGGGTCCCTCCTGCAGCCGCGGTCCTTGTCGTCGTCGCGCTGCCCCGGCATCTGCCGCCACCCCCTCCCCCCCCAAAAGCCGCAGATGGACCGCCCCCCTAGCGCCGACTGACCGGCGGCCCACGGCAGCGCGTCCTCGGGGGGGGGGGGTTGGGTCTGCCCCCTCCCCTCTCCCTCCCCCTTCCCCTCCCCAGCTTCCTCACCCCCCCCCACCCTTTCGCAGCCCTTCCGCTGTACCACGCAAACGTGTGGGCCGGCAGTGTCAACCCGCCTCTGCCGGGATCCCTATCCCTTGAGCCACCACCACCACCACTGAGACGGCATCCGGAAGAGCAGCACCAGCAGCGAGCCGCAGCACCAGCACCAGCACCAGCAGCGGCAACCCCTCCGTCCGCCCTCACTTCTTGTTGCCGTTGAAGAACCCTCCGTCCGCCCTCACTTCTTGTTGCCGTTGAAGAAGCCGCCGAGGAAGCCGCCGAAGGATCCCGAAGGCCGCTCGAAGCGCTTCAAAAGGCCCTGGGGGAGCGGGTGGATGGATGGGTGGTTCAGAAGAACTATTCTAAACCAAACCCAGGAACGATGGGCGGGCGGGAAGGGGGGGGGAAATAGCGGGGCACGACGAAGCCCTACACGTGGCTGGGATGAGTCATCTTCTCAGTTACTAAGCGCCGTACAGGCAGACACACACACGCCCCCATCCACCCGACCTCCTGCCACGCCCCCCCGACCCGCGCACCTCGAAGCGGTCGTCCCGGCGGAGCGGCTCCAGATCCGGATCCGAACGCAGCTGCGCGAAGTCGTCGTAGCCCAGCTCCAGGCAGCCTACCGGGGCGGGGAAGAGAGGGGAATGAAGCAGTGGGGCACCGACCAGGCAGAGAGGCAAGGCAGGCAGAAAAGAAGGCTGGGTGCGTGGGTGGGTGAATGCCTGAATGCAAGGGCAAGGAGTGGCCCCGACCGGGCCCCCCGGGGCCGGAACTCCGGGCAATGGATTCTCCGCTTCCGGCACCCCCGCACCCCCTTTTGTCAATGGGACAGCTAAGCCACCTCACACAGAGCACCCGGCTCCCCCGCTCCCCGTCTGATTGCCTCGCGCTGTTCCACGACCCTTTGCGCTGGGGGCAGTCAGTAAAATGTGCTGAGAACTACGACACCGCCACATCCCTTTCTGCCCTCGCCTCCCCTCCCCCTCCCTTTCTCCCTCCCTTTCTCCCTCCCTTTCTCCCTCCCTCCCTCCCTCCCTCCCTCCCTCCCTCCCTCCCTTTCTCCCTCCCTTTCTCCCTCCCTTTCTCCCTCCCTTTCTCCCTCCCTTTCTCCCTCCCTCCCTCCCTCCCTCCCTCCCTCCCTCCCTCCCTCCCTCCCTCCCTCCCTCCCTCCCTCCCTCCCTCCCTCCCTCCCTCCCTCCCTCCCTCCCTCCCTCCCTCCCTCCCCTCCCCTGCCTACCCCCTCCCTCCCCCCCTCACCCGCCAACGCCACAAGTCCACTACGGATGTCCCCCAGCTGGCCCTGGCAGCAGGCGATGTTGAAGAGGGCGGCGGACCGCTCCCCGTCGCTGATCAGCCGGGGCTTGTCGCTGGGGGGGCCAGGGGGGGGGGATGGGAGGGTGGGGAAGGGGGGTTAGGGGGGTGGGAGGGCAGGGCAGCCGGGGGGCGCAGGGGCAGGGGCCCAGGGGATGTTCAGCCAGGGATGTGGTGTGAGGGTAGCAGGGTTACGGGCGGAGGGAGGGCAGGGGTAGGGACAGGGGTAGGGACAGGGGGATGGGTGAGCGTGGCGGACTGGGGTCGGGATGTGGGCAAGGGGGGCGAAGGGGAGGTGATGTGGAGCGCATCTCGGAGGCAACCTCTCACATGCCGCGAGGGACGAGACCCCCAGGGGCATAGGAAATTGGTTGACAGGGGGTGACGTAGGGTGGCGGGGCTCTATGGCGGTTGTGGCATGAGGTTCCTGGCACACAGGTCGATCGACATACCACCCGACCGACACACAGACCGATGGGCACACTACCACCGCCACCACCGCCACCACCACCACCACCGCCACCACCACCACCACCACCGCCACCACCACCACCACCGCCACCACCCCAGGCAGGCAGCCTCCGACGCACCGGTAGCGCTTCAGGCCGGTTCCCGGCAGCGTAAGCGCCTTTTCGTACACCGCAAGAGCCTCCGCCCACCTGACGGGGGAGGGCGGGGTGTGGGGGCGGGGATGGAGAGGGATGGAGGTGTTTAAAAAGAAAAACAGCCCAGAAACATCCAGCCCCGCGTCAAACACCGGGATGGTGGGGTGTAGGACATTGGTCGACATGGTTAAGCTGCGCCGCTGCCAGAGCGCAGGTCAGATCGGCAAGGGAAGGATAGGGAACCCAACCCCCCTCCCCATCTCGCTCCCCAGGACAACGCCAGGACCATGTGTACGGCAACGGACAAGGCCGGGACAACGTGTGTACAGCGATCGGGGGCCCCCTCGCCTTTTCCCAAGGGGGATAGGTCCACGCCTTGCGGACCCATGTGACCCACTCGGCCCCCACATGTCAATCAAGTCAGCGAACCCCCCTCCTCCCCGCCCCACCGGCCCTCAAGCCCCCTCCCCCCCTTCCGGCCCCGGCCCTAGTGCCCCACCGGCTGGCCTTAGCGAACTTGTTCCCCAACTCGATGGCCTCCCGGGCCGTCTCTGGGTCCTCTTCAGCCGCCAGAGGGTCCGAGGCGGCGGCGCGGACCACCCAGCGAGGGACTGGAGAGGCGGTGGCGCTGACGCTGCTGGTGCTGCTGCTGTTGGTGGTGGAGTGCTGCAGGGTCATCTGCTGCGGACGCGCCGGAGTGGGGGTGCAGCGCCTTGCGGTCGCGGGGGGCACCCTGGTGGTGGTGGAATGGGTTTGGGTTTTGGCGGAGCAGTTTGAGTACCCAGGATAGGAAGGGGGTTCGGGTGTTATGGCTGGTTATGGGGTATGAGGAGGATGTTTTGGTGTGGTTGGAGGGCGCTGCATGACGTATGGGTCGTGAATGCCCAAGTGTGATGGTTGCTGATGGTTGGCATATGCGCCGAAAGGAAAAGTGTTACAAATCGCCGGATGCGAGCCCAATACTGTGCGGAAGTAGGAGTTTGTTGGATCAGTGAGAAATGCAGGCACGTCGCGCAAAAACCGGCTGACGTAGGAACTGGCTCGGTGTACGCAATGTCGCCGACATCAAAATGGGCATCTGAAGGCAGTGACCACAGTCCCCAGAAGTGACCGTTGCACTCACCGCCGTCCTGAGACGATCCGAAGCCCTGCTGATCCTGGGGCGTGCAGCATGGTCGCCTGCATTCTTCAGACTTTAGCGATATGAAACTTGGATTCAGCTCAATTGACACGACGCGTGCAGCACGAAACAATCACTTATGAACTGTACGCGACTTGTAATGCTTCACAGACAGGTGGCCGTTTTGTGGCCGTCGTACGTCTCTCCGATCTGACGACAAGCTTTTGTTTTTGCTGGTTTGACCCACACTAGAATCCTCTGGGCGAAGATATTCTCATATTGGAATATATTTGTCACGTTAAATCCGCTATCTGTCGCCAGATTCGACGATTTACTTGTTTGTCGCCTTTCGCAGCCCCGACAAACTTACTGCCACCATCACCCCGTACTGGCCTCCACAAGTACAATTATGCAAGCGCCACAATTTAATTTAGGCTGCCGGCTCCGTCGAGCAACACCGGCTCTGCCCATCGCGCGGACTCCATCAATCGGCGTCGCCGCGCGCTGCGGCGTTCCCTCCAGGGTGAGAACCCTCCGCCTGTCGGTGAACGCAGCCAAGGGCTTCGGCAAGCCCAAGCCGACGCCGTCCCACACGGGGGAGGACGACGCCCCAGTCAAGGGCCGCAAGGGCAAGGGCAAACGCGTGCAGCTGCAGCCCGGCGATGTGGGCCCCATCCCCAACCAGCGCCAGAATCAGCCCCTCGGGCCCGACCCCCTCGCTGGCGCCAAATTTCAAACCAGCCTCCTGGTTCCGGAGGTGGTTTCGGAGGAAGAGGAGGAGTTCAACGCGCGCCTGCAGGCGCTTAAGGCCGCCGGCAAGGAGCGCGTCGCCGCCGCCGCGGCGTCCGCCGCCGACGGCAGCACCGCCGCCGCCGCGGAGGCGGCGAAGCCGGCGGTCTTTGACGGCGCGCCCGCCGGCGCCGCCGGCGGCGGCAACATCTACGCCAACCCGCCGCCGATCTCACAGACGCTGATGGCTGCTGCCGGCGGCGCGAGCGACATTTCGGATCCGAAGCTTCGCGACGCGAACATAGGGCCCAGTCAGTTCGGTCTTGCGGCGGGCGCGATCGTCTTCATCGCGGTTTTCGTACTGGTGGCGGCGGGCGATTACGCGCCCTCCTCCAAGCGGTACTCCGGGGTACGGCCGGCGCAGGCGCCCCCGGATGCCATCGAGGAGAAGATCCTCAAGACCAAGATCTCGTTGTACGAGGAGCAGCTCAAGGTCGGTACGGCAGGGCCCGGCAGCGTGTCGTTCCCACACATGCGTGGTTTGGGTCGGGCGGGTCTCGTGTCTAAACACACATGCGTGTGTGAGTGTAAGTGTGTGTGCGGCAGGGCACTTGGGAGCTCAGCGGTCCGAAACAACAACGACGCGGATGGGCGGGTTGTGGGGGGTGTTGCATCCGCTCTCAATCAAACTCAGCCCACCCATCCGCTCTCAAACTCAGCAGGGTCCAGTGCGGATCTCGCATCTCGCATCTCGGATCTCGGAGCCGAGCTGCATCCGGCAGGGTTGCATGGTGATGGGCCCCGGCAGGGGTTTGGTGGTGCAGCAGGGGTTTGGTGGTGCAGCAGGGGTGGTCCACGCGAGAACGAAAGCCTAGCCACCGACACCCACACAGACACCCACACCGACACCGACACAGACACCGCAGGGGTGGCGCCCAAAGCTTCTCAAGGGGTGGACCACCCCCCCCTTGGCGGAACATGCCCCTCCTCCATGTCAAATTCAGACAGCGAAACCGCAGAAGCCGGGTCTCTCCACACAACCGTCCGCCCGCCCGCCCGCCGCCCCGCGGGCTGCCCAACGGGCCCCAGGATGTCGACCGGGGAACCTCCAAAAACACGGCATCCCGCACCACATTGTTTCCGTACATACACACACGCGTACACACACCCACCCCACCCCCATCCCCCCACCCCGCTGGAAGGTTAGGGTTTGGAGGTTGGCTTGGGTCGGGCGGGTTGCATTTCTAAACACACATGCGTGCCCAACCCCCTCTCCCACCCAACCTCCTCTCCCACCCCCCTCTCCCGCCCCCCACCCCACCCTCCCAAAAGGTGAACCCCAACGACGACGACGCGACGGAGGCGCTGGCCACGACGTACGCCAAGCTGCTCGAGTACGACAAGGCCGCGGGTCTGCTGGAGAAGCTGAGCAAGAGGTAACGCGGTCACACGCGGTCGCCACGTGCGCGCGCCATGTACGGCACTGTCCGTCGTACGCACGTACGTACGAACCTACCTACCTCTCGCGCCATTCCGGGTTCCCGCCGTGCAGCCCGGGACGGCGGGGCTCCACACACGCGATCCGTACATGTCCCGCCGTCATCCCAATGCCCGAAAACGTCAGCTCCGCTATAGCCATCACATCCTCTAAAACCGTTCAAGTCTCATCTCCTCCGACCTCAAATCCTACAACCCCCGCCTCCACCCCATCCCTCAGGAACCCTAACGACGCGGAGGTGTGGCGGCTGCTGGGCGAGAGCTCCCTGCTGAGTCAGCAGCCGCGTAAGGCCGTTCCCGCCTTCGAACGCGCCGTGGAGCTGCGGCGGCAGCAGCAGACCCCTGGGTCGGCCGTCACGCAGCCGGATCTGCAGCTGCTGACGGGGCTGGTGGACGCGTACATCGCCAACAACGACTACGCCAAAGCGATCGATTCGTTGCGGGGGGTGAGGGAGGAGCTGCGGAGCAAGTCGACGGCCACCACCAGCAGCAGCAGCAGCAGCATACCAGTCGCACCGGAGCCGGCTGCGCCCACGGCCGCGGAGGAGCCAGCGGCGGCGGCGGCGGCGCCGGAGGTCGCCGCTGCCGCCGAGGCGTCGTCGTCCGAGGCGGTGGCGGAGGCGGTGGCGGTCGCGGCGGCGCCGGAGGTGCTGGAGGCTCCGCCGCTGACCGACGAGCCGCCGGCGGCGGCGGCGTCGACATCGGCGACAGGCGCCGTACAGGAGACGCCGACGGCCGTACAGCAGCTGGGTGCCGTACCGCCGCAGCAGCGGCCGCTGGACCCCGTGGGTGTGGAGCTGTTGACGGCCAAGGTGTACAGCGCCTGGAGGGGGCACGATCAGGACGCGCTGGCGACGTACGACGAACTGACCAAGGCCTTCCCAGAGGTACGGCAGACTGTACGATTGTCACGCGATCGGCGGGTCGCGCCTGCTGCCCCACGGGTCCGCACCCACGTGCCAGGTCTACATGTGTGCCCTTTCCCCTTGCTCCCTTTCTCCTCCCCCCCAACCCCTCCCCGGGACCTTCGCTCTGGCAGCAGCGCGATATGAATTTGTCTACCAATTTCCTGTATTCCGCCTCCTCCCGCCCTCCTGGCTTGAAACTTACCCCCCCTTCCCTCCCCCCTCCCACCCAATTCCCCCCCTTCCCAGGACTACCGGGGCTACCTGGCCAAGGGTGTGTTTCTGAAGGAGAAGGGCCGCAAGGCGGATGCGGAGCGGATGTTCTTGCAGGTGGGGGGGGCGGCGGGGGTCTAGGCGTCTAGGGTTGCAGGGGTGGGGCCCATATCGGGGCGGGGGCGGGGTGGGGCCGGGGCGGCTGGGTCCAGGGGTGGGGGCCAGGGGTAGGGTCCAGGGGTAGGGTTCATGGGTAGGGTCCAGGGATGGGGGTCCAGGGGTGGGGGTCCATGTCGGGGGGGGATAGGGTATAGCGTTATGTTTAGAGTGAGTGGGGGTGGGGGCCCGAGTCCGCGTGGGGGGCTGTGGGGTCGGACGGACATCAGGTCGCGGGCACTGCGTGTGTGATTGTGAACGGCGGGTACGGCGGCATCCGTCGTACCGACGGTATGCAGGTCTCGCCGGGCGCGGACGGGGATGGGAGGGACTCCACCGTCGATTGAATCCTCGGCTTTCATGCAATGATGACCAAGCAAAGCAAAGCCAAGCCAAGCGAAACTCCTCGGCTGCTCCGCACCCCCCTTCTCCTCCGTGATTGTTGATGAAGAAGAAGGCGAAACCGCGGCGCGGCCCTCGCCCCCACCCCCCGCAACGTTTAGCCCCCTCTCCCCCCTTATATAATATGTCTACCAATTTCCCATACCCCTCCCCGCCCCCACCCTCAGGCTCGCTTCTTCGCGCCCGCCTCCAAGCAGCAGCTGGTGCGCGCCATCGCCGACGCCACGCCCGCGGCGCCCCAACTGCCCGACAACAACTGATCCGGGGGAGGGCAAGCTCTCGTTCAGATTGGAGGAACGGATACGGCGGCCGGGCTCAGTTGGGGGTGGAGGGGAAGTTAGGGGTTACCGCGGGGGGTTTCGGTGCGTCGTGTCCGCTTTTCGCGGCCGCTCTCGAGGGCCGAGATGGAGATGGATTGTGGCGCATGGCTAGGAAGCCTCCCGTGGTGTAGTTGTGTGTTTAGATAAGTGTGTTTAGATAAGAGACCGACCCTGTAGTTGTGTCTGTGTGTGTGTGTGTGTGTGTGTGTGTGTGTGTGTGTGTGTGTGTGTGTGTGTGTGTGTGTGTGTGTGTGTGTGTGTGTGTGTGTGTGTGTGTGTGTGTGTGTGTGTGTGTGTGTGTGTGTGTGTGTGTGTGTGTGTGTGTGCTAGTTCGGGTGGGTGGCGCGGCCCGGGGTCACTCGACTTGGTGGATGCGCGCACCGCGATCGGACCCATATATTCTGTTTATGGTTGCTGGTTGGTGGTTGCTGGCTGAATGCGGAAAGGATGGGGACACCAGACAGCTCCGAACCCAGGACCGCAACGGACCGAGTGGTTTCGGAGGGCGGGGGACAACCGCCACCCCACACAGGTAACTCTCGCGGGTTCGATGTCCTTACTACTGACATGAGGGGTCTATCACCCGGTGACATGCGGGTGTGGACCGGTGCTGGCAGGTTGATGAAAGGGGCGCAAGCAGCCGCCCGGTGCGGTTCAGTACGGTACGGTACTGAAGGGCTGCATGTTCAAACGGAAGACAAGACCCCCGGGGGGTGGGGGGCCCTGACCCCCCCCTTCCAAGGAAACCGGGGTGGGCAGGGAGGGGAGGGGAGGGGAGGCGCCCAGCTCCGGCCGTGGCCCCCTAGGGGCCGTGGCCCAGGCGGTCGGTCGGGCGGTCGGGCGATGGCGCTTGGCGCAGCAGGGGGGAACGGGTGGCGCGTGGTGGGTTAGCTGCCGGCCGACCTGCCTGCCGGACGTGTAGCAGTTGGCAGTTGACGGTTGGCTCCGGTGGGTACCGACCGGACTCCAGGGGGGCGGCGGCAGGGTGGCTATCTTATTTTGCAGAGTATCTACGGCCGGAGATACTCCTCGCCCAATCGTGCTGAAAGTATCTGTCGGAGGGAGCTTTTGCCGGCATTTTATCTACTCAAGGGGGCTTTTCCCCGCGCGAGAGGCCATGAGTATCTAAAACCTCATTTTTCTCCCGAGGGAAAGTATCTATCAAAACTCAAGATTTTCGGCCGAATATATATTCATATCTTAAGATAGCCACCCTGGGCGGCGGCGGGGTACCCACCGACTGGGGCAGGCGAGCGGGGCGAGCGGGTGGATGGGGAAACGCGGCCTGGTCGCGTGGTGGGTGGGTGGGTGGGTGGGCGGTCCGGGAGGCAGCAGGGGCTTTCACGCGTGCGAGCGTGTCGTAAACTGTTGGGCCTCATGCCGTCATCGGGCTGCAGTACTCTCACACTGTACGAGTGTACGACATGTACAGACGTGCAGATGCATGCTGACGTGCGGAGTAGGTTTGTAGGTTTGTTCCAGGAGCGATCGCCCTCCTTCTTGTGTGTAGAGAGGTCCTCGGGGCGGGGCGGTTAGAGTTTAGACAGCGGTATACGTGGCTTTTCCCCGGGTGACCTCCGAAACCAAACCACCAACCGCCACCCCGCCTGGTTGTCGGTCGTTTCACTGGCCTGGTGCACTGCGACGCCCTTCGCGCCACACTGCTGTGCCGCCTCCCATTGCTGTGCCTTCCTGGACCGCCTGGTTGCATCATAATGGCGGTGCAAAAGAGAAGCGCCGCCGGATGCCGCACACAGGGTATGAATTTTCAACATCTATGGAGTTTGGGGTTTCGGGATTCATACACCACAACACCAGCCAACTGAGAAGGTCTCAAGATCCGTACGGCAGGTGCGGGACATGACTAACAATCATCAATCGAGTCATGACAAAGCCTACGACGCTGGTCCTCGAAAAACAAATAGCTCCAAAGGATCCAAAAGCAACGATGGGGATCCAAACATGCATGAAACGACGGGGACAGCGCCGGCGACGTGTCGCAAACACGTACCCACCCCGGAGCTGTCCCTACCCTTGAGGTGTACCGTATTCCCCCCTTCCCACCTCCTCCTTTCACCTCGCCCATCTCCCCGTCGTAGATCAAAACACCCACGGCGCTGCCACTCCCCTCCCCTCCCCGCCACCTCTCCCCCCCGTTAAACCCCCCTCCCGTTTAGCAATGTCCTGTACCCTACCGTCAGCCCGCTACCTGTCGATGTACGGCTCGACGGCCTCCAGTACGCTGACGACCCCCCACGTGCGCCAGGCCATCCCCCACCTTCACAGTCCCCCCTCTTCACACTCCCACCCCGCGCATGCATGCCACACGCCACCCACAGCCAAGACGCACCCCGCGACCCAACCTGCAACAGCCGTGGGAGCCGAGATGCCCTGCCCGCCCAACAGCCCAACCCAGGAGGGGTTGGGGTTGGGGCCAGGATATAGAAATTCGTAAACATTT
Organism: Eudorina sp. 2006-703-Eu-15; assembly: GCA_003117195.1. Lineage (NCBI taxonomy): Eukaryota > Viridiplantae > Chlorophyta > Chlorophyceae > Chlamydomonadales > Volvocaceae > Eudorina > Eudorina sp. 2006-703-Eu-15. The sequence continues at coordinate 50,422 of BDSI01000102.1, read as the reverse complement.
CCTAGGGGTGGGGCGGGGGAGGGAGGGGGCCCGTCCCCAAACTGGGTCACGCCCCGAGGAGGAAGGCCTCTGGCTCCCGCGCCCCGGCACTACCACCGTCACCACCACCACCAGTGCCAGTTCAGGCCCCCGGCCCCCCCGCCTGCCGGGCAGGTCGCGGGGCCAGCGACTCCCTCCGCGCCCTCTGGCCCCCCTCCGACGAAGACGACGGCGGCGCGAAATCCTGAAGATCCATAAGGCCCTCGAACGCATCCTCCTGGGACGTGGCGGGCGGGACCGACCCATGGGACGGCTGTCGTACATTCGCCGGTGGCGGCGGCGGCGCCGCCGCCGCCGCATGGGGACGGAGCGCTGGCCGTTGCTGCTCGGGGTGCGATTGGTGGTCGTGGTGGTTATGGTGGTTATGGTGGTTGTGGTGGTTGTGCGGTTGCTGCTTCACGTGGTGCTCCTGGTCGTGGAGGTAGCGGTGGTGGTAGTAGTTGTACGGCTGCGGCGGCTGCCGGTGCGCATGCCGCTGCGCCTGCCGCTGCTCCTGCTGCAGCCGCCGCGCCGCCGTCAGCGGCGCCACCAGGCCGTACTGCGCCGCGTCGTGCGCCGCCGTCAATAGGAACCCCCACGCCGTGTCGTCGGCGAGCAACCCACGGGACATCATCTGCCGTACACACGCCTTGGCCTCCGTCGGCCTCTGCGCCGCCGCGTACAGCGCCGCCATGCAAATGTACGTCATCGGGCCGCATTCGCCGCTCCGAACCAGCTCGTCCATGACCTCCGCCGCCGCCGCGACGGCGCCGTCGACGGCGGCCGCCGCCGCCGCTGCCGCCATCGCGACTTCTTCGCCGCCCGCAACGGCGGCGGCGGCGGCGGCGGCCGCGGCCTCTCCGACCTCCGGCGTCCTGCGGTACGCGTTGATCAACGAGGTGCCCACAAAGGTGTTGATCTTGATGCCGTACAGTGTCATCTCCCGCCGGATCCGCTCCAGGGTGGGCAGATCCGCCATCTGATGGCCCGCCGCCGTGAGCAACGCGTTGAAGGTGTAGACGTCCGGGGTCAGAGGCGGCTGCAGCAGAGCGGCTGCAGCACGGCCGGCACTCTCGACTGCGCTGCTGCTACTGCCCTTGCCGTTGCTGCTACTGCTCTTGCTGCTGCTGCTACTACTGCTGCCGCTCTGCAAGGCGGCGGAACCGGCGGGCGGCCTGGCGTCGGCGGAACCGGCGGCGGCGTCGGAAGAGCTTGATGACGGCGGCGCGGGGGCGGGGAAGCCTTAGGAGAGGCGGGGGAGGGGCAGAGCCAGGCACGGGGCGACGGTGTCATGCCGGGCAGGAGCGAACCCTACTACCGCCGATGACCGTCTACTCATGGCGGGTGGGTGCGTGGGTAGGTGGGTGGGTGCTGGGTGGGTGGGTGGGCTTGGAGGTACCGTAGGGGCAAAGGGGGCCGTGTACAGATGGCGGCAGCATAAGCCCCTTCAGCGGCCACATGCCCAGCACCCGCCCGGTCCTCCAGGAACCTCCCCAGGGAACCACCTGATGGACGCTCTGAGCTCCGGCCAACAGCTCACAGCCACCCACGGTGGGGGGTTTGGTGACCCACCCACGCCCACTCATAACCCCCCTCAGCACCCATCAGAGCACAGTACGAATGCGTCCCTGCCCATTCCTATGCCCCTCCGCGCCCACCCATGAGACTGCCGTACCCCGTACATCCTCGGCCCGTCGTGCACGCATCCACCCATATTCCACTCCCCTCCCCAAAACACGCACACACACGCGCAACCCTTGGAGTCCCCAAACCCAAAACCCCCACCCCCCCCCCACCTTGCACCATCTCGCCGTACAGCTTCAGCAGCTCCTTCAGCGGCCTGCAGTGTGTGGGGGGCAGTGGGGTTAGATGTGTGGGTGATTAGGGGATCTAGGGGTGTGGAATCCAGGCGGAAACCCCAGCTGCGAAAATGGACAGCATGCAATAAGGGAGGTGGTGTGCATAAGAAAGCTGCGCCGTGGTGGTGTGTGGGGGTGGGAGTGGTGGGGTGGTGGGGGTGGCGGTTAGTAGTGGTGTGTAAAGGAAAAGTGCGCCGCGAGAAACGAAGTCCAGGAGTGGTGTGTGGGGATGGTGAGAGCGAAAAAGAGCAGATCGGCACTTGCTGTTTGCTGTACGACGCCCGGATCGAGGCTCTCCGCAGCCCGCCCAGGAAGGTGAGAGAAGCTGGCTCCCCTGTGTCTTACCCCACCCCACCCCCTTTTGACTCCTGTGCCACGCATCGGTTCCCCAATCCTTACACACCCCCCCTGGAGGGACTGGCAGGCCGCGAGAGGACGGGCCCCCTTTTGCCAACAACAACAACAACAACAACAATGAAAATGGCATCGAAACCGCAAATGGGTACTTTTCAAACCGATGAACCGAGGACGGGCCCCCTCCCTCCCCTCTCCCTGCCCCTCCTCCTCCAGGGTCCCTTTTCTGTCAATCAAGACAGCGAAATCGCGAAACAATCAATCTCCAGGGTCCCCTGCCCCCCCCGGGCCCGGGCCCGGGCGCACCTGGCCCTGGCCAGCCCCGCCAGCAGTATGTTGTACACCTCCAGGGTGGGCACCAGCCCCAGCTCGCGACGACCCGCCTCGAAGAACCGCAGGGCCAGGTCGGGCTGGCCGGTGCGGGAGGCGGCGGAGATGAAGTGGCCCCACACCTGGCCAGGAGGGGAGGAGGGCGGGGCGGGGCGGGGCGGAGTGGGGGCGGTGTGTGTGGGGAAGAGGGGCGGGGGAGGTACTTTGCGACACACCGGCGCTGTATGAATAAATTCGCTGCGCGACACATTTGTCAACGGCGACGTCGGCCACCCGGACAATATGCGGCCCATCTGGCAAATTTCGGGGGGGTCTTGAAAGGTAGAAGTGAGCCCTGGAGCCCACACGGCCGTTCCGTACACACTTCCGTACACGCGCATTCCCGTCCATACACACACACACACACGCTCACCTCGCAGCTGACGCGCTGCTCGCCCGCCCCGGGCCGCAGGGGCCTCGGCCGCCCCTCCGCCCGGTCCGCCGCCCTCAGCGCCGCCACCATCTCGTTGAAGAGCCCCGGCAGCAGCTCCCCCCGACCGCTGTTGACCACCGCCCGCACCATGGCCGAGTACGTGTACGAGTCGGGCTGGCAGTCGGGGCGCGGCGCGCCGCCGGCGCCCCCGCTGGTCGCCTCCGTGCGCATCATGGCGTACACCAGCCGTACATCGTCCAGGCTGCCGTACTGGGCGGCGATGTGGGCCATGCAGTTGTACCCGTAGCGGTTCAGCGTCATCTGCACGGCAAGTTGGGAGGGACGGGGGGGGGCGGGCGTGTGTGTTTTTGGCGAGTATGGAGTAACCCTAAACACCCAAACCCGCCCGAACACACGTGGGGGATCAGGGGGGGCGGGGGGGGGGCAGTCTGTCGGGGGGCCTGGGTGAAGGGATGAGGCTCCCCGTACAGACGTACGTACGGACGGACGTACGGACGGAGCTACCACGGCCCCTGGCGGACCGGGTTGGACCGCCGCACCGGGTGGGGGTGGGGTGGGGTGAGGGGCCTTGAGTCCACCCCGTCACTTGACCTCGTTCCTTCGCATCCTTCGCATTCTACCAGGCCCCCCCCTTATATATATACCCCCTCCCCCACCATCTACATCCCCCCCATCCCCCACCCCGCATCCTCCATCCCCCATCCCCCACCTACCAAATTCCCATACCCCCGTCCCCCATCCCCAACCAGGCCCCCCCCCGCACCCACACCTCGTGCGCCACCATCTCGTCAAACAGCTGCCAGGCCAGCTTCACATCCCTCTCCTGGGACACGATGTGCAGCAGCACCGAACAGGCCACAGGGCCCAGGTCGCGACCCGACCTGGCGGGGGGGCCGGAGGAAGGAGGGGGTACGTACGGCAAGGTACGGCAAGGTACGACAGGGCACACGTCAAGCGACGATCGTATCAGGCGGGTTCGGGTTCGGGTTCGGGGTTCGAGTGCGGCCCTCCCAGGGGGGGTGGCGGTTCACAACGCCGCGGGACTGACAACCCCCTACGCCCCCACATGACCGCGCGGAAACCCTTCCCCCTAATAACACCTGAACACGGCGCCCCCCCCTTTTTGTGAAGTGGGGGCCCGTCCCCACCCCCCCCAATTGTTTATGAGTTTGGTCTTTCTTTTCTCCTCACCACCCTCACCCCTTCCCCCCCTAACCCCGGCCCGCCCCCCCAGGACGCACCTGCACGCCTCTTGGAAGGCCGCCAGCACCATGTCCAGCCGACCCGCCCGGTGCAAGGCCTTGAAGGCGGTGCCGTACGTGTGTTCGTTGTACAGCCCGAGGGCGACCTGCAGCGTGAGCAGCCGGCTGAGGGCGTGCACGTGACCCATCTCGCCGAGCGTCTGCATTGGGGGGAGCGGGGGTTAGGGGTTACAGAGGGTCAGGGAGGAATACAGGACATTGGTAGACACATCAATACTGCACTGCTGCCAGAGCAAAAGCCAGGGTCAGTCAGGGAGGGGTGTAGGAAAACACGCACTCCCCCGCCCCGCACACCGATCAACACACACGATCACACGAGGAAGGGTCGCCCCATCCCACCTGGAGAACGTAGTTGACTGCCGTGACTCCCGTACGATTAACCGCCGCCAGCAACCGAATCCGCTCCGTAACCACCTCGTCGCCCAGCCGCTCCACCAGCGCCTCCAGCAGGTCCCGCCGCCGTACCATCTGACGGTGCTCCCGGGAGGTGACCGATGGGTCGGTGGCGCTGCCGGGGCCGGCTCCAGGGGCGTTCCTCCTCCGCCCCCGGGACGTCCCCGCACCTTCCCGCACCTCACCCCGGGTGGCCGAGTCCCCGAGGGCGGAAGTCGGAATCGCCGGGTCAGTGGGATCGGCGGCGGCGGCGGCGGCGGCGGCGCCCGCCGCCGACGCGTCGCGTCGCCATTGGCGGCCGCGGCCGCCGCCCGAGTCGCGCGCTGCGGCGGACGGGTCCGTACGGCCTCGACCTCTCCAGACATCCAGAACCTCCGCCGGCGCCGCCGCTGCGTCTGCCGCCTCCGCCGCCTCCGACCCCGTCGGTACCGCATCGGCGGCCGTTCCAGCACTAGCCGCCGCAACAACCCGGCTGTACGGCGTTGACCGACTGCCCTTCGGGCGGTCCCGGGACCGCTTCACGGCAGTCACCCCCGTCGCCGCCGCCGTACTACCACCACCACCCGCCGTAGCGGCAGCAGCAGCACCAGCGGCGGCCGTTGCCTGCCCCTCGAAACTGACCTCCCGTACCATCTCCGGGGTCGAGAGCGCACGGGCGCGCACCCGACGTGGTTTCGGAGCCGTCATGCTCGCGCGCAGCTCCCGCTCGCTGAGGCTCCAGGAGGGCCCCGGGTACGCGCCCACGGCGGCGGCGGAGCCGTCAGCACCACTGCCGCCGCCGCCGCCGCCGCCGTCGGCGGCGAACGACCAGGGAGCGCCGCCGCCCACCATGGGCGGCGGCAGCTGTACCTCAAACTCCGGGCCGAGGTACAGTACGACACGTTTGTACGATTGCGCCGAGGGCGCTATACTGCCGCCGCCGCTGACGGCGGCGGCGGCTGGCGACACGCTCCAGCCGCTGTCTAGTCCCGACGACGGGCCTGCTGCCGCGGCCGCCGCCGCCGCCGGGCCCCCGTCAACACCGGCAGCAGCTCCCGCAGCACCAGCAGTCACCAACGCGGGTGCTCCGAAACCGTCTGCGTGTGGGTTTCGCTGCGAGGGGGATCCCAACGGCGGGGGTTCCTGGGCCGTCCCGATGTCATCGACCGCCGGAGGGCCTTCCGCCATGAGCCGTTCCCAGACCTTGGCGACCACGCGCTGGGTGGCCCTCAGGTCGCAGTACTCGCCGTAGAAGCTGGCGGTGCTGAGGTGACGTCGGGCTGCCCGGTTGCGAAGTCGGCGCCGGGAGCCGGGCAGGAAGGGCACGTCGTGGTCGTGGGCATCGGCGGAGGTTGAGGGTGAGGATGTGCGGCCCGATGTGCTGGGCGGAGAGGAGGGCGGCTCGTCCTCGGCGTCTGGCCGGAGAGCGTGTGGTGAGGAGGCTGAGAGCATGGAAGCGAGATGCGCCAGCTCGTCGCGTTGAGTGGTTGCGAGCACGATGGGCGGCTCGACTGGGGCGGTTGGGGCATTGCGCTCAGGGGCCGCAACCGCAACCGCCGTGCGGAGAGGTCCCGGCCGTAAGGGAGTGGATCGAAGTGAAAAGGTGAAGCCAAAGCGAGGTGTTCCTTGCAGGTGGCCCCGCCGTCCGCTGACGCTGGACGACTGGCCCACTTGCGCCATTCCCTGCTGTGTCAGCCAAGCAGAATTGAGTCACGAGGAATTGACTTGAATTTATAGCTAATTGGACTGTATGAAGCCAGTTGGCCTGCCAGAGAAGCGTCCGCCGCCGCAGCTTGTAAGAAGTTATGCCCTTGAAAGGCGCACTGAGAACTACCCAATTGAAAATTCAATTCAATTCTACCTTTTGAGATTGTCTTTGAAAGTTCAAGCCAACTGCGTAGTCCCGTGGTGAAGAGAAGTCGTGTGGTCAGCCAAGCCTGTGGCGCAGGCCTGAGAAAGATAAATGGATGTAATTTTTAGCTGATAAAAACCCTAGCAAAACATGCGTGAGCTCACAGCGTATTGATGGAAGCCCGACGAAAATCCTCTTCAACCAACCAACCTCTACAGCCTCTCACTTGGTCGTACATTCTTACTCACGATTTGGGCTCGGCCACTGCTACATGTGAATTTCTTGACAATTTGCAAAGGTTACATACCTAAAAGCTATAACAATCGGATAGGTAAACCACCAAACCCCTGTCACGGATACGCCGCTGGTGATCGAACCCCAAGCCCTGAACGACTCAGCAGTCAACTGAAAGCTCGAGAACGAATACCACCCATACCGACCACCCATACCACCCATACCGACAGTTCTCCGGACCCAACATCTTCCTCGCAGGGGGCCCCCTCGCATCGCTGCAGCTGCGGCGGAGGGACCCAACCCCTGGGCGATCACCCCCCGCCAACTCGAATGATGGGGTTCCCTCCGACATGCCTGCCCGAGCGGCGTGAGCGCTCCTCATTTATAAGTGACCCCGCGGGTCATCGGTGACAGCCACTGCTGCCACCTCCTCAAGCCCCTTTCCCCGCGGTCACCCTGCAACATCAGTGTTCATGGCGTTCAGTTGTGCAACCGTTACCGTTTGGCTGTGCAACCTTTACCTTTTGGCTGTGCAACCGTTACCGTTTGGCTGTGCAACCTTTACCGTTTGGCTGTGCAACCGTTGCCGTTTGGCTGTGCAACCTTTACCGTTTGGCTGTGCAACCGTTGCCGTTTGGCTGTGCAATGCTGATGAGAGCTTAATCATCGAGTGCAGGATCCGCCGCCGACGGCTCGTAGCCAAGACGTCCCAGCTCCGCCGCCAGCTTCTCGTAGTACCAGCAGCGCCTGTACCAGCGCCCGTTTCGGGCCGCAGAGGGACTCACCGTATGCAGCCGGCAAGCAAGCCTGGGGGGTGGCGTCTGCCGAATGAACTGTAGCCCGGCGGGGGCGGGGCTGCCGCATCCAGAGCTCCTACGTCCCTGCCTCCTGCAGCTCCCTCAACCTACCACTATTGGTTGCTGCGCCCCGCGTCCCCGGAGCGGCGCGGGAAACACCTCGACACCAACAAACCGTACGTTCCCATTTGGCTACCACGCCCATATGTGCAAACCTCTCTGCACACAGTACTGTTTTAAGCGGAGGCGGCTGAGGCGCAGGTGCGCCGCTGTTTTAAATAGTTCTGTTGGCATATTCGAACCGACGAGCCCCTGCATTTGCAGGAAGGCTTTGTCGCTGCGGTTGCTGTTTGTCTATCTGCCGTTCCTGTCAGGTGCCACATAACATTGATTCCAACCCGCCGTGACCGAACCTGCTGAGATGAGCCCGCAATCCCTTATAACACTCCGCCACACTCCGTCCCATCCGAATTAGTTGAGGGTGGGTCCACCAAGGTTTCACACAGAAACGCACGTTGCGCCGTCGTAACCGTTGATCGACACGGAGACCGCGGCATCTACCAGGCTCTGCTCCCACGGACACGGCCACTGCTGCCGCCAACGCTCTCGCCCTATCTCGCCATCACCACGTGCCGGTCGTCGCTTGTGTGTTGTGTCAGTTGCCCCCCAAGGCGCCCCCCCCCCCCTGAAAGACTCGGTTGGCAGGTTAATCGAATGAAAGCTCGAATCGTCTCGAATACGATTACCCGCCATGCCTGCCACGCTCTGCCCGCTCCGCCGCCGCTCCGCCACCGCCGCAGGCACGCCTTGCGCCTGCCCGCACCCACCCGCTACGTGCGGTACTCCAAGGGCCACTGCACAACCTTCCTTCACCATCTTCGTTCACAACTTTCCTTCACAACATTCGCTCACCACCTTCGTCGTTCACACGCGGTAGCAGCTCCTCTGTTCCGTCCCCATCACGGCCCGGCACACAAGAACACGACCAAGGTGTGCTCTGTCGGCCCTAGACTCCCCGACACCCCTCCCCTCTGGTCTCTACCCCTGGTCTCTACCCCTGGTCTCGACCCCTGGTCTCTACCCAACACATCTTCCTCGCAGGGGGCCTCCTCGCATCGCTGCAGCTGCCGCGGAGGGACCCACCCCCCGGGCGCCTTGACCCCCCTCCCGGCAAACTGTAATGCGGGGCGCTCCCTGGAGCGCCCCCCGTGTTAAATTTAACAAAAAGCCCTCGCGTGTGTTCCCTTCCCCCCGAAAGCAACCCATGGAAAGCAACTTGCAATGTTCAGAGGTTTCACCCCGATTCGGCAACGCCAACGACTTTCTTCCCGAATTGGTTTTCCGCACGGCGCGTCCCGACGTCACCCTCCTTCGTGCAGGCCGCCCCACGTCTGCGTCAAACTATACTCGCCACTCCCGGGCAGGCCGGGTGCCCAGGGTCCGTGTCCGACGCCACCGCCGCCTTCCCCCCCACATACACACCCCACTCGGTGGTCCCCTACCCGACACGGATCATTCCTCTGCCACCTACGACACAGCCTCCATAAGACGCCCGGCTCCCCGCCATCACCACCACCCGAGCCGCCCTTCCGTCCGCTTCGCCTCCGCCCCATACCACGCCGTTGCCCGAGCCGCCCTTCCGCTCCGCTTCCGTCCCCATACACACCACGCCCCTGCCCGAGCCGCCCTGCCTGACGCCCTCCCCATATAAATATGTCTATCGATGTCCTATACCATCCCCAGGGCGCTGCCAGCCCTGGGCTCCTTGCAGCCGCCTGTCTGCCTGCTTCTCCCCCACCTTCCCTCTCCCCCTTTCCCTCCCCCCGTCCTCACAGCACCCTGGCCTCCTCCCTCAGCCTCCGCACCAGCTCCGCCACACTGCCCACCCGGGTGCCCGCCTTCCGCACCGGCGGCTCCTCCACCGCCAGGGTGGTCAGCTGCGGGGCCACGTCAGCCGCCGACAGCCCCAGCTGCTCCAGGGTGGCTGACTCTATGGGGCGCTTCTTGGCTCGCATCATCGCGGGCAGCGTCACGAACCTGAGGGGGGCGGGCAGGTGGGGGGTGGGGTGGGGAAAGGAGAGGGTGGTGCTGGGCCCCAAACCTAAACCCCTGGAACCACATGGGTTGGGGAGGGGACGGGGATATAGGACATTGGTATAGACATGTTCAAACTGCGCTGCTGCTGCCAGAGCGCATGTATGTCCGGAGAAGGACGCACCCAGTCCCCCCTGCCCTTACCTGGGTGTGTTGAGCCGCAGGTCCGCTGTGATGACGGCAGGGAGGGGCAACGACAGGACCTGGGGGCCGGCGGGGTCGGTCGGGGTGGGGCAGGGCAGGGTGGGGCAGGGCAGGGCAACGCCGTGCGTTTCGGGGTCTTCCTTGATTGACAGGGGAGGTGGGTGGCGGGTGTTGCGGGAGTGCGGGGTGGTGCTGGTGGGGTTGGTTGGTGACAATCTGGAACGGCAGAAGTGGAGGGCAGGAACGGAGAAAGAGAGGTGCCGCTGCTCGTCTGCCGCGTGGAAGCAGCCGTGGCGGCATGACCCTCCCCCAGCAGCCGTGACCCTCCCCCTGGCCCCCCCCCCCCCCGGTTGCATGCGCATCCGGCGCCTTCGGCGAAGTGTAAGGTTCGGCTGACCAGCCGGGTCAACAAACGGCCGGATGGGCGCCGGACGGGTTACCGGTCAGGCAGGCCAATAGGTTGAGTCACAGACAGGCAGGCAGACAGATACAGGGCCCGGAAGCCTATCCACACTGTAACGGTAAAAAAAAGAATACAGACAGACAGACAGACAGACAGGTGCGAGGAGGATCTCCTTGGTCGGCTCACCTCGAGGCCGCCGTCCACCTCGCGTGTCACCCTGACCCGTGGGTCACCCTTGGCCGCCTCCACCTTGGACGCGAAGGTGGCCTGGGGCCAGCCCAGCAGACCCGCCACCATCTGGCCCTGTGCAGGACAGGACAGGAGGGGGGCCGCGGGAGGGGCCGCGGGCGGGTGCGTGGTTGGGTGGGGGGCGGGTGGGGGTGGGGGTGGAGGGGTGCGTGGGTGCGAATCCAAGGCAGGAGATTGGGGGGGGTGGGGGTGTCTGGGTCCTGATGGTCTCGGGTACCCGAGGGTGCGGGTATGCCGCGCTGGAGAACGGGTTCGGTCGGCGTGCGTCGTCGTCGGGAGTGATGCGACTCTGCAGCCCCCACCCCCACCCCCACCCCCATCCCCACCCGCACCCCCACCCCCACCCGCACCCCCACTCGCACCCGCAGCCGGAACCAGAACCAGAACCGGAGCCGGGCGAGCAGCACGCCTCCCTCCTCCTGCTTGGAAAGACTGCACCCACCAGCTCCGCCGAACCGTCACCTCTCCCGGCGTGGCCTGGTGACCTCGCGTGACCGCTCCCCCTACCCCAGTCTCCAGCTGTGCTGCGGCGCGCATCCTCCCATTCCGAGTCTCGAGGTCCATCGTTTCCTCGCACCGCCGCCCGACCTCCGGTGGCACAGCCCGTTTGTCTGTCGTTCAGGGGTGCTGTCCACCTCGCCCTTCCCCCGAACCGTACCTATCACCCCCCACCACCACCGTCGTCATCGCGGGCGATCTACGGCACTGTACCAATTTCTCCAGTCGAACCGTCGCTCTGGCAGCAGCAGCGCAGTTTCAAATCGTCTACCCAGTTCCTGTACCCCAGCGCTCTTCCCTCCCCAGCGCATTCCGTGCAGCCTCCCTGCATCCCACTCTACCCACCGGCCCTGCCCCTCTCTAACCTCCCCCCATACACACACACACGCACACACACACACACGCACCCCGCTCGGGTCGGTCGGGTCGGTCGGGTCTCTTCTCTAAACACACACCGTTCCTTTCCTTAACACGCACACCCACCGTCTGGTTGCAGTCGTCGTCGATGGCCTGCTTGCCCAGCATCACCAGGCCCACCCCCTCCTTGGAGGCCAGCGCCGCCAGCACCCGCGCCACGCCCAGCGGCTGCGGCGGCTCCGAGCCCAGACCGCACCCCTCCGACCCCACGTGGATGGCCCGGTCGGCGCCCATGGCCAGTGCAGTGCGGAGCGTCTCCTGCGGCGTGATGGTGGTGGTGATGGTGGTGGTGGTGATGGTGATGGCGATGGTGATGGTGGGTCCATCCGAGTTGGGTAATACCCAGCGGCAGCCGACACGCGGGCGGCCGTCGTCGCGGCCCATCCGGCGGGAGGGAGGGAGGAAGGGACGTGGGCGGGTGGAGAGTTAAGAGGAAATGGTGTGGATGTGTTCAAGCTGCGCTGGGTGGGTGGGTAGGTGGGTGGGTTTCGTTCGGGTGCTGCTACTGCTGGTGCTACTGCTGGTGCTGCTACTGCTGGTGCTACTGCTGGTGCGGCTACTGCTGGTGCTACTGCTGGTGCGGCTACTGCTGCTGACGTGGCCCAGCCCAGCTGCTGCTCCCCAGGGGGCCCGGGGTGCGGCCCCACCTGGAAGTGCTGCGGCCCCAGAGACACCGCCACCACCTCGCCCGCGACGCCCTTCTCCTTGAGCCGCACCGCCTCCTGCCGGGCGCGAGGGGGCGCAGCACAGGGGGCGAATGTGCGTGTGTGTGTGTGTATAAGATAATGGAGTGTGCGTGTGTGCGTGTGTGTGTGGGGGGGGGTGCGGGCAAGGGGGGAGGACAGGAATACGGCAGATATGTACCCAGACTGCACTGCTGCCAGAGCGAACATCCGGTGAAGAAAGGAAAGGAGGGCTTATATTATAGGAAATTTGTAGACATATTCAAGCTGCGCGAAAGGAAAGGTTACAGGGGGTCGACCGGTCGGACCCCCCGGAGGAGCGGGCCGGGAAGATCTTCTCTGTCCGGTTCCAGCTGCCCAGCTGCCCAGCTGCCCAAGACTGACATCAGCGCGCACACACAGATCACACACCCGCGCAGTCAGCGCCCTAGAGGTCTGAGATTGGGGCTGCGACATGCCAGGGAGTGGTACCACTTTGTTGTTGTCGTGTAAGAAAGAAAAACAGGAGCTGGGAGTTAACAGAAAAGAAAAACAGCCCAGACACACCCAGCCCGGCGACACGCTTCCGCCGACAAGCGGGGGGGTCCCGCGATGTGGTTCCCGGTGTCTGTTGCGCCACGTACGGACTGCCGCACGGACTGCCGCGACCTGTCGGTACGGAGGCGAGGGGCTCCCCCCTCAAGAGCCCAGTGCCCGGGAGGGACCTGACCGCCAGTGCGCCACACACCCGCCCCGCCCCCTGTCCGTCGCATCGCATCCCACCTCGAGGGCGATCTCGCAGAAGGGGTTCATGCTCATCTTGGGCAACAGCGCCTCCACACCGCTCTGCGTTTCGGGGGGGGGGAGGTTCGTGGGGTTTGATTTCGGGGGGTTGAGATTCGGGGGGTTGACTTCCGGGGGTTGTACAAGAGCAGCGGGAGCGGGGGGTTGTGACGGAAAACAGCAGGGCCGGGAAGCGGGCGGGGAAGGGGGTGCGGGGGCAAGGGACGATAGGCAAGCCCAGCGGGGGCGGTCAATTCGCTTCGTTGTGCGGAGGAGCGCCAGTAAGCCACGAGGGTGCAGTGTGGCGTGAAGTTAGGAGGGGACTGGAGGTGACCGTTACTTGTGCCATGGATGGGCACCAGCAAGCGCGCACCTTGTCCGGTTTGACTCGCACCGGCACCGCATAGTCAATAACGCGTTTGATTGCCACTAGGATCTTCATTATGAAGGCTGTCCCCCGTCCAGCGTCGGCTACCACGTCTGGTCGACGAGGTGCCTACGCAACACTCCTCGGCGGTTGGGCAAGAGTTCGCGCCACGGAGGACAAAGCCTGAGCAATGCTGCCAGGTGCAGTCTCGGAACTGTTTAACGACTACCGCACTGGAGCACTTGACGCGTTGGGGCCTTGGGAATTGCTTTTGTGTTTTAACAAGAATATGGAAAAATCCCTACAGTGCCCGTGCGTTCTTATGGGTGCTCAAGAAAAAGGATCAACAAATCTTGGTCAGTATTAGATGAATTTGTGACCTTTCTGCTTCCTTTCGGGTAGGAGGGCCTAGCCCGTACTTCCGTCGTTCGTGTCTCAGTAAGGAGTCCACACCGGGCGACAGTTATTATGGACATTGTTCGTCTAACACAGTAACGGGTTACTCTTCTAATAGGAACATTAAGGCGTGACTTACAAAGCGCTGGTTGCTTCCACACTTCTATCGAAGGGAGCGTGTCTTTGGTTCAATCCAACTTGTTTTACATCGCCAGTGGCCAGTCTGGACCTTCTCTTCAATGTGCTTAGCATCCTGTTTGCGCTCTCTCAATCGAAGGCCCTTTGGATGGTGAAACAGGTGAAACGGGACAGCTAGCGCACAACGTATTCCAGTTATTATCACGATCAGTATGCCTTGTGTCTTACATGTACCTATTTGGACCCCAACCATCGCAGCAGGTTTCCACGTCCGACATGCGCCTGTGCTCCCCCTTGCGGCGCTCATCGTCCCGGCTTGAATCATTCTAATTACCTATCGAGCCTAATCTACACAATATGGCCGAATTGGAGGCCATCGACCAAGCCGAGCGCTTGCCTTCAGTATCCATCGGCGGACAGGACGGCTTGGACGTCGACTCCCAACCTCCCCAACGCGAGGCAGATAGTTCTAAGCACCTGGACAACAGCTCGTCTCGTCAGGACTCCGAGCGCGCTCCGCCCGCGGCGGATGTCGACGGGCCGACCCTGCCACGCTCCGACACAGGGGCAACGGACCCCCTCCCCGACCCAGACCCACCCACCCCTGTCCCCGCACCCCTCTCCAAAACACCTTCTTCAACATCATCACCCTCAAACACCGGCGAAGCTGCCTCCGCCGCCCCGGAAGCTCCAGTCCGAGCCTACCCCCCAGCACCTCAACCCGACGCGGCGAGCAGTGATGATGAAGGGGATGACGACCCCTTCGCCAGTATCGCCGCCGCCGGCTCCCCCGGCTTCGGCCTCCCCGAACCCAGCGAAGACCCCCTGGCGCCCGGGCCCCCCGCCGTGTCCCCGCGGCAGCGCTCCTCCCGCACCACTCTGGAGCTGATTGCAGCGGTGCCGGAGCCGGCAGCGGCCGAGCAGGAGGCGGCCGAGCAGGAATCCACGCCGGTGCCGGAGCCGGCAGCAGCTGAGCAGGAGGCGGAGCCGGCAGCGGCTGAGGTGTTGGCGGCCGAGCAGGACACGGAGCAGGACCTTCTGGGGCCGGCTGGCCCACAAGACATAGAGCCCTCCGGGGACCCTATGGAAACAGCGCAGGATGGTCGGCAGCAGTCGTTGCCCGATACATCAGTGTCGGCGGCGGCGGCGGCGGCGGCGGCGGAGGAGGAGGAGGAGGAGGAGCAGCAGGAGGAGGGGCCGGAGGCGGGAGCGGCTCTTGGGCTCGATCAAGCGGGTCAGGAAGGGGGCCCGGGGTCGGAGCCACCGCAGTTCAGGCATCCTCCCGAGCAAGAGGAGCCGACGGCGGGGTCAGGCCCCGAGGCTGACGTGGGCGCAGGACCTGGATCCGGGCCTGGATCTGGGTCCAGACCTGGATCTGGATCTGGATCTGTGCCGGGGCACGGATCCGTCCAGGACGGCAGCCCTGGGGCGGATGAGGCCCTGCGGGAGGAACCTCCGGCGGAGGACAAGGGGGAGGAGCCCGGACGGGCGGAGGGCGCGGAGGAAGAAGCAGGCACGGTGGAAGCGGAGGCGGAGGCGGAGGCTGGGCCAGGAGGGTCGGGGCCTGCTGAGAGGGTTGATGAGCCCCAAGCGTCAGAGCCGCAGCCGCAGGAGGAGGCGGGGGAGCAGGCGGGGGAGCAGGCGGGGGAGCAGGCCGGTGGGCAGGCCGGTGAGGATGCGACACCTCAGGCCCCGGGGGGTATTGACGAGGAGGGCACGGCCGGGGTGGAGGGCGACTCGGAGGTGTCGCAGGCGCCGCCGCCGCCGCCGCAGCAGCAGCAGCCGTCCTCACCGGGGCGCCCCGAGGCGGCGGGTACGGCAGCGGAGGAGGCCCAAGAGGAGCAGGCTGGGGAGGAGCAGGTGCAGGTGCCGGGGCGGGAGCTGGAGGAGAAGGCCGAGGCTCGGGAGGGGGAGGAGGAAGAGGAGCCGGAGGAGGATAAGGAGGAGGGGGACGGTAGGGCCCACGTAGTCGAGATGGTTGCCGCCAGCGAGCCGGTGTACGGCACGGGCGACGCCGAACTGGCGGAGCCGACGGCCGTCGGTGCCGCCGCCGCCGCCGCGCCGTCGGCGGCGGAAGATGAGGCGCTCGGGTACGACGCCGGTGATAGGCCTGTGGAGGACGACGACAGCGGCGGTGTGACGGCGCCGGCGGCGGCGCTGGAGCAGCAGCAGCAGCAGCGGGGCTCGTCCGCTGGGTCGCATCGGGAGGGACCTGGAGCGGGAGCGGAAGGTCTGCCGTACGATATGGAGTCGGAACCGGAGCCGGTTTCGGAGCCGCCAGAGGACGAAGGGGCAAGGGATGCGGCGGCGACGGACACGCCGGCTGACGTGGATATGTACGACGCCGAGGACCAACCCCCGTCGCGGGGCGAGTCGTACGGCGACGAGGCGGCGGAAGGCGGACAGCTGACGGAGGGTGCGGACCAAGACCGAGAGGGCTATCCGGGGGCAACGGAGCCGGAGCAGCGGCGGGGAGAGCAGCCGGACGAGGGAGAGGCGGCAGAGGCGGAAGCGGAGGCGCAGGCGGAGGCGGAGGCGGAGGCGGAGGCGGAGGCGGAGGCGGAGGCGGAGGGGTACGCCGAGCCCGTGGCAGAAGATGCGGCAGTTGACGCTGTCGATGAGGCGGTGGACGAGGCGGAGCCGGAGCCGGAGCCGAAGCCTGAGCGAGAGACGGACGAGTCCGAGCCGCCAGCGGAGGCTGAGGGGGGAGGTGTGCCCGGGGAGGAGGAGGAGGTGGAGGAGGCGGAGGCGGAGGCGGAGGTGGAGGCGGAGGCGGAGGCGGAGGCGGAGGCGGTGGCGGAGGCGGAGGCCGAGGCGGAGGCGGAGGCGCGGGCGGAGGAGGAGGAGAAGGGTCCTCCGGAGGAGGTGGTGGTGGGTGACGCTGCGGAGGAGGCGGCGGGAGCCGAAACGAGCGCTGGGGAGGCGGAGGCGGAGGCAGATGCGGAGGCGGAAGGAGCAGCGGCAGAGGCTGCGGACGCGGAGGCGGAGGCGGAGGTAGAGGCGGAGGCGGTCGGCTCCCGGAGCAGCTCTCGTGCGCCCTCCGACAGGCCCGTCGAGACAGCAGCGGCGGAGGCGGAGTACGGCGACGTCGGGGAGTACGGCGACGAAGGCGAGCATGCGCAGCCGGCCAGTGCGGAAGAACCTTTCGACGGCCGCGAGGACCGCCTCGCGTCCGCGGCGTCGACGTCGGCGGCGGCGGCGGCGGCGGGGGGGGATGGTGAGGAGCAGGAGCCGGCAACACCGGTCGGGGAGGCTCAGGAGGACGGGGCTGACGGCGGCACGGCTCCGGAACCTGTACGGATCACGGCACGTCAGCTGGGGTACGACTCAGGCGCCAGCAGCCGTGCGGGCTCGGGACGGTCGAGCATCTTGAAGTACGGCACTCCGACGCGGGACTCGCCCTCACCCATCGGCAGTACGGCAGCCGCCGGGGGTACCTCGTACGACATGGAAGCTGAGGAGACGCCGCGCAGCCGTCAGCAGCATGAGAGTCCCCGGGTTCCCTCGGCTTCGCAGCCCTCCACCCCGCGGATCAGTGCTGGATCGAGCCGGTCATCGGTACGGCTGCCGTACCCGCCGCCGCAGCCGCGCTCCTCGCTCTTGTCAACATCGCCGTCTGGCGCATCGACGGTTGGCGCCGCCAACGACCAACCGCCAACGTCGGCGGCGGTGCAGCAGCGTCCGACGACCGGTGGCGGCGACGGCGACGAGCAGGCCTCGCCGCCGCTGTCGCCGCTACTGCCCCCCATCAACTCAGCTGCTGCCAAGCCCCGACTGTCCACCGAAGAGGAGCCCAGGCGACTGAGCGTACCGCAACCGCCTGAACCGTCACAACCGCCTCACTCGCAGCAGCCGCCGCGCAAGTCGGACGGCTCGCATGCACTGACCCGTGGGTCGGACGAAGGCGCGGGCAAGGGCGCCAAGCCCGCGTACTCGGAGCCCCCTCTCCGGCTGCAGCCGCGCAAACAGACTTCCCCACAGAAGACCAAGGCGAAGCCGGCGCCGGCGCCGGCGGCGCCACAGCAGCACCCGCAGCCGCCGGCGTCGCTGCTGCCGTCGTCACCGCCGCGCAACAGTCACGGCCACGGCCACGGCCCGGGTCACGGCCACGGTGGACACGCCGCGGCGCAGCCGCAGCCGCAGCCTCCTGCCCCTCAGGCCGTCAAGTCTTCCCCGCGGCTATCCCCCAAGTCGAGTGTGCAGACGCTGAAGGAGAATGGGTCCGTACTTTCCACGTACGACAGTACGGATCCGGACAGTATCACGCAGGTAGGTCCGGGTCCTCTGTCGGTTAGGGTACGGGTGCATCGGCATCTGATCTGCATGGGCAGGGGTACGGTTGGCTGGCGGATGGGGTACGACAGCGGGTACGGGCGTACGGATGCCACGTGCCCTGCCTGCCGGTGCTGTGGTGCAGCCGTGGGGGATGAGCAGCAACAGTCAGGCCGTGGGGTGATTAAAAGCAACCGTCAGGCCGTGGGGGAAGTGCCGCTGCCCGCCGTCAACACGATGCGTGCTGAACGGGGCTCCGCTGCTGCTACAGCTGCTCTCCTCGTCTGCGAGGATGTTGGCTTGCGGTGTCGTTTGACCTGGATGTTGGCTTGCGGTGTCGTTTGACCTGGACGATGACGGGTTCACATAGAGCTGCTACTGCCACTGCTGCTGCTGTCACTGTGGTTGCTCCTGCTCCTGCTGTTGCTTTGCTGTCGCTGGCGCTGCTGCTGCTGCCATTGATCGGTCCCTCGCCGCCTTTCCAGCCTCTGCGTCAGCGTGGGTGCGTCCCCACCCCCCGCCCCGCCGTTGCATCATCCACATCCACACCAATGGGCCACATGGGCCTCTGACAAGGACCCCTGCCGCCCCCATGCCCCTGGTGTCCCATCGCGCCGCCGCCGCCGGCCCCTCTTGCACCCACCATCGCGCGTCATCCGCAGAAATACCTCCAGCTGCTGCACGGCGGCGTGCTGACGCGGCCCAACACCGCCCCCGATAAGGGGGAAGGCCAAGGCACGTGGTTGGTGGGGGTTGTAACCTCTAGAGACAAGGCCCAGAAAGGGACTCGATCACGTTGCGTGTGTGTTATCAAGGAGAAAAGCTGAGCCGCGAAAAAGCACGTTGCGTGTGTGTGTGTGTGTGTGTGTTGGGGGAGGGGGGGGCCGCGGGGTTTGGCTGTGTTAGATGCCCCCTGGGCGTCGGACTCCCCGCCTGCTCCTATGCATGGCCCCTTCTTCTTGCCCATAACACCCGCAGCTCCCGGTCCCGTCCTGTCTGCGCCATTAAGTTTTTCGCCCCATCCCAATCCCCGTCCCCATCCCCATCCCCGTCCCCATCCCCATCCCATCCCCATCCCCATCCCCATCCCCATCCCCATCCCCATCCCCATCCCCATCCCATCCCCATCCCCATCCCCATCCCCATCCCCATCCCCATCCCCATCCCCATCCCCATCCCCATCCCCATCCCCATCCCCATCCCCATCCCCATCCCCATCCCCATCCCCATCCCCATCCCCATCCCCGTCCCCATCCCCATCCCCATCCCCATCCCCGTCCCCGTCCCCATCCCCGCTCCACAGAGTCCCGGAGCGCGGCGGGCAGCGGCGCGGCGGCCGCCGTCGCGCTGTCAGCCCCCGGGGGCAGCAGCGGCGGCGGCGCCGCCGCAGCCGCCGCGGCCGCCGCCGCCGCTGCCGGCGGGCGGCCGGGTACGGGCCTCAGCACCGCCAGCGGCGCCACAGCCGCCAGTGGCGGCAGCAACCTGACGGCCCACGGTCTCGAGCTGGCGAGGCTGCAGGCGAGGACGGCCTGGGAGGTGTCGCCCATGCAGCGCAGGTGGGTGGGTGTGTGAGGTGGGCGGTGGGTAGGGCGGGGGCGGAAGGGGGCGGGGGCCGCGTGTGTGTGTGTGGGGGGGGGGGGTTCGTGTGACGGGCATCGCACCGCTTACGGGTAGACCGCTCAACGTCAGCGAGACCGCAACAGAAGCACCAAACCAATAACCACCGATGTCGGGATTGGAACATGGGATTGCACCTTGCTGTACTGCACTGTACTGCACTGTACTGCACTGTACTGCACTGTACTGCATTGCCAGCGCGGAACTGTGTCGCCCGGGGGTAGGCCATCGTCATCGCGCCGCGCACTGCCCCACATGCCCGCTGCTCCAGCCTGAACTGCGCAGGATGCGGCTGCTGCACTGCCCGGCACGGACCGCCGCAGCGCAACCGCCACGGCACTGCCACTGCCAGTACTTGTCATGCACACGAATCGGTCACCGGCTGATGCACGGTGTGCTCAGTGCGCGCCCTTCGGACCCTCCCCTCTATCCCCCAGTCCCCACACACCCCGACCCCAACCCCGACCCCAACCCCGACCCCAACCCCGACCTCCCCACCCATCTGTTTGTACCCCCCTATATTCCCCAATATCCCCTATCCGCTTCTCGGCGGTGCAGCACGGGGCGCGGCAGCGACGAGCAGAGCAGCGGCGGAGCCTCCGGTTCGGGCGCCGGCGGCAGGCTGCCGCCCCTGACTGGCGGCGGCGGCGGCGTCGGCGGCGGCCGTGTCAGCCCCGTCGGCGGCGGCCGTGTCAGCCCTGTCGGTGGCCGTGTCAGTCCCGTCGGCGGCGGCAGCGGCGGCGGCGGCGGCGGCGGCGGCCCGCAGCGCTTCCACTTCAAGGCCTCCCGCCAGGACGTCCCCGCGCGGGTCTTCACGCCGCAACCCGCCGCCACCGCTGCGCCGTACCCCAAGCTCTACACGCCGGGGCCAGGGTCGTACTCCCCCTCGGTACGTGTGTGTTGAGTGACAACCTGCAAACCCGCCCGAACCGACACAAACTGACTTCGTACGTTTTTTACAAGTGTTTATATTATGCCCCCACACACCATCCCCCCAGCTGCCAACCACGTACCTCCCCCTCCCTCACCCCAGGCATCCAACCAACCAACCAACCAACCAACCACCCGATCCAACCACCTCACCACCCAAACAATCCGCATCCAACCCCCACAGGTCTTCCGCCGCGGCGACGCCTCCAGTGTGGGCGGCACCGCCTTCGGCGGCTCCTCTCCCCCGCGCGCCTGGGCCTTCGGCAACGCCAGTCAGCGGCCCCCCCACGTGTGTCTGCCCTTCCCCGACGAGTCCCCCGGCCCCGTCTACCTGCCCAGCAAGGACGGGCTGTCCACCTGGGCCGCCCAGGCCAACCACAAGTGAGTGAGGGGACGACGGTGGGGGGGAAGCGGGGGGGGCGGCAGCCCGTGTCTGTGCGTTTTGGGGGGGATGGGATATGGCTGTGGGTGTGGGTGTGGGTGTGGGATGCGGGAGAAGGGGACGGGGGAGGGGGAGGGGGAAGAAAGGGAAGGCAAGCCCAGCCCTCCTGCCCACAGCACCCCTGCCCACCGCACCCCTGCCCTGCCTTGTCCTGCTGCCCCAGGTTCGACCGCAACCTGCCGGGCGGCCGCTTCAGCCTCAACGCTGGCGTGCCCCCCAACGCCCCCCTCTTCAACCCCGGCCCCGGCGCCTACGAGCCCGCCACCAACGCCGCCGGCGACCCGCTCAGCCCGGGCGGCGGCGGCGCCATGCCCGCCTTCTCCTTCGCCCGCACCCGAAAACTGATGGGCCCTGAGACGGACGGAAAGGCGCTTCCCGTACTGTCGAAGGAACATGTACGGGAGTACTACGGCACGCTGTCGCCGGGGCCCGCACACTACTCGCCCGACACGTCGCCCACCCGTACGGCAGCGCCCGCCTATACGGCGGCGGGCCGGCGGCCGTGCTGGTTCGACCCCGCGGAGCTGTCCCCCGGGCCCATCTACAAGCCCAACGACCTGGACAGGACGGGGGGGCACTCGCTGGGGGATCGGCCGCATGCGGTCATCGGGAAGGGGCCCAAGGTGAGGGGTTGGGTGGTAGGTTGGGGCGCGTGGGTTGGTATGGGAGATTTGCAGGAAGATGTTGAAGGCGATTGGTGGGGTTTTAGGGTTCTCAGGTCCCAGGTCATAGCTTCCAGCATGGTAGTTACGAGAACTGCGGAAAGCCCTCCGTCCTCCGCGCGGATCATGGCGTACGCAGGGCAGTCTAGCAAAACATGCTTTTAGGGTTGGGTTTGGGGTTTAGGGTTTTGGGGCTTCTAGATGCGGCTGAACGCAAAGGAAGGGGCGCGGGGGCCCTTGCGGTCTGCGCTGTACGGCTGGGGGACGGCGAGACATGGGCCGCCTGGTTTCCTTCCGCTGCTGCCATGTTATGCCACATGCCACATGCCACATGTCTCATGTCTCATGTCTGATGTCATGTGCTGTCCGACTGGCGCCAACGTAACCTCACCAGTCGTCTTTCCCCTGTTTCTCAACATCATCCTTCCCCCCTCCTTTCGCTCATTCCCCCGTCCCGCGCGGCCCGCCCCTCGACGCCCGGCCCCGCCGCCCTGGCGCATTTCGTACAACCTGGACGCGTACGGCATCGTCGTACACCGTACAGTTCCACGACCCGACCAACGCGCTCTCAGCCAGCCCGTGGCTCAGCTTCAACCACGCGCGGCGCGCCAACTACGGCATTCACAGCCCGGGGCCCGTGTACCTGCCGACCGACCCGCGCCCCCACGTGGTCTCGCCGGTGCTGGCCACGGGCCCGAAGGACCGGTTCACTCTCCGCGACGAGCCGGGCCGGCTGCAGTGATGTCGTACTGTCGTACAGTCGTACTGTGTCGGAGAATGGGCACGGCACGAAACGGGTGCGCATGTGTAAGCCCCCGCGGTGGTTTGGGTCGCGTTTGGGCGGTACGGTGCTGTGTATGGTGGGAGATGACGGGGATGGGTCTCATCCCTCAAACCCCTGTGGGGACCCGTTTCGGGTTTTGGCATTCCTGTTTTGGAGGAATGTTTCTCGGAGGGCTTTGCGGTTCGCAGATCAGCGGACGGTGGCGGTGCGCGGGCGGGCGACATGCGGGGTCTTACACAATTCGTAGCGTCGACGACCGGGCACGACATGGATTGCCCGTACAACACTGTCAACACTGTCTTGGACTGCATCACGTCATCATTTCACGTGAGGCCGTCATCGCTTCGGGGTGCACCGCGGCACGGCACCGGTGCCGGCACCCCTGGAGCCGGGAGCCGTGGCGGGGGGGTTGGGGAAGGCCGCTGTCTTAGTCGACACCCTCGCAAGGGGGGGGGGCGCGGGGGTACATGGCAAATCCTGCGATGCGGGTTTGAACTGTGAAGTGGCGCGGGCTAAAGGCTGAGGGTTGGGATGGAGGTCTCTCTCTCGACCGAGTACGGCAGCCGCCTGGGGGATGGCGTAGGCCAAACGGGTTATTAGTGGTGTGCAGCAGCAGGGGGAGATCGGTGGCTCGGGCCCACGGGGTGTGTGTGCTTAGGGGTGTCCTAGTCCTCCCGAGGTGATCAAAGACGAGAGGCGGACCCGGCGTTATGTCGAGCTGCGTATGCCTCAACGCTATGCACGCGTTGGCCGCTTCGCGGGTGTGTTGCTTAATGAGAAACCCACCCACCCACCCAGAACGCGGGTGTGCGTTTCCGCGGGGGTGCTGTGTCGACTCCCTAGCTAGGCGCACAGGTGTACGGACAGTTCGTACGGGCGGTGTACGGCGGGCGAGGGGATGTATCTGTCCGCGAGGGCTGGTGATTCGGGGGGTCAGGATGCTGCGGCCGGCAATGCTGATGGGTGATGGATGCGGCTGTGGATGATGTGGCTGGTGGTGTGGGATGTGGCTGTGGCTGTGGGCGCGCGATCGCGCCGCTTGCTTGGGGCGTGGGGCAGGAGCGGGCGGGCGGGATGGGGCGTGGCCGCTGGCTTGTTGGCTTGCTGTAGGAGTGACTGGGTGGGTGGGCGGGCGGGATGGGGACTGGTTAGCTGCTCCGCGGGCCGCCGGGAGGTCGCAGCCGCGAGGGAGGGAGTGTCTTCTTACCTATGTTTTGCCGTGCCTTAGACGACGGTTTTGCCACGCCTTGGAAGCCGGACACCGCGGAGCTCCGACGGATCCTTATCAAAACGCAGACGCGCGGGGTGCCCCCCCCCCCCTCACATACACTGTGTACGTAGTGAGTTTTACACGACAATGGTGCGACTGCCTCCGAAGAGGAGGGCAGGTGGTGGGTTTAGGGTTCAGTCGCCGCGCAGGAGGACCTGCGATGAGTCGGCCAGCGCCGACATTCATGTCAACGTACGGTGTTCGTACAGGGGCCGTACGTGATGGCTGCCGTGCGCGCGTGGCGTGCGCGTGTGTGCGTCGCTTGTGATGTGTACGACGTCATTGTGTGAGTCGTACATGATCACGTGTAGCTCTCCAGCAGAAGCAGGTGACGTGCTGTTCATGTGTTTCCGCCGGTGGGCACGGAAGTCTGGGGGTTTGTCCCGGACGCTTTTGCTGCGGCTTGCTGATGACACATCGCTGGGACGCCGAATTCCATTATTGATTGACATTGGATTCCATCATTAATTCCATCACAACGGTAACCCTTCACCACCTTTCACTGCCATCCGCGCACTCCCCGCCATGGCAGCAGCACATCTCCCGGCACCCGCCCCACCCGCCGCACTCGCGACGGGTGACGGCGGCCTCCAGTGACGCGCGGCGGGAGTGAGGGGCGGCCGACCGCACCGGTCTCCCTCTTTCTCCCCCTCCCCCCGGCGGAACCTCCCTCGTTCGGGTCCCCCCGTCCCCTTGAAACATGAAACCCGCAGAGCCGCCACCCGCAAGGGTTATTAATGCAGCCGTGGGGCTATTAGTACAGCCGGGGCCCCCGGCGGCAAGCACCGGGGGCGGGATCGATGGAGCGCCGAGGACTCGGGGTCACACACGAAGAACAAACACACACACACACACACACACCGTTTGCGTGCAATACAGGGCGTGCGATGACGTGCGAGTATATCAATCATTGTACACTCAAACGAGTACGGCAACGGCACGCTTTCGAGCGGTGGCGAATACGACTGACTCCCAGCACACGCTGTGCGCCTTGCAACAGGTCTCGTGTTCGCTTCTGCGTCGTGCGTGTGAGCGTGTCCTCGTCGCACAACAGGGGTGATCACAGGTGATACATGGCCGAGTGGGTTGTTGCCGCCCGACGCGCCATACGGCATCGAGGGTGTACATAATAATGGTACAGCTCAAAGTTGCCTTCCCCCCAGTACGGCATGCCAACGGCCGTACGGTACAGCCCGTGGATGCGTCAGTTCCGCGACAAGAAATGATACACACAAGCACGCGGCACCATTGGATGCCTCATGGAGGGATTCGGAAATCGCCGTGAGAGTAATAAGACACGAGTGTAGAGGCCGTGACGCGCTCTAACAGTATTCGATCTGTTTCTGAACCCTGCTGAACAAACCGGCGCGCATGTCGGGGCATTCGCAAACGGTCCCCCGCCGGAGGGGCGTGCGCGAGATGTGGATGTGCAACCTCCTCTAATGCGGGTTTTGTCTTGTCCTGCAACAATCTGTGGCAGCGACGCCCCCTGACATTCCGCCTCGCCGAAGGCTCCCATCAACGTTCCTGCCGTACACATCCCCTCCGCACCCCTTCCCCCGTCCATCATCACCCTGCTGCTATGCTAGCCCCCCACCCCGTCCGACCTGACCTCATCCTCCCCGCATCCACCCACCCTCTCCCTCCCTCCCACCCACCCACCCTGCTCTCACACCCAAACACACCCGAGCCTGCCCACGCTGGCCTCCGCTTCTCGCGCGGCTTCCTTTTCCAAACACGCACCCTCACGCCGCCTTGAACTGCGCCCGCGTTTTCGAGATGAAGAGGTCCTTGCTCTTGATGGAGGCCGGCAGGCAGCCGGTGCACACGCTGCCGCCCACGCGGCACACGCCGTCGTTCCGCCCCAACGTCACGAGCATCATCTCAGTGCCCATGTTGGGCTTCCAGGTGCCCAGCTTGGGGGCCTTGCCGCTGGGGCCCGCGTCGATGAGCGCCTGCGGGGTCAAGGGGGTCAAGGTGACGGCTCCGACAGCGCCGACGGCTCTGTGGAGCACCCCCCTTTATATATATGTACCGTTTGTGCTGGCCCCCTCCCCCCTTGGAGGGACAGAGGCCGGCAAGCACCACGCCCCCTGCGTGGACCCTCCCTCCCCGCCTCCCTCCCGCCCTCCCCTGCCTCCCTCCGGTCCTGTGCCCGCACCTTGATGCTTGCCGCCGCCAGCTCCGCGTGCTTCATGGCCAGGAAGCCCACCTTGTTCTCCGCCACGTTGTTGCAGTCCCCCAGCGCGAACATGTGGGGGAAGCCCTCCACCTGAAGCGTGGGCAGGACCTGGCGGCAGCGGGGAGATGGGAGGCGGCGGGGGTCCGGGAGCGGGCATTCAGGGCATGGCAGGGGCGTTCGCGGCTGGGGAGTAGGAACTGGACAGGGAGAGGAACCCCAGCAGGGGCCCACTCGCGCGGCCCAGGAGGAGCTTTGAACCCCTAGGGGTTCAGTTGAGAAGAGAAAGGAAACCCAGAAACGAACCATGGGATGTGTCCCGCACATGCGCTGAGCTCCAAGATGCCAGTGGGTGGCTCTGATCCCATCACCATCACCATTCGACCTGCGGCAGGCTTGTCCCGGGTACCGGTGGCTTACAGGCCTAGGTTGGGGTTCACGGCAGTCCTTTCCACACCCGCGTCAACACCTCTCCGACGGCCCCGCCTCTCCAACCACCCCCCGGCCCCGCCACCGCCACACCCACACACCCCACACACACGCACATCCGCCAACTCTCACCTTGATGAGGCCCTTCTGGTCCCGCACTGTGGCCGCGAAGTCCTCGGCCAGGAAGGCGGTGTTGGGGCGGGCGCCCGCGCACCAAAGCACCAGGTCCGAGGGGAGGCTGCTGCCGTCGGAGAGCTCCAGAGTGGCCGGACCGCGGCCCTCGGGCTTCGATTTGACGGAAGCGCCCAACCGAACCTGCGCACGTACGTGGTCGCAGGCGGTTGGTGCCGGTGGTTGGTACCGTTACTGGTAAACTTAGTACCGTTAGCTAAGGACATTTACAACCGCCAGGTTGGGGTAACATAGATGGCCCCAAACCGCCCCCGGATGCGCAGCACATTGTGTGGGACTTGAGCGCGTAAGGGCTGCTCTCCCACCCACCCACCTTGACGTGATGGGCCTCCATCCACTGCTTGGCCTTGGCTCCGGCCTTGGGCGGCAGCGCGGGCAGCAGCTGCTTGCCCGGGTGCACCAACGTGATGTCCTTGCCGGCGTACGCCTCCGCCACCTCCGCGGCCGCCTCCACACCCGCGGGGCCGCCGCCCACCACCACGACCGACTTGGCGGCGTGGATGGCCTCACCGAAGACCTTGAGGGGGGGAAGGGGGGCGCAGACCCGTGGGTCGGTAGGTCAGCAATGACACAGCTGAGATGAGGCGCCTACGAGCTATCTGGGCCCGTTGGAACACCCGGTCTGGAGGGACTCGGGTCCACTTTGTAACGGTTACTACAGCAGCTTCATCGTGTAATTCAAACTCCGCTAGTGCTGCTTGATCCCAGACGGACGACACCTCAACGTTGCGCCTGCCTTGATCCGCCCGCCGCAGGGATCCGGGCGGGCTCATCCCCCGACAACACGGCCGACGGACGGTCCACACGCAGGGCGTGCGGTGAGGAGGCGTTGGCTCTTGGCTGTGTCTGGCATTGATGGTAGCAACGGAAACCGATGGTAGACCGACTTTCATTCGTGCGCAAGATGCGGACGCCGACCCTTCACTGACAGAGAGGCGCACAGGGCACGTGTCCTGCTCTCGGGGTCTAGGGGTTTTGTGCCGCGCGACAGCAGCTGGGACCCAGGTGGGTACGTCACACCTGACGGCACACACTGACCCGGTGGGGGTTCCACCCCAACAGCCTTGTCATCTGAATGGCTCGAACCGTGCAACGCGGCTGTGCCAGCACCCATGGAAGCACCCATGGAAGCCACACCCATGGAAGCCACACCCAAGAAACGCACTGTTGTTGGGTTCCTCGCACAGCACACACAACCGGGCGCACCTTGAGCTCCTCCAGGCGCTGCTCCCGAGTGGTGGCGGTGGAGGTCTTGAAGGCGTCGCTGTACGACGACCCCGTGCAGATTGCCGCGTAGTCGAACGTCAGCGTCTCGCCGTTGCTGAGGACGGCCTCCTGCGGGGACCCAAGGGACAGGGTGGTCGCGCAGGGGGTCGCGCAGGTCGCCAAGGGTATTGATGAGGGTGGGTTCAGGGTGGAGAGCGGTGGGAGATTCCTCCGCATCGGTGTGGTTTCGCGAAGTAAAATATGATCGCGACATAAAGTATATTACCGCGAAATAATACAATATTATACTTGTGCGGGACGGAGATGGCATCCGCAGGATGGCATCCCGGCAGACAGCCCTGCAGGCTGTGTGACTGGGGTCCGTGAAGTGGCACCCGGGGGTCCACCAAGAAGGTGCTGCGCTGCCACCCGGGGGCGGCGGGGCCGGCATGTAGCGCCCTGGCCCCCAGCCATCCCTGCACGGCCCCTGCAAGACTTTCCCACAGCCGAACACCCCCCCTCCTGAACGAAAGCGAGAGGGCAGAACGCAGAAGCTGCGTCCCCGAGATCTCCCGGGACCCCGGAAGGAAACGATGCGCCAGGGAGGGGTGGGCTGCACGTGTGCGCCCGATGACGCCATCGCACGGCGGCCTCATCGGCGAATTGGTGGAGGGGGCGGGACAGGGAACTGAGACATGCCGGCCGGGTATTTTCATTCGTACCTTGGCCGTCAGGCTCGTCACTGTCGCTTGCACCAGCCGCCCGATGCCGGGGATCTCCTGTGTGTGATAGTTGGTGGTGCACCAGTTTTGAGTTGCACTGGAGTCTGGTAAGGAGGGGTCAGTGCGCTTGCGCGCACGATGTACGCAACGTGACACCCACGTTCGAGTCGTTCGGATCAGCAACGGCCAACTGATTCGGCCCTGATGACTCATGCTCATTACTATGAGCCATGCGATGGTTTGCGCACTTTACCTTTAAGCTGATGATTGAACGTGCAGCCACGTTTGCGTCCACGATGCCTCGGACTGTTGCCCAGGTCAACTCCATATAGTTCTTCCTGCTCAAGCACAGGAATAGGAAGCGCACTATTCTCAGTTGCTACGGCAACAAGCCTACAAAACAAGGCAAACCCTCCATGTACGAGCCAAGTCTTACGGGTCAACGAGCGTAACATCGGCAAAACTGCTGGCTTTGGTTGCAAGCGTTACGCCAGCAAACCCAGCGCCCATGACCAGCAATCGCGGCTTCGGTGCGGGTGCCATGGTTGCGGAAGCAGCTTTGGGACTGCTTTATTTGAATGTAAGCAGGTTAGAGTAAGTTGTTTCCCGAGATGGCGAGTCAAATGCGGGAGCTTCCGGCTGTGAAGGTTGATTATATATTGAGGGGATGACGGTGTGAACTTGCAGATTACATCGGTTTCGTGCTCGATTACATGTACGGCGAAACGCAATAAATGAAGGCTTGAAGGGCGCCTTTTGATCAGACAGCAAACACATAGATGTAAGGCGAAATGGAAAATGCCTGAAGGCAACTGATAACTAAGCAGCGCGCCGCACGTGAAAGCCAACGAAAGGCGGGACGGGACGCCTTCCGAAAGCTCATTCTGCAGATATGCAAGCGTTCGGGAAATTACAGTCACTCTGGATTCAAGCTACATTAACAAGAGACGTTTTCTTGATATAGCGTCTAGAGCCCGTCGGTGCGTCCGCGCACGACGACATTTCACTAGCACGGTCAAACGCGCAAAATGCCAATTAGCTAGGTAATGAACTTGTTGATGGCAGAGATGATTTATGACTAATTTTACTGACCCAAACACAAAAGTTCATTCGCCCGTTCCGTCGCGGACGGTGTCGAAGAAGTCTACCCGTGCACACTGCTGCGTGTACACCGTAGTTCACTATGGCGTAGATCACAGAACAAATAAACAGTGGCAGGTTAACTGAGACGACGGTTCACCGTCGCCGCAGAGCATAAGTTCGTGTAGCAAGTCGCTGCGCACGATTGCCTTTAATACAGAAGATGATTTGCCAACATTTGTCCTGTGGCGCTATTTCAAAACAAAGAATGAAGGGAGAAAGGTTACGACGGAGTCGCAGAGCACAGCTTTGTCGAGGGAGGTAGCTCCGGCAAGCAAGGGCTACATACAGCGTTAGGCAACCATCCACAGCAAACTATTGCGCGTAAGTACCTAACCATGAGTGCACTGAAATGCATTTACGACGTGACCTCAAGGGTATCCAGAAGTCGTCACTTCACACCAAACCCGGTCTGGATCCGTTCGCTGCCTGTAGAACGGTCGTTGCGAACACGCTCTCCAGCAATAACATCAATATTGAGGACGGCAAGGACTGTAAAGGATTGTTTTGCGTTGGACACTACGTATCGTGCAGGCGTTAGCGGTGAGCGAGGTACCGGTTCTCATGGCAAGCGCTGGGCACCGAACGAGCGAGGCGCAGTATGTGCGACGTTCGATGCGCATACCGAGATGAGTTCTGCCCTGTCCTGAGAACGGATAACTGCACCGGGAAAGCACGGCTGCATGTACGAGGACGACAAGGTGTACTACGGAAGCTGTGCATGCGGTTCAACTGCCTGGCACGCTTAGGCGGAGGCCTGCCTGTGCTGCGACGTTGACCAGCCATGTCACTGAACCGATGTGTCGCTCCTCATACGACGATCAGCGACGATCAAGGTGACAGCATGTAGATAAAGTGGCCTAGCATTTGGATAACATGCACATCACCAATGCGAGACCCCTTCACAGTTTACACTCTGTCTGCCACCATGATCCTCATCGTATGAGGAGCGACAGCCTTCAGTGCTGCCTCAGTTGTTTGGATACACAGGCCCGCCCCCTCCTCCGGGGAGTCGCACCGCAGTCACAGCCTCCGTACCCCTTGTCACGCTAGTCGTCCTCGAACATATAGCCGTGCTTTCCCTGGGCAGTGATCCGTTCTCGGGGCAGGGCAGGGCTCGTCTCGGTATCCGCAACTAAACGTCGCACATACTCCTGGATTTGCTCTCATCACTAATGATTATGCAGTGGACCACTGTAAGGTGCAAGACTCGCTCATTCATTACATAGCAGCACCGCCCATCCCTCCCTCCCTCCCTCCACCCATCTATCCGTGGCATCTATCTGTACGCAGTCGAGGATACGACATGACGGAGCGGCCTTCCGGCGCCCCCAGCTCGGCGATTGCGCGCCGAAACTCCCCACCGCCGGGTCCCGCGCCCACTTCGTTCTCTCCTGCTCTCTCTGACCCCTCCAGGGATGAAACCCCCGCCGCCGCCGCCGCCGCCGCCACCACTGCATGCACCGTAACACCGCCGGCGGGATGGACAACACGATGGACACGATGGCCGCGCATCATCCTTTGGTCGCCATCCATCCCCTTACAGTACATGTGCACGGACGTTCCGCGCCTGCCAGGCCGCTCCCATCCTGATTATAACATACATCGATGTAGCTGACGAGCAACTCCCACGACGAGCCCAG
This sequence comes from Eudorina sp. 2006-703-Eu-15, assembly GCA_003117195.1. Lineage (NCBI taxonomy): Eukaryota > Viridiplantae > Chlorophyta > Chlorophyceae > Chlamydomonadales > Volvocaceae > Eudorina > Eudorina sp. 2006-703-Eu-15. Next base: position 19,272 of record BDSI01000102.1, on the reverse strand, counting down.
TATCACCCGAGCGACGGGCACTGAATGGATGGCGACCTGCCCAAGCGCCACCAGGCCCCCACCCGGCTGGACGGGGCGGCTGAGACCCGCCCGGCAGTCACACGAAAGGCTGAGGCGCCTGCGAGCTATCTGGGCCCGTTGGAACACCCGGTCGGGATCCGAGTCCACCTTGTGACGGTAACGTTTCGAAATGCTGTCGACACAGCATCGGGGCGGGAGACTTGTTCACCTTGTGTATAATGAGAAGCCCGCCCGACCCAAACCACTTTATGTGTGTGTGTGAGGGCTCATCGCGCCAACAATACCGTATCCGGGCAAAAATGCCCGGTAGGTAGGTGGGTGGGGTTCCGCTGCTACACGCGCCGTGTCGTGTCGTGCCGCGCCCACCACACATTCGGGCGCGACAGCGGCAGGCAGGTCCGCGCCCGCGCGATGCATGACGCACCGGGTACCGTACGCAGGTACGTCAATGTACGATGCTGCCGCTCATAGCTCCCTCTCTGCCTCCTTGGAGGGGGAGCGACGGCCGTGTCAACAGTGCGGTACAGACATACACCACAAGCGTCAGCGCACCCTCACAAACAAAGAATCCGCAGCAAACCCATCCTGAAATTGGAGATAGGTCCCACGGATACAGACAGACATACAGACATAGACCCCGCCAGACCAGCCCACCGCATGTGGCGGCCTGGGTGCGTGCTTCAAGCAAAGAAAAACATAGCAAGCCAAGACGAACCCATCTCCGTCCGTCACACAGTGGCAAAGACACCCGGGCCCAACCAACCGCCCCTGCCTCATGTGCTCATGTCTCTTGTCTGCGTCTCTCGCTCGACAATCCTAATCTAACATGCGAAGGTGCTTGCTTCTTGTCTGTTGTCTCTCGCTGCTTGATACCTCTCATCCATCCTCAGCATACATGCGTTTCCGTTTCCATGCGCGCCTGCCTACCCTGCCAGACACTACACACACCTACACAGTATACATATCGCGAGGAGCTGTACATTCACAGATGACCCGCCCGCCCTCTTCCCTACCTCCCCGTCCATCCCCTGGAGTGTCCGCTCCATCTCCAGAACGAGAATCACGTCGCGGGGTCGCAGTGGTGGTGGTGCGTGGTTATGAAGCACCGTGCGCCTACGCCTCCTCCTACGTATCGTGTCTACTAAAGCGACCAAGACTTCGCAACGCATCCCGCTCGCATGCATCACTGCACGTTCCGGTACGCCAAGACGCAGTACGAAAGGAAAATCACTCCACATCCCCCATCAGTACGGCAGTACGGTATGTACGATATATATCACACCGCCCACCAGCATTCTCGAACGAACGTATGTACGAATGGGGACGTCTCTGTACCAATGCGGATGCGGGAGCAGCAGCAGCTAGCGGGAGGCAATGCATGGCTCGTAATAACGACACAAGGCCATGACCGGAACCCAAAACGTACGAAACAAATACGGCCACCAACCCAAGGCTTTGCAAAACCCGGGAGCGCTCGGCCAAACCACGAGACGGCTGCTTTAGTCCTCAAGAGCAGAGTATATACCATGATCATGCATGCTGCCTCGCCCGTTTCCAAGCCCCCGCGAAAGACGCCCATTGCAGTATCGGCAACGATAAGACTGCCGGTTGTGCCGCCGGTTCGGCGACGTTAATGGTTCCGCGACCGCAGTGCAGCAGTACAAACACCCACGTAACCCACACGAGCCAAGCGGTCCGTCCAGGCAAATAGAAGCAGCTGATTTCACAAATGTAATATATAAAGGATTAGAGTGAACGAGGCTCCTAAAGATCAAGGGATCCTACATCACATCAACGTGCGCGGGCGCAGACAGGGTTGGGCACACGCTGAACGACGTCCGCCCCACGCACTCCGCATTCACCACCTCTTGACGCGCCACCCACCCTTCGGAATCCATACACAGCAACCTGCCTCCCTGTCCCGAATCGGGATGCGCCTGGTACCCGAGCTCAGGTCTGTGGGAGTCGCCCTGCATGGCCGTAGCCTCGAGCCTTTGTCCGCGGGCGTGGAAAACACCCCCGCAGAGGTACGGCAGCGGGTCTCGAGCGGCGCCACCTTTGCACCCCGAGCCATGGCCCCCATCATCCCCCCGCGCTGCCCGGGACTAGATGGGCGCTCGCCCCGCTGCCTGGAGGATCTTCCGGATGCTCACGGCCCTGCAGTACAGGGGTCAGATAAAATGCGCGTGTTCAAGGTGCAGGCACGAAGCCAAAAGTAAGAGCATCTAGCAACAATCGGCTTTGGGAGGGACGCCCGCAAGCAGAAGATAACTGCTTTGGGAGGGACGCCCGCAAGCAGAAGATAACTAACTTCTGCTAACTTCTACTTCGAGGTCGATGCTAGCTGGCCGGCGCTGGTTGCTGCCGCTGGCAACGGTCACCCTGCTGCAATCGCAATCGCTCTTCACGCATGTTGCCCTTCTCTCGTGCGCCCGGCTCAGATCGACTCCAGTCCCCATGTGGGCCGCGGGCCGCCCACCCGCTACCTCAGGGCGCCCATACAGCCGACTCCTTCCAACCAGGCCCCTCTCCCTGTCTGCCGAGGTTCCACCTCCCAGCCAGCAGCTCCTCCCCTCCAGCCTTCCCTCCCTACCCTGCCCCACCCGGCCCTGCTATTGGGCTCTCGCTCCGGTCCGTGGCAGTCCGTGCCATGGCGCGACTAGTTAGGCATTGGCGGAACAACCGCCAACTCCTCTTGTTGGATCTATAGCTACAGCGTAATAAGTTAGCGCTCATCTGCCGCCCGCACCTGAACTCCTTCTCGGTAGCCGCCCGCACCTGAACTCCGTTTGCACCCCCGAGCCCCTCTCCCTGTCTGCCGCCCGCACCTGAACTCCGTTTGCACCCCCGAGCCCCTCTCCCTGTCTGCCGCCCGCACCTGAACTCCTCCTCGCGGTACCAAGGTATCGAGTTGGCCAGGTTGAAGATCTGCTTCAGGTCCGCGGGCGCCTCCGACACGTAGTCGTTGAAGCCGGCGGCCGCACCGAACCGCGGGTCGGTCTCGTGTACCTGCGGGCGTTATGCGATACGACAGACAGTTGAAAGGCGCGGTGTGATCACAAGCAGGCAGGCGAGGTGTAAACCAGCAGGGGAGGTTTACGCAATCAAAGCCTCTTCGGAAGCGTCTTCGGAAGCGGACTAGTGTCGACAGGAGACTCTCGCCAAAAGGGGGTGTGAAGATGGTATACATGGCAGCGACAGCAGAACCCGAGAACAGGTAGGTGCTGTAAGCGTGCGGCTCTCCCGCCCATGCACCGAACTAATCGACAGCCACCCTGCCTCCCACCCAGCCACCCACTACCTCACCCAGCCACCCACTATCTCACCCACCCACCCACTATCTCACCAGCTACCCACCCATTCACTATCTCACCCACCCACCCTCTACCGCACCCACCCACCCACCCACCCACCAGGATCACCGGCTTGCCCAGCGCCAGCGCTTCTCGGGCTTCTAACTGTACAAACGGCCGCGTTAGCACGCCCTGCAGTACACACGCACACAAACACACAAATACACCGTGTCCTTACACAATTTTCTTATACATATACCGTAATCACACGGTGTATGACCCGACCCTTGCATGTGTGAGCTGCCGACACTGGAAGGTAATTCAGGTGGGCTGACCATGCGGGTCGAAGTCCTGTCGGCGCTCATATGGCCCCAACCACACAAGCATACACACACGCTTTCCCGGCGCAGCTATGCCATCCCCTTGCATATCACGCGCTGCTGCCTTGCCAACTACAAACACCCCCCGCACCCCCCAAACACACACACGCACACGGGCTGGGTGACTGGTTTGGGCTGGGCGGGTTCCTCGCTCAACACACGGGCGGGTCGGGTTTCTCCACTACACCCACACCCACTCCCACCCACCCACTCCCCTTCCCACCCGCCCACCTGCGTCAGGAAGAGCAGATAGTACTTGGAGCCCGCCACGCCCCTCCGCATGCCCGCCTCCGTGGCGTCCTCGTCCTTGTCCAGCCAGCAGCGCAGCCCCGGGCTGGCGGCCTCCAGGAGCGCCTTAAGTGACATGACCGTGTTGCCCGCGTTGCCCTGGTAGTGCGACAGAAACACATCCCAGCTGCCGTCCGCGCTCTTGGTGAAGGCGGGGTGGGCCATCTTATCCACCACCGCGATGAAGCGGCGCAGGTCCACCGTTGTGCCACGGTCCCCCGGCTTGAGCCACACGATGAGCGACCACTGCTCCTCCACTGGGATGTCCTCCTCTTCCATGTCCTCTCCCATCTCGTCGGCGGAGGCGGGGCGGGGGACGCCCTGAGGGACGAAATGCCGTTGGGGTCACCATCAGTCGGTTAATGAATGAGTGAATGAATGAATGAACGTTACAGCGGACCCCAAAAAGGGATACGCAGGGCAGGCCCCAGCAGGCCCCACCGACAAGGCGGCAAGACCACCTCCACACCTCAATGTCGTTGCGGTGATTGGGGTGGTGAGCAGCAAGGTGGTCGCGCGGGACGGGCCCTGAGGGCTTACCGGCGACGGGCGTGCAGTGCGCAACAAACCCCCGGGGAGGGGGGAAAGACAAAGTGGGGCTCCGTCCAGCGCAGGCACCGCCCAACCAAAGGGGAACCGATGCGTGGCACAGGAGTCAATACCAAAGGGGCTGCTTGGCACATGGCGCTTGCCGCTTGGCGCTTGCTGCTAACCAGCCAATTGTTGCGATTGCTGTGTGGTGGCAACCCGTAGGAGAAGGAGGCGGTCCCCCCCTGCGGGGTACCCATCAACACGTCGGCCTCAACATCGCCGCGTAACCCAGAGCCAACCTAGCAACGCCCAGCCCACCGGCACGTGATTCACGCCCGCGGCAAATTCGCCGCTCCCCATCTAAAGCTGACAGCCTGACGCGCAGCCTCACCGCGGCGTACGCAAAGGGCCCCAGGTCCGGGTGCGGTCGCTGCCTCTGCCCGGGCGCCGAGGAGCTGACGGGCCGTGTGAGGTGCTGGTTGGGGAGCGAGATGGCGAAGTCCCACTGCAGGTCGAGCTCGTTGAAGACCTGCGGTGGGGGAAGAGCGAAGAGGCGGAGCGATAGGGAGGAGGCCAACAGGGGAGGGACGGAGGGGAGGGTGCACATGCGTCGGTGTGCGGTGTGCGGGGTGCGTGTGCTCATTCATATCCACTGCGAGGGACGATGGCGGCTGTGAATCGATGGTGGGTTAAACTGGAAAAAGAAATAAATCAATGGTTGGGTAGAATTTTGTTGGGCTCGTAAGGGGATGATGAGGAGCTCGTACGGAGACGGACGCCACCAGCAGCGAGGGCACGTTGGGACGTCGGTACGGCGTAAGGCCGCACACACAGAACCATCGGGGGGGAACCCGGTGGGTGAAATTCACATCGCGCACGGGCACGGGCACGCGCACGGGCTTGCAACGTGTCCGTCCCGTGCCCTCGGGTCCTGTCCTGAATCCCCGGCGCCCGGGTGCTTGGGGACCCACCTTGGTCTTGCCGACCCATGCCGCGAAGGGCCCTGCGTGAGGTGCAGTGCGCGGGGGAGAACAGAGGCGGTGATGGACCAGGGGGGACCACGTTCGGGCGGCGGTTTGAGGAAGCGGACGTGGCGGCCATCAATGGGTGGCAGCAGTGTCTCCGTAGCACTGTACTGAATGACGGGGACGGGCTGCTGCGCCTGGCGCATCTCCGTTCGTTACCGAGGATTCCACCCAAGGAACTCTGATTGTGGTTTCAGAGCGATGGCATCTACAGCACCAAGCACGGACGGGATCACTCTATCTAGCAGTGCTTCGTGTGAGTGTGGCCTGGCCGGCTTTGGGGGATGCAACGGGGATCCAGAGCAGCTGCGACCCCACCCATCAACCCACCAATCTCCCAATTCTTCAACGCTCCCTCGAAGGCGGTATTCAGCAACTGCTCCACAGGCCCTGTGGCACACCAGGGCCGTAGGGCGAAGGGTGAGGCGGGTTAAGACAAAATGTATGCCCAATCAGGGGAGTAAACCACCGGTTTTTACGTTAGGACAAACGCGACGGGCGAGAAATTTGGGTGCGAAACACGTCTCGAGTCGGTCCGCCGAACGCACCACCCTCCTAACATGGACCCGTGATAAATGGTGACAATGTTGCAGCCAGCGAAGTGCTGTTGTGGCCCAGAACCGCTGTATAAAACATTTGATTGCGGCCGCGCCGACCTGCATAGGCACCGTAGGCCGGCGACTTCCCGCTTCCGTCGCCATTCGGATGGTTGAGCGGGTCTGTCATGTCGACCCGCTCACAAACCTGCCAGACATGGTTGCTCACAACCTTTATAAGCGGTGCCCTCCAGTTTTGCGGCAACTGGTCTTTATCGAGAGTGTCCATAGTTTTGAATTTGTCAAGCGGGGGCTTTCGCGTTTAGCAAAGGCTGACCCTTAGCAGCAAAATGAAATAGTTGTAGTTGAATAATGAAGATGGAGTAATAATTAGCTCACGCCAGCAGGTCAAACGAGTAACATTCATCAAGTAAATATGAGCATGGCAAGTAAAGTGCAACAAGTATGTCAATTTCACGCCGAGCTTTCAATACAGGCTCTTCCGTTGCGGGCGCAACTGAGCTCGTACATACCACGGGCTTGGTTTTTGGATTTTGCTAAAAGCAGGATCGAGGGGAAAGGATTCACGAATGTGTTGAAGAGAATTATATGTGCACATGAACGTGATAACACATAACCATAACAGCATGAATCGCTTTGGTCGATTTCGCTGGAGCAACCGGCGTCCAAATTACCTGTGCGCTTAAACAGTGCCAGTCTGGACCTTGATAATTAGGGACCAGAAAGTGAAAATGGCCAGCACCGGGACTTGCTCTCTGGCGTAAAGCTGCCGCATCGATACATATAAAAGCGCTCGCCAGGTCCTGTGCGTCCTCCTGGCGGTCTGCAGCTCTGCATGCTCGACCAGCCCGCGACACGGTTTGCAAGTTCGTACCTAAACGTCCTGTAGTGGTTGAACGCGATTCGGTTGAACGCGATTCGGTCAGTTGAACAAAAAATGGCATTGCATACAGGTAGCGACGAAGTTTCCAGTAAATAGCTTCAATGTATGGTCAATTATAACACTTCAACCGAAGACATGAAGCTAATGTTTATGCTGCTTTGGTCTCTTGGCCAGCCCATTCGGCCCATGTTCGCGCCGGACAGGGACCATTTGCGAATATGAATTCCAATCATTTGTAAAAGCGATACGCCTTTTGTAAAGCAGTCAGTAAGAAGTCGAGCGTAATATCGCCTGTGGACCAATGGATGGGTCACCTCATGAAACAGGAGTTCTACGTTGGGTCACATGATCATGAATATAAGATTTTAAGGGTTTATAGCATATTGTCACGATATTGGTATCCGCCATTGGGAAAAATGCCCCAACCCAAATCGACTTTAGCCGCGCAAGAGCGAGCGTTCACTCATGTTTGCATCAATGGCAACGGATCGCAACACCAATGCATGCATGATTGCAGGCAATTCAACGGCATGTCAAGCTTCCAAAACATTTGGTCGATTCGCGCCGGAAGCGCTCAGTCGGGGTTTCGGACAGGCTCCCGGAGATCCAGGCAGGTCCCGCCTATAACCGAACATGACTGGGCCTTGTTGCTGATGCTGGCGTGTTTCCACGTCTTCCAGTAGCAGGACGTATTCATTCTCCTGCTCACATACACAGGCCTGCTTGTCGCGGGGCCAGAACTGCTGTCGCGGAGCTCGCCGACTGCGCCGCTTGGCGGCAGGCTCGGCGGATATTGTTACACCTCGCCTCGTAGAGCACTATGTTCAGGATAGCGTCATCGCCTTTCAGCAATTTTTAATCTCGCAATCCCACTGCTGTTCGTTAGCAAACGACAACAGCGGATTTTCGCGGTCCCCGCGCAGCCAGCTGCGTGCAGGACGCCCCAGCCATGCCGTGGGTGCACATTTCGACGTGGGCTCGGATGCTGCGGAGTCACAGAGGTGAGATTGGGCGAGATCGCCTTCTGCACCTTTTGCACAGGCGCGTCTCTCGCGCCCGCAGGCGAGCAACGGCTCTCGCGTTACTCGGCTTCGTGACCTGAACAAGGTCAAAATTTGGATGCTTTACTTGTGTCCCAGGCGCTAGAATTCGCCTGCATATCGTCTGCTGATGAGGGGGGCAGAAACTCTCCGGGGCGACTCTGCCGCTTAAGCGAACGACGACGGCCGGGTCGCGCATTTACTTCAGAACAGCAGCCACTTGCACGCACCCTCAAATAAAAGTGGCCGGCGCCGCCGTGGGTAGGGTTCTCGCTGCGCGAAAAACACCGCGCCCGCCCGCCCGCCCGCTTCACTGTTATCTATCGGTGCCCTTGGGGCCGACCCACGGGTCGCGCGCGCGCCCACGCACGGCGGCGCGGAGTTCCGACCATGGGCAGACTGAGTGCCGACCCACTTCATACCTTTACCACCCGGTCCTCCATCTCGCTCCTTCCTTGCCGCCGGCAGGCACCCGCAACGTCCTGAGCTTCACCATCCTCGTAGCCCTCATCTACTGCGGTGGGGGCGGCGGGGCGGCGGGGCGGGGCGGGGCCGTGAACTGACGATGGTGATGGGCACGCATGTACTTGAAGCACCTGCCTTGAAGCTGCAGCGAGCGAGCTGTGCGTGTACGGCTCACTCTCACACACACACACACACACACACACACCCCTGCTGGTTTTGACATCTATCAATACCACGCAGCTGCAGCGAGCTCGTTGCGGCAGCAGTATAGTTCGGGGCATGCTGGGGCTGCTGCTGATGCGTAGCTAGTATGTCACGCAACGAAGGAGAAAATTGAAGTTCGTTATCATTCGGTTGGGCGCGCACCGGTCACGCTCAACCTCATCGGCGCGCACCGCCCCATCCATCAGACCGTACGGCAGGCCCCCAAGCACCCGTACAGTCCCGCCAATGTCGCCCCCCACACTATGGTCATCTCCCCGCCCACCCGCCCGCCTGCAGCCCTGTACCTGGCGGTGGGTCCTGATCTGCTCCCCGGCGGCAACGCCTGGTCCACTTTGTTGATCTTCCTGGCCGCCCATGTGGGCGGGGCGCTGTGCGGCGTGGTGGGTATTGGGACGCACTGCTGTGGGTGGGCGGGCGGGCGGGCGCGGCGGGCGGATGGGTGTTAAAATGAAAACAGAAAGAAACCCGAAACGAACCCGGGCATAGGGTTAGGTGGGTGGGTGGTTGAAACGAGAAACAAGCCCAGGACGGTGGGTGGCTGTGTGTGTGGTTGGGTGGTTGATGTGGGTCGCTCGGGAGACCCGTGGGTCGGCGGCGACGTGACGACGACTCGCCCCGCCCAGCAGGCAGCCGCCAGTCCAAATCCAGCTCGGCCTCCTGTGCTGTGAGTAGATCCGAGGGGGTTGATGACAAGGCCGGGCTGCACGGGATGGATTTAGGAAGTCCGAAATTTCATCCTCCATCCATCTAATATTATTAATGGTGCTATAGTGGACCCCGCGGGTCGTCGACGACACCCCACACCCACCCAACCACACACACGCAGCTGGGCGTCCCCCCGCTCCTGGGCATGTTGCTGGCGGGTCTGCTCCTCCGCAACGCCACGCCCTCCCTGGTGGCGGGCCTGCCCACCTCCTGGAGCGCCACCTTGCGGGCGCTGGCGCTGGGGACCATCTTCCTGAGGTCGGGGCTGGAGCTGGACCTACAGGTGGGCAGACAGGGGCTGATGACCTGGGAGCACGGGATGGCACGTGCTTGCCGGGGAACCACCAAGTCATCACCGTACCGATTCGTACCGATTTGCTCGTACCCGCCCGCGCATTGTTCGACGCCATGTGGTTGGAGGACCGGGTTGCAGCGTCGCTGCAGACATGTGCTTTGAGGCGGAGAGGGGGGTGGGGGAGAGAGCCCAGATTGTCTAGAACAAAAATCACATTTGCATTATCATATTGGTTATTGGTATCATATGGGATATGCCCATTCAGGATGCTGGGATGCTAGGTCCCGGGCTCGCGTTCCCCAGCAGCGATCCCCGCACACGGGTGTGGCATCCACGCAGACAGCCGTTATCGCCGGATCACTGCCCATTCCGGAGCCCGTTTTGCGGTGCTGCCTACGCGTCCGGCCCGCCCGCCCGCCCTCGGCGTCCCCCGCTGGAGCCCTAACCGGCAGCCGCTTGCCTCCCTCCGCGTGCCCCGCCCCTTCCCGTCCCGTTGCGCCCCGTCCCCCGCGAAGATCTTCCGCCGCGTGGGGCCGGCTGCCGTACGATTGCTGCTGCTGCCGGGCCTTGTGGAGGCGTTCACCACCGCGGGAGCTGCCATCGGCATCATGCGGATGCCGCCGTTTTGGGCGCTGACGCAGGGGTTCATCCTCAAGGCCGTAGGTAGGTGGATGCGCGCATACATGGAGGGGGGCCGGGTGCGTGCCTGTGTGGGTGCGGGGGTGCTACAGCTGGGGGTGCTGCATCTGGGAGTGTTCAGCTGAGGTGCTACAGCTAGTCGATGATGTGTGAAACGCACGGTCTGTGTGTCAGATGGTTGCGGCGTGCTTCCCCCTCCGCCGCCGGGAGGGTGTGCGCCGGCATGTCTCTTGTGTGCTGCGACCCACGGGTCGTTCCCTTGCTGGCCCGCCCCGCCCCGCCCGCCTCTTCCTCCCTCCCTCCCTCCCTCCCCAGGCCCCGCCGTGGTCATTCAGACAATGTTTGACCTCCAGAAAAAGGGCCTCGGCGTCAATAAGGGTGCGTAATGCCGTCAAATGTGGGAACACCAGTCGGTGCCGGGCAGTGCGCACGTACCGGCCACTGAGCGACACCCAGCGCGTATGCAGCTCGCCAGCGCGCTTCTGAGGAGGGTTGATGCCGTACACCCCTAAGACCCCAGCACCCCGCGGGGTCGTCCGTCCGCTTATTCCGTCCGCCCCTCCGCATCATCCTTTCTCGTTGCCCCCCGCCCTCCCACCGTCCCACGGGTTTTTATGTACGGTATTTGTACGGCAGGTATCCCCGCGATTGTGGTGGGCGCTGCATCCTTCGACGACATGGTTGCCATATCAGGTTACTCGCTCTTCTCCTCCTTCGCCATGTCGTCCGTCACCTCCCCATCCAGCAGTACGGCGGAGGGCGGCGGCGCCAGCGCCACTGTCGGACCGCACAGTCTCGTATGGACGCTGCTGCACGGTACGTACGTACGACAACCGTAGTACGGTACGTACGACGACGAACGACTCAGTTCCACTGGGCGCTGCCCCACGCATTGTCATCTTAGTAATGATCTCGTACGGCTAATCTGGTACGGCCGCCGGCAGTATAAGCTCGCCTCTCGCCCCCACACTCGTCCTTGCTCTCATGCCCGTCGTCTCAACGCAGATGGCGCCGTAACATACACCGGTTTCGCCATGTTTGCTCCGGGGGCCTTCTTCCTCCTCCGTCCTCCTCCCTCCCCGCCTCCGCCTCCTCCCTCCCAGCCTCCGCCTCCGCCTTCCCCGCCTCCGCCTCCTCCCTCCCCGCCTCCGCCTCCTCCCTCCCCGCCTCCTCCTCCGCCACCGCCTTCTCCTCCGCCTCATTCCACCTAGAGCACCACCACCACCACCACCATCGATCACCGACCGCCTCCCCCCTTCCGCCCTCCCGCCCCCAAGGCCCCCTGGACATCAGCCTGGGTGTGGTGGCGGGCCTGCTGGGGGCCTCTCTTTGCGCCGCCACCCGCCTGTGGGACACCCCCCTGAAGCGCACCACCGTCGTCTTCGCGTCCGCGCTGGCGCTGCTGTTCGCGTTGTACCGGTACGACTTCCGAGGCGGCGGGGCGCTGGCGGCGCTTGTGCTGGGGCTGGCGGTCAACGTGTACTGGGTGGGTTATCGGGGGCTGAGGGGGAGAGGCGGGGAGGCGCGGTGCGGTGCGGTGCGGTGCGGTGCGGTGCGGTGCGGGGGGAGAGGGCCGAATGGGAGGCAGGGGCGGGGGCCGATGGGTGAGGGTCGCGGTCTAGCGTAGGGGCGGTGGTGCGGGACGGGCAGGTTAGGGGGGGGGCACCGGGGGGAGGCGGGTGCCGGTTAGGGCTCCAGTACTCTGATGAGATGGCCAGATGGTGCCCTAGAGATTCTGTACTGCATCTCGACTGTTGTTCTGGAAACCTGTTGAGGCTCGTGTACGGCTTCCCATTTTCTTTATGTCGTACATGTACGGCACCGTGCAGGAGCGCGGCTCGCTGTTCTTCTGGGGTCTGGGCCGGCGGAGCGGACTGACCCGTGGGCCGCAGCCACGGTGAGTTCACGTCGCTAGTGGAAAGGGTGAGGGCGCACATGCGTTGGAATCGAGTGCTTTGGAAATTGTGTATAAGCCTGCATCCACATCGCGCCGCGCTCACCAACCACAAAACCCACAAATCATTATCCCAGTCAACCTCAGTCTGTAATACCCTTGTACAGCATCAAGCCAGCCACATCCCCAATGCCGTTACACAGCCTCAAACCCAACCACATTTTGTAATGCCCTTGTACGGCTTCCAACCGAAAACCGACCACGTACACACACGCCAGGTATGCCGCCGAGGTGGAGGCCCGTGTGGGGCTGTTCTGGCGCGTGGTGGCGCAGCCGCTGCTGTTCGGCATCATCGGCTCGCTGGTAAATCTAAGGACCGTCAGCGGCGACACCATCCCAAAGTCGCTGGCGCTCATCGCAATCGGTTAGTGACCGTTGTTGGTTACTTGGTTGCTTGGTTGATTCTTAGTTGGTTGCTGAGAGCTGGTAAAGTTGGTTATAGCTGGGGGGTGGCGGAGCTGGGAGGCTGGTTGGCTGGCTGGCTGCCGGCAGGGCGACGAACGGACCTTCCCTCAAGTCGGGGCTCGGCTGGCGAACTAAGATGTACGTCTGTGCCCCCCACCGCCTTGCGCCTCCTGATTCGCCGCCTCGGCCGTAGGTTTTCACCCTGAGCCCTGACCCTAGGTGAACTCACCCTTGGCCGTTGTTTGTCCCCCATGCGCCTCCTCCTTCCTTCCTCCCTCCCTCCGCCCAGGCATGGCGGTGCGCATCCCCACCACCTACTTCGCCATGACGGGCGCCGGCCTCACGCGGCGCGAGCGCGTCTTCGTCGCCATCGCGTGGACGCCCAAGGCCACCGTACAGGTATGTACGGCAAGGGCTTACGCAGTCGTTGGGGAATCAGCGCGGGGCTTGACGGTCCACGCTGGGTTTCGCTTTGGGTTGGCACGGGTTGCGTGTGTGTGTGTGTGTGTGTGTGTGTGTGTGTGTGTGTGTGTGTGTGTGTGTGTGTGTGTGTGTGTGTGTGTGTGTGTGTGTGAATCGTTACATATCTGCCGGGCCGACACTGGCCGGGGGCGCTAACCCGCCCCATACGGGAGACCGCCGAAGCACTTTCCCCCGGATACGGGGGAAAGGGGCGTAAGGGGCCTCTGTCCCCTCGCTCCCAACCAAGGTCGCGCGCCCGATCCCCGAGGATCGGTGACCGCTGTGCCCCCTCAAGGGAGTGGGGGAAGGCCCATCCCGGGCGGTCTGCGCCTCGCAGTCCGCTGCTCAACCTCCTCAAGTCCTTGCAGCACCCAGGGCGCGTTCCTCAGCAATTCGGAGGCGCGCCCTTGTGTGTGTGTGTGCGGTTGGATTGGAGGATTGGTTGGCGGTGCATTAGTCAGGGGAATGTAATGTCGTACCGCGTTTCTCGACCCGGCGTTCCCTGAGCCGTACTGCGACACTGTCGTATCCCGCCACTCGACGCCTGTCCTCATGCGTAACAAAGTCTCACTTGCAACATTATTCCTAGTCCCCGGCTCCGTGCCCCGTCGGACTTCCGCCTCTTCCCCGCCCGTCTGGCAGCAGTCAGCGCAGTCTGAACGGCAGTAGTCAACCCATTAACCCGTCACACCGCCCTCCTCCATCAAGATGTCTAACAATTTCCTATACCACCCCGTATACTATCTGTGCAATTTAATGGCATCTAACAATACATTTCCTATATACCCCCTCCGTGACCCATCTGTGCAGGCCGCTCTGGGCGCCCAGCCACTCGACATGATCACCGCCGCCGCGGGTCCCAACAGCCCCCTCGTAGCCGTCGGCCACGAGATCCTGACCACATCCGTCTTCGCCATCATCGTCTGCGCCAACATCGGCGTCTCCGCCATCCACTTCCTGGCGCCTAGGTGGCTGCACCGCACCGTGCCACCCGCGGCGGTGCTAGCGGCCGCCGGTGGCGGCGGCGGCGGCGGCGGCGCGACGGAGCGCCGGGGCTCCGGAACCGCGGCGGGTGAGCCCGCCGGTCCCGCTGCCGCCGCCGCCGTCGAATCGGCCCGCGGCGGCGGCGGCGGCGCAAGTGACGCCGACGCCGACGGCGGCGGCGGCGGCGGCGGCGCCGCGCGGGCAGCAGGGACTGGTGACGTCAGCACGGGCGGCAGCGGTGTACGGCAGCTGCGTGTCGGTCCCGTCGGTTACCAGTGGGCCGAGGAGAGTTTCAGTCCGACGCCGCGGAGCGTCAGTCGCAGTGTGCAGCACGAGGGCGGCGGGGTGATGGCGTCGCTGCGGTCGGCCGGCGGCGGCGGCGGCGGCGGCGGCGGCCGGGACAGCGGCGGGTTGTGGTGCCGCTGCGCGGACGGTCCGCTCGTTGCCGCCGCGGCAGGTGCAGGCGGGAAGGCCGTGAAGGGCGCCGAGGCTTCGACGACGACGATGCCAGTGGCGCGCGCGTGGCTGCCGCGGGGCGGCCGGCCGCCGCGTCCGCCGCTGCCGCCACGCCCGTGTGACGAGCCCAAGCTGATTCACGACGGCGGATGCGGCGGCGGCGGCGGCGGCGGCGGCAGCGGAAGCGGAAGTGACTCGGATCTGGGCACCGCCGGCGGTGGCGGCCGTGGCGGCGCTGACGGCGACGGCGACAGCGCCACGGCATCGACCGACGAGGGCTCGTTTCCGGAGAAGGACGCGGCGGCGCCGTACACGCCGCACAAGACGCGGAGCTCGACGGTGGCGCCGCTGCCTCCCCGGCTCGAGTCGGCGGGCCTGCGCCGCTGCCAACGCTGCAGAGGCCTGGTGCCGCCGTCGCCGCAAGGGCACGACAGCGACGGCGACAGCTTCGGCGCCGTCGCAGGCTGTACGAGCTCACCTCCGACGACGGTGCCACGGCCGCCGGGCGTCCGGCGCTCGTCCAAGGCCGTACGGTGCCGCAGCGCGGGCGACAATAGCAGCATCAGCATCAGTAGTGACGTCGAGGCCGGCGTCGGCGTCGGCGCCGCGACCGCGGCGAGGCCGTACACGCCGACGGCGTCGCGCCGCAACAGCGCTCCTGCGTTCTCCGATGCCCGACTGACGGAGCACTTCCTGAACGCCGCGGCCATGGCTACCGGCCTGAGGCCGCCGCCGCCGCCGCCGCCGCCGCAAGCCACGAGTGCGTCGGGGCTGCCGGCGGTGCCGCCCGGCCGCGCTCCGCTGCTGCAGCGCCAGCTCTTGGAGCTGGAGAACGCCGCCGCCACGGTCGCGGAGCTGGCGGCCCGAGTGGCGGCGTTGACGGCGGCGGCGGCGGCGGCGGCGACGTCGGCGACCGCGGCGGTGGCTGCCCCGACAGGCGCGGAGGGGGTTAATGCCCTTGGCAACGCCGACGGCGGCGGCGGCGGCGACCGAGTCCCCGAGGACGCTCAGCAACTGGCGGCGCAGGCGGCTGCGCTGCGCCGTGCCGCTAGTGCCGTACGACGACATGTGTCAGCTGTCGTGGCGGGCGGTCATCAAGGCGATGTGCTTTCCGGAGAGGAGGCTGACGATGAGGAGGGCAACGGCGGCGGCGGTGGTACGGCATCCGGTGACGTGGACGAGCCGCCGCCGCCTGAGACGGCCGGAGAGTTTTTCCGCCGCGTCGCCGCCGCCGCGGCAGCTGCCACCGGCAGCGACCCAGAAGATGAGGCGGCGGCGGCGCCGCCGCTGGCTGGGGAGGCAGCGGCGGCTGCGGCGGTGGCGGTGGCGGCGGCGGCGGCGGCGGTGGCGGAGCAGGTGGTGATTCCCATGCCGGAAGGCCTGCAGGCAGCCAGCGGCGGCGGCGGCGGCACGGCCGCTCCCACGCAGGGCGACCCAGGCGGCAAGTAGATGGTGATGGGGACCGGCAGGCGGGTACTCACACACAAAGGCGTGTGAGGAGCGACCTCCTGTTCTGCTCTGCCTGCCTAAGAAAACCGGCGTGGATGGGGCGGGCGGGAGGCGCACGAGCAACCTCCCTCGACGACGACTGCGTGACAGCGGACCAGCAAGCGCTGCACGTCCACGCGAGCCGCGAGCGACCCGGTGGTTAGGTGGTTAGGTGGTTAGGTGGTCAGCCGGTTAGCGCGTCGTCGTCTACATGGCTCCGTTCTGCACCACGGCAGGAATCAGGCGCAGGCGGTACTTGACGCACTGATGATTTGCTGAGTGGATCCGGCGGCTAACGGACGGCATATTTGGTCGCCTGTCCCGGGATGCGGGGTGCGGGGTGCGGGGTGCGGGGTGCGGGGTGCGGGGTGCGGGTGCGGGGTGCGGGGTGCGGGGTGCGGGGTGCGGGGTGCGGGTGCGGGGTGCGGGGTGCGGGGTGCGGGGTGCGGGGTGCGGGGTGCGGGGTGCGGGTGCGGGGTGCGGGGTGCGGGGTGCGGGGTGCGGGGTGCGGGGTGCGGGGTGCGGGGTGCGGGGTGCGGGGTGCGGGGTGCGGGTGCGGGGTGCGGGGTGCGGGGTGCGGGGTGCGGGGTGCGGGGTGCGGGGTGCGGGGTGCGGGGTGCGGGGTGCGGGGGGGGGGGGGGGGGGGGGGGGGGGGGGGGGGGGGGGGGTGCGGGGTGCGGGGTGCGGGGTGCGGGGTGCGGGGTGCGGGGTGCGGGGTCTGACCTACGGGAAGAGTGCGACGACGAGTAGCTGTGGTGCTGTACCCGCCCAACATACATACAGTCGTGCACGCATGATTCGGTCGTAGCATATGTACGGGCAGATACGGCAGGTACGGCTTGGGCAGGTACGACACGAAGCGGATGATGATCCGTCAGGCCAGCCATCGGCTGCATGCTATGTCGTCATCATACATACGTGGCTAGCTGCTGCTGCGCAGCTGCAAGGGTTACCGGCACGCACGCAGGCATACATAAATGCATGCATGTATGTGCCTGTTGAACACGCACGCACGCACTCACGTGCGCGCGCGTTTTGTGTGCGAGACGGACGCACGCGTTATGGAGGACCGGCAGCAGCAGCGCGCGCGCGCCCGCGGACCCGCGTAGATAGCTACGTACGACGGTATGTGTCAGCTGAACGATAACTTGTACGCAGTACGTATACAACATGGACACACATACACTAGCTAGGGTTTTCGTGAAGCGGCACGGTCGGTCGATTTTTTCCCGTCCCCTCCGCCATCCGGAAGAACGTCTCCCGTAGCTTCCAGAGAGCTTTCAGGCGACCTGCCCTCGCTGATAACAACTGATCTGGGTCTATCATCTGGACACATCTGCTGCAGCGAGCCCCTGCAGAAACTCTTGCGTGGTCCGGCGTGGGGTCCCACCCGACAGCAGCTGGGTGTATCTGCTGTAATAATCTCGCCCAGGCGGACTGTAGTTCGTTGCCTCAGGGGTCAGGGCGCGAGCCTCCTCATCAGCCGCCGGTGTCAGCTGGAGGTCGGGTACGGACGGGCTCCGCCATCGCGGGTTCGTTGACAGTTGATGGCCCGGGATGGGTTCGCGCAGGACCCAGCAGTCCAGGGATCGATCGTCTTTCGATCGTCTTTCGATCGTCTTTCGATCGTCTTTCGATCGTCTTTCGATCGTCTTTCGATCGTCTTTCGATCGTCTTTCGATCGTCTTTCGATCGTCTTTCGAGGTAATGGTGCACCTCGGCCTGGTCCCCCTGCGTGGCTGCGTCATGTTGCAGCTCTTCACGCACTGCGACCGCCACCGCCAACTCCCCGTTGGACGGCTCGATTGCCGCCCTACCTGCGCCACGTCAAGGACCCTTCCCCGCCCTGCCTTCCGTCCGACCCTCCGTCCCTCTCTGTGCCTACGCCGGGCGCCGCGCTAGTCCACCTACCCCCGCCACCGCAGGGACCGCAAGGCCCTGAACACGAACACACAGGCCATTCACGCAAGGGCATACGCCGCGCAAGCGACGGCGGCCGGGGCGTTCGAAATCCAGCAGTTCAGCGACCGGGACCCACACCCACGTAGACCAGGCATTGCTACGGTGTGGCTGACGCCACGCGAAAACATGCTTGGCTCCGGAATCGAACCCGCGACCGCCGGTAGCGCACAACGGCGGGATGGAGTCCACACCACGCCGGGGGGAACGGAGAAAGACACCTCATAGGCCACCGCGCTAACCCCCGCGCGGGGCGGACAGCCAGCGGGACACCCGCAGGGCCCGGACGCCGGCCAGTTCAGCCGCCAAGCAACGAAGCGCCCGCCGCCTAGCCTCGCGGGGGCGGTAGCGACACCACGCACGGGGCACGAGCCCCAGCCGGGCCATCTGTGGCGTAAGCACTCACGCACGCCGGGCGGCGGGCGGTGCAAGTCAACTAGCGCGGGGCGGCAGTGGGTATCTGCGGCTGGACACCCAGCGCCTCGCGGAGGACGTCCAGCAACGATGTGCGAAGGGGCACCAAGAGGCACGTCGCCGGTGGGAAGGCGGCATTATTGTTAGGCGAGCGACACACGAGCGCTCCGTGTCTACACGCGCTTCTAACGCCGTCGGGTCCGGGACAGGGGCGCCCAGCGCCAACTGCAGCCGGCAGGAGTCGACGGGCGGCGTCAAACGAGCCCGGGGGGGTGGGGTGGGGTGGGGTGGGGTGGGGGGTGGTGGTGGTGGGTGGTGGTGGTGGTGGTGGGGGGTTGCGGCCCGGCTGGGCTGACCACGGGCGCGGACGCGCCCGAGGCGGCTGCGGGGAACGCCGGCCGGCGGCCCCGGGGCCACGGCGCCCGACAGACCGGTGAGAGTGGGGAGGAGCGTCGCCCCGACACTCGGCGCGCCGTCCCCCACCAAATCAGGCACACACACGCAGGCGGGCAGGGAAGGCAGGCGCCACGGGGATCGAGAGGCCCCATCACCGACGGGCCGCCGGCGGCCGGCGGCGGGGGGCTGCCACCGATCGCCGGCATGCGCCAGAAGGTAAGGCGGCGGCGGCGGCGGACGCCGCCGCCGGCTGCAGCCAGCTCATCCAGCAGGTAAGCGGCGGGCCGTAGTCCCGGGTGTCAGCCACGCCGGGCGTACCCGCCGCACAGTGACCCCTCCAGGCCGTCCACATCGCCTCGGTGAAGGCACCCGGTCCACCGCCACCCGGGTCCACCGCCACCCGGGTC
>BDSI01000101.1:399333-470422 GCA_003117195.1 Eudorina sp. 2006-703-Eu-15 | reverse complement strand
TATGTGTATGTGTATGTGTATATGTGTATGTGTATGTGTATGTGTATGTGTATGTGTATGTGTATGTGTATGTGTATGTGTATGTGTATGTGTATGTGTATGTGTATGTGTATGTGTATGTGTATGTGTTATGTGTATGTGTATGTGTATGTGTATGTGTATGTGTATGTGTATGTGTATGTGTATGTGTATGTGTATGTATGTGTATGTGTATGTGTATGTGTTATGTGTATGTGTATGTGTATGTGTATGTGTATGTGTATGTGTATGTGTATGTGTATGTGTATGTGGTATGTGTATGTGTATGTGTATGTGTATGTGTATGTGTATGTGTATGTGTATGTGTATGTGTATGTGTATGTGTATGTGTATGTGTATGTGTATGTGTATGTGTATGTGTATGTGTATGTGTATGTGTATGTGTATGTGTATGTGTATGTGTATGTGTATGTGTATGTGTATGTGTATGTGTATGTGTATGTGTATGTGTATGTGTATGTGTATGTATGTATGTGTATGTGTGTATGTGTATGTGTATGTGTATGTGTATGTGTATGTGTATGTGTATGTGTATGTGTATGTGTATGTGTATGTGTATGTGTATGTGTATGTGTATGTGTATGTGTATGTGTATGTGTATGTGTATGTGTATGTGTATGTGTATGTGTATGTGTATGTGTATGTGTATGTGTATGTGTATGTGTATGTGTATGTGTATGTGTATGTGTATGTGTATGTGTATGTGTATGTGTATGTGCTGTTCTGGACGCAGTGGCCAACGCGCTCGGACACTCTCGGTGCGGCGCGGACACGCCAGGGGATGCATGGCGGCTTAGCGGTGTCGGAGTCGTCGAGGAGTCGGGACACTGGAGGAGAGGTTGTTGTTGTCGGGGGAAGGACACTCCACAGCTTCTGTTGTAATTTGGATTATGCGGCTGAGTGCAGGCCTGTGCAGGGAGCCGTGAGGGTGGAGAGGCGTCTCCAAAGCAGTCTCCCGGGTGCGGCCGGCTGTGCTTCGCTCTGCGCTGCGCTGCTCTCTGCGGCCCGGCGGTGCGGCATCGAGGGCGGACCTCCCTCCGTTGGCGGGGTTACGGGCTTACGGCGGGTTGCTGGGTTGGTTGGTCGTTGCATGCTGAGGTTGCTGAGGTTTGCCGAAGTCGGTCCCGCGGTACCAACGGTTGTTTGGCGGTAATGCATTATTCCACGGAAGCCGTCGACGGTCTGCTCAACTGCTCTTCGTGAATAGGACTTCGTGGGCCAGCAGTTCCCCGGCCAACACGCCGCCGCTGCTGCTGCCGGGCCCCATGTGGTAAGGCGGCGGAGTCGGCCCCTCCGGTGCTGCCGGGTCGGTGCTGGGTGGGCAATGCGGGACCCGTCTGTCAGCAGATCTCTCTGCCGGTAGCTGCCCGAGTTAGGGGCCCTATGCTCCGGTAGCTAGGGGTGGGCGCGTGGGTCAGTTCATCCGATAGGAGACGATTTCCGCGTTGTTGTTGTTCTGGCGAGTATTCATGGAGGGAGCGGACGGGACGGGACCAGAGCACTCAGGGGATGCAAACCCGCCCGCCGGGCTGTACCCTAGCTATCCTGGTAGTTGGTACCCGTATGCCTTTGATCAGCAAGGAGATCTGGTAGCCCTACAGCTGCTTTGCTTTACTTTTGAGTTCCACGGGATGCGGTAGAGAAAAGTGCGCAACCTTGATTGCAGCTCACAGCATCGTCGTGCGCAGTCAGGCGATTGTCCCTAGGGTTGTCCTCTGACGTCCTCTGCCCCAACGAACCCCAAGCATGGATCTGCATGAGCGTTAACATGCAATGACGTATACCGCCATGCCAACCCTCGTCCGCGCGGTCGCAGTAGCGATGGTTACGTGTGAACCGGTTTTCAGGCGAGCTACCTGTGATTCGCGCGACAGACTACCCACGCTTTACTTTGAAGTAAAAAATATTCAACTTATTTTCATAATGTAATTATTATCCAAAGGGTCCTTAGTTTCGTATGTCTGGGTACGGCGTCGACGGTTCAGCCCAAAACCACTATCCTTCAATTGGTGCTCAGCAACGGTAACTTATAGCTTCAAAATTCATGCTACAACACAAAAGAATGTTCGCCAGCTCCCTGCAATTACAATCTGAAATGCAGACCCATGCTTGAAACTGCAACAGCTGGACGCAACTTACAGGAACTTGAGAGGCAAGTTACGTCTTTGAGGCAATGGTTTTCGTTAGGTCTTCCACGTAGGTCAGGCGTAGGGACTCGTCAGCACAAAGCATATGGCGCAGCCGATGTCGCCGTTTATTTTCCGAAACCGGCCAGACGGAGGCACAGAAACGTGGAGCAACCAGTTGAGCTGCAACAATCATTGAATTGCTACGTCGACGCCGTGAAGGCTAATTTTGTGCACAACGGCAAGTGACAAATTGACATGGCAATTCCACGTCGAAGTCTCAAGGCTGCTGCATCAAGAAACTATTTGAACCAGGGATAGACCACGAGGTAAGTTATAATATGAAGTTGCAGGTAGGATACTGCGTGCGACTGCAACGGAACTGAAAGGGACAACATTAAGCCGGCCCGAAGACTGCACTGAACCTTGATGCTGAGAGAAGTCTAGGAATGGGTGCTTCAAGACGTGTTATGGCAAGGTGGACCGTAACGGTGGACCGGAAGGTGGAAAGCAGTGTCCTATATGTCCGAGTACTGAGGATGCTACGCTGGAATTTGTTTGATTGTTGACTTCAGTTCCGTCTGCAAGAAACGAGAATGGTGTTGCATGTCTTATTTGCTGCTGCAGGTGCCGGTCCACGCGTTCATTCGTCCAGGACGCGCCATGATCGTTGCCCAAGACTTGTTCGGCGGGATAAGCACTCACTGGGCGCGGGGCGTCAAGTACCGCACCTGTCAAGATCCCCTGGACCTGAAGCGAGCGGATGATTAAGACAAAGGTTGTAGTAGATAGAGACTGGAGCGTGCGGGGTCTGGGCGGGGAACCCCGATAGATCACCTGCGTTTGTCTGAACGGGGTCATGCAACCACCTGCTGGGACATCGGGATGGGTACTAGGTATGACCTTGTGTTGATTGCTTGGTTACACGGTTTGGCAAGATACCGTAGCTATCAAGTACGGCTCTGGCGACGACAGCGACGGCGGCTTCCTGCAGGCTTCAAGCCAGGTAGGGACATGCCGTGCAATCACGTGGCGGAGCGCGCGGGGGTTGAGCACCGTGACCCGTGGGTCGTTTTGTCCGTATGCCGGTCGGAATTGTAAGGCGTTTCGCAGTGTCTGTGTGGGGCGTTCGCATTTGTTGTGTCGTTCACTGTACAGCAGCTGTACAGATCTTAGAGTCGCCGTCGCGCCTCAACGCGGCTGCTTCCAGATTTCCTTGCCGTACATCTAATACGACACCGTCGTTTCGCATAGCCGCTGCTGCAGGTGCCGGTCCACGCGTTCATTCGTCCAGGACGCGCCATGATCGTTGCCCAAGACTTGTTCGGCGGGATAAGCACTCACTGGGCGCGGGGCGTCAAGTACCGCACCTGTCAAGATCCCCTGGACCTGAAGCGAGCGGATGATTAAGACAAAGGTTGTAGTAGATAGAGACTGGAGCGTGCGGGGTCTGGGCGGGGAACCCCGATAGATCACCTGCGTTTGTCTGAACGGGGTCATGCAACCACCTGCTGGGACATCGGGATGGGTACTAGGTATGACCTTGTGTTGATTGCTTGGTTACACGGTTTGGCAAGATACCGTAGCTATCAAGTACGGCTCTGGCGACGACAGCGACGGCGGCTTCCTGCGGGCTTCAAGCCAGGTGGGGACATGCCGTGCAATCACGTGGCGGAGCGCGCGGGGGTTGAGCACCGTGACCCGTGGGTCGTTTTGTCCGTATGCCGGTCGGAATTGTAAGGCGTTTCGCAGTGTCTATGTGGGGCGTTCGCATTTGTTGTGTCGTTCACTGTACAGCAGCTGTACAGATCTTAGAGTCGCCGTCGCGCCTCAACGCGGCTGCTTCCAGATTTCCTTGCCGTACATCTAATACGACACCGTCGTTTCGCATAGCCGCTGCTGCAGGTGCCGGTCCACGCGTTCATTCGTCCAGGACGCTCCATGATCGTTGCCCAAGACTTGTTCGGCGGGATAAGCACTCACTGGGCGCGGGACGTCAAGTACCGCACCTGTCAAGATCCCCTGGACCTGAAGCGAGCGGATGATTAAGACAAAGGTTGTAGTAGATAGAGACTGGAGCGTGCGGGGTCTGGGCGGGGAACCCCGATAGATCACCTGCGTTTGTCTGAACGGGGTCATGCAACCACCTGCTGGGACATCGGGATGGGTACTAGGTATGATCTTGTGTATGTTGATTGCTTGGTTACACGGTTTGGCAAGATACCGTAGCTATCAAGTACGGCTCTGGCGACGACAGCGACGGCGGCTTCCTGCGGGCTTCAAGCCAGGTGGGGACATGCCGTGCAATCACGTGGCGAAGCGCGCGGGGATGAGCACCGTGACCCGTGGGTCGTTTTGTCCGTATGCCGGTCGGAATTGTAAGGCGTTTCGCAGTGTCTGTGTGGGGCGTTCGCATTTGTTGTGTCGTTCACTGTACAGCAGCTGTACAGATCTTAGAGTCGCCGTCGCGCCTCAACGCGGCTCCTTCCAGATTTCCTTGTCGTACATCTAATACGACACCGTCGTTTCGCATAGCCGCTGCTGCAGGTGCCGGTCCACGCGTTCATTCGTCCAGGACGCGCCATGATCGTTGCCCAAGACTTGTTCGGCGGGATAAGCACTCACTGGGCGCGGGGCGTCAAGTACCGCACCTGTCAAGATCCCCTGGACCTGAAGCGAGCGGATGATTAAGACAAAGGTTGTAGTAGATAGAGACTGGAGCGTGCGGGGTCTGGGCGGGGAACCCCGATAGATCACCTGCGTTTGTCTGAACGGGGTCATGCAACCACCTGCTGGGACATCGGGATGGGTACTAGGTATGATCTTGTGTATGTTGATTGCTTGGTTACACGGTTTGGCAAGATACCGTAGCTATCAAGTACGGCTCTGGCGACGACAGCGACGGCGGCTTCCTGCGGGCTTCAAGCCAGGTGGGGACATGCCGTGCAATCACGTGGCGAAGCGCGCGGGGTTGAGCACCGTGACCCGTGGGTCGTTTTGTCCGTATGCCGGTCGGAATTGTAAGGCGTTTCGCAGTGTCTGTGTGGGGCGTTCGCATTTGTTGTGTCGTTCACTGTACAGCAGCTGTACAGATCTTAGAGTCGCCGTCGCGCCTCAACGCGGCTCCTTCCAGATTTCCTTGTCGTACACCTAATACGACACCGTCGTTTCGCATAGCCGCTGCTGCAGGTGCCGGTCCACGCGTTCATTCGTCCAGGACGCGCCATGATCGTTGCCCAAGACTTGTTCGGCGGGATAAGCACTCACTGGGCGCGGGACGTCAAGTACCGCACCTGTCAAGATCCCCTGGACCTGAAGCGAGTGGATGATTAAGACAAAGGTTGTAGTAGATAGAGACTGGAGCGTGCGGGGTCTGGGCGGGGAACCCCGATAGATCACCTGCGTTTGTCTGAACGGGGTCATGCAACCACCTGCTGGGACATCGGGATGGGTACTAGGTATGATCTTGTGTATGTTGATTGCTTGGTTACACGGTTTGGCAAGATACCGTAGCTATCAAGTACGGCTCTGGCGACGACAGCGACGGCGGCTTCCTGCGGGCTTCAAGCCAGGTAGGGACATGCCGTGCAATCACGTGGCGAAGCGCGCGGGGTTGAGCACCGTGACCCGTGGGTCGTTTTGTCCGTATGCCGGTCGGAATTGTAAGGCATTTCGCAGTGTCTGTGTGGGGCGTTCGCATTTGTTGTGTCGTTCACTGTACAGCAGCTGTACAGATCTTAGAGTCGCCGTCGCGCCTCAACGCGGCTCCTTCCAGATTTCCTTGTCGTACACCTAATACGACACCGTCGTTTCGCATAGCCGCTGCTGCAGGTGCCGGTCCACGCGTTCATTCGTCCAGGACGCGCCATGATCGTTGCCCAAGACTTGTTCGGCGGGATAAGCACTCACTGGGCGCGGGCGTCAAGTACCGCACCTGTCAAGATCCCCTGGACCTGAAGCGAGCGGATGATTAAGACAAAGGTTGTAGTAGATAGAGACTGGAGCGTGCGGGGTCTGGGCGGGGAACCCCGATAGATCACCTGCGTTTGTCTGAACGGGGTCATGCAACCACCTGCTGGGACATCGGGATGGGTACTAGGTATGATCTTGTGTATGTTGATTGCTTGGTTACACGGTTTGGCAAGATACCGTAGCTATCAAGTACGGCTCTGGCGACGACAGCGACGGCGGCTTCCTGCGGGCTTCAAGCCAGGTGGGGACATGCCGTGCAATCACGTGGCGAAGCGCGCGGGGATGAGCACCGTGACCCGTGGGTCGTTTTGTCCGTATGCCGGTCGGAATTGTAAGGCGTTTCGCAGTGTCTGTGTGGGGCGTTCGCATTTGTTGTGTCGTTCACTGTACAGCAGCTGTACAGATCTTAGAGTCGCCGTCGCGCCTCAACGCGGCTCCTTCCAGATTTCCTTGTCGTACATCTAATACGACACCGTCGTTTCGCATAGCCGCTGCTGCAGGTGCCGGTCCACGCGTTCATTCGTCCAGGACGCGCCATGATCGTTGCCCAAGACTTGTTCGGCGGATAAGCACTCACTGGGCGCGGAGCGTCAAGTACCGCACCTGTCAAGATCCCCTGGACCTGAAGCGAGCGGATGATTAAGACAAAGGTTGTAGTAGATAGAGACTGGAGCGTGCGGGGTCTGGGCGGGGAACCCCGATAGATCACCTGCGTTTGTCTGAACGGGGTCATGCAACCACCTGCTGGGACATCGGGATGGGTACTAGGTATGATCTTGTGTATGTTGATTGCTTGGTTACACGGTTTGGCAAGATACCGTAGCTATCAAGTACGGCTCTGGCGACGACAGCGACGGCGGCTTCCTGCGGGCTTCAAGCCAGGTGGGGACATGCCGTGCAATCACGTGGCGAAGCGCGCGGGGTTGAGCACCGTGACCCGTGGGTCGTTTTGTCCGTATGCCGGTCGGAATTGTAAGGCGTTTCGCAGTGTCTGTGTGGGGCGTTCGCATTTGTTGTGTCGTTCACTGTACAGCAGCTGTACAGATCTTAGAGTCGCCGTCGCGCCTCAACGCGGCTCCTTCCAGATTTCCTTGTCGTACACCTAATACGACACCGTCGTTTCGCATAGCCGCTGCTGCAGGTGCCGGTCCACGCGTTCATTCGTCCAGGACGCGCCATGATCGTTGCCCAAGACTTGTTCGGCGGGATAAGCACTCACTGGGCGCGGGACGTCAAGTACCGCACCTGTCAAGATCCCCTGGACCTGAAGCGAGTGGATGATTAAGACAAAGGTTGTAGTAGATAGAGACTGGAGCGTGCGGGGTCTGGGCGGGGAACCCCGATAGATCACCTGCGTTTGTCTGAACGGGGTCATGCAACCACCTGCTGGGACATCGGGATGGGTACTAGGTATGATCTTGTGTATGTTGATTGCTTGGTTACACGGTTTGGCAAGATACCGTAGCTATCAAGTACGGCTCTGGCGACGACAGCGACGGCGGCTTCCTGCGGGCTTCAAGCCAGGTGGGGACATGCCGTGCAATCACGTGGCGAAGCGCGCGGGGTTGAGCACCGTGACCCGTGGGTCGTTTTGTCCGTATGCCGGTCGGAATTGTAAGGCATTTCGCAGTGTCTGTGTGGGGCGTTCGCATTTGTTGTGTCGTTCACTGTACAGCAGCTGTACAGATCTTAGAGTCGCCGTCGCGCCTCAACGCGGCTCCTTCCAGATTTCCTTGTCGTACATCTAATACGACACCGTCGTTTCGCATAGCCGCTGCTGCAGGTGCCGGTCCACGCGTTCATTCGTCCAGGACGCGCCATGATCGTTGCCCAAGACTTGTTCGGCGGGATAAGCACTCACTGGGCGCGGAGCGTCAAGTACCGCACCTGTCAAGATCCCCTGGACCTGAAGCGAGCGGATGATTAAGACAAAGGTTGTAGTAGATAGAGACTGGAGCGTGCGGGGTCTGGGCGGGGAACCCCGATAGATCACCTGCGTTTGTCTGAACGGGGTCATGCAACCACCTGCTGGGACATCGGGATGGGTACTAGGTATGATCTTGTGTATGTTGATTGCTTGGTTACACGGTTTGGCAAGATACCGTAGCTATCAAGTACGGCTCTGGCGACGACAGCGACGGCGGCTTCCTGCGGGCTTCAAGCCAGGTGGGGACATGCCGTGCAATCACGTGGCGAAGCGCGCGGGGTTGAGCACCGTGACCCGTGGGTCGTTTTGTCCGTATGCCGGTCGGAATTGTAAGGCGTTTCGCAGTGTCTGTGTGGGGCGTTCGCATTTGTTGTGTCGTTCACTGTACAGCAGCTGTACAGATCTTAGAGTCGCCGTCGCGCCTCAACGCGGCTCCTTCCAGATTTCCTTGTCGTACACCTAATACGACACCGTCGTTTCGCATAGCCGCTGCTGCAGGTGCCGGTCCACGCGTTCATTCGTCCAGGACGCGCCATGATCGTTGCCCAAGACTTGTTCGGCGGGATAAGCACTCACTGGGCGCGGGACGTCAAGTACCGCACCTGTCAAGATCCCCTGGACCTGAAGCGAGTGGATGATTAAGACAAAGGTTGTAGTAGATAGAGACTGGAGCGTGCGGGGTCTGGGCGGGGAACCCCGATAGATCACCTGCGTTTGTCTGAACGGGGTCATGCAACCACCTGCTGGGACATCGGGATGGGTACTAGGTATGATCTTGTGTATGTTGATTGCTTGGTTACACGGTTTGGCAAGATACCGTAGCTATCAAGTACGGCTCTGGCGACGACAGCGACGGCGGCTTCCTGCGGGCTTCAAGCCAGGTGGGGACATGCCGTGCAATCACGTGGCGAAGCGCGCGGGGTTGAGCACCGTGACCCGTGGGTCGTTTTGTCCGTATGCCGGTCGGAATTGTAAGGCATTTCGCAGTGTCTGTGTGGGGCGTTCGCATTTGTTGTGTCGTTCACTGTACAGCAGCTGTACAGATCTTAGAGTCGCCGTCGCGCCTCAACGCGGCTCCTTCCAGATTTCCTTGTCGTACACCTAATACGACACCGTCGTTTCGCATAGCCGCTGCTGCAGGTGCCGGTCCACGCGTTCATTCGTCCAGGACGCGCCATGATCGTTGCCCAAGACTTGTTCGGCGGGATAAGCACTCACTGGGCGCGGGACGTCAAGTACCGCACCTGTCAAGATCCCCTGGACCTGAAGCGAGTGGATGATTAAGACAAAGGTTGTAGTAGATAGAGACTGGAGCGTGCGGGGTCTGGGCGGGGAACCCCGATAGATCACCTGCGTTTGTCTGAACGGGGTCATGCAACCACCTGCTGGGACATCGGGATGGGTACTAGGTATGATCTTGTGTATGTTGATTGCTTGGTTACACGGTTTGGCAAGATACCGTAGCTATCAAGTACGGCTCTGGCGACGACAGCGACGGCGGCTTCCTGCGGGCTTCAAGCCAGGTAGGGACATGCCGTGCAATCACGTGGCGAAGCGCGCGGGGTTGAGCACCGTGACCCGTGGGTCGTTTTGTCCGTATGCCGGTCGGAATTGTAAGGCATTTCGCAGTGTCTGTGTGGGGCGTTCGCATTTGTTGTGTCGTTCACTGTACAGCAGCTGTACAGATCTTAGAGTCGCCGTCGCGCCTCAACGCGGCTCCTTCCAGATTTCCTTGTCGTACACCTAATACGACACCGTCGTTTCGCATAGCCGCTGCTGCAGGTGCCGGTCCACGCGTTCATTCGTCCAGGACGCGCCATGATCGTTGCCCAAGACTTGTTCGGCGGGATAAGCACTCACTGGGCGCGGGGCGTCAAGTACCGCACCTGTCAAGATCCCCTGGACCTGAAGCGAGCGGATGATTAAGACAAAGGTTGTAGTAGATAGAGACTGGAGCGTGCGGGGTCTGGGCGGGGAACCCCGATAGATCACCTGCGTTTGTCTGAACGGGGTCATGCAACCACCTGCTGGGACATCGGGATGGGTACTAGGTATGATCTTGTGTATGTTGATTGCTTGGTTACACGGTTTGGCAAGATACCGTAGCTATCAAGTACGGCTCTGGCGACGACAGCGACGGCGGCTTCCTGCGGGCTTCAAGCCAGGTGGGGACATGCCGTGCAATCACGTGGCGAAGCGCGCGGGGATGAGCACCGTGACCCGTGGGTCGTTTTGTCCGTATGCCGGTCGGAATTGTAAGGCGTTTCGCAGTGTCTGTGTGGGGCGTTCGCATTTGTTGTGTCGTTCACTGTACAGCAGCTGTACAGATCTTAGAGTCGCCGTCGCGCCTCAACGCGGCTCCTTCCAGATTTCCTTGTCGTACATCTAATACGACACCGTCGTTTCGCATAGCCGCTGCTGCAGGTGCCGGTCCACGCGTTCATTCGTCCAGGACGCGCCATGATCGTTGCCCAAGACTTGTTCGGCGGGATAAGCACTCACTGGGCGCGGAGCGTCAAGTACCGCACCTGTCAAGATCCCCTGGACCTGAAGCGAGCGGATGATTAAGACAAAGGTTGTAGTAGATAGAGACTGGAGCGTGCGGGGTCTGGGCGGGGAACCCCGATAGATCACCTGCGTTTGTCTGAACGGGGTCATGCAACCACCTGCTGGGACATCGGGATGGGTACTAGGTATGACCTTGTGTTGATTGCTTGGTTACACGGTTTGGCAAGATACCGTAGCTATCAAGTACGGCTCTGGCGACGACAGCGACGGCGGCTTCCTGCGGGCTTCAAGCCAGGTGGGGACATGCCGTGCAATCACGTGGCGAAGCGCGCGGGGTTGAGCACCGTGACCCGTGGGTCGTTTTGTCCGTATGCCGGTCGGAATTGTAAGGCATTTCGCAGTGTCTGTGTGGGGCGTTCGCATTTGTTGTGTCGTTCACTGTACAGCAGCTGTACAGATCTTAGAGTCGCCGTCGCGCCTCAACGCGGCTCCTTCCAGATTTCCTTGTCGTACACCTAATACGACACCGTCGTTTCGCATAGCCGCTGCTGCAGGTGCCGGTCCACGCGTTCATTCGTCCAGGACGCGCCATGATCGTTGCCCAAGACTTGTTCGGCGGGATAAGCACTCACTGGGCGCGGGACGTCAAGTACCGCACCTGTCAAGATCCCCTGGACCTGAAGCGAGTGGATGATTAAGACAAAGGTTGTAGTAGATAGAGACTGGAGCGTGCGGGGTCTGGGCGGGGAACCCCGATAGATCACCTGCGTTTGTCTGAACGGGGTCATGCAACCACCTGCTGGGACATCGGGATGGGTACTAGGTATGATCTTGTGTATGTTGATTGCTTGGTTACACGGTTTGGCAAGATACCGTAGCTATCAAGTACGGCTCTGGCGACGACAGCGACGGCGGCTTCCTGCGGGCTTCAAGCCAGGTAGGGACATGCCGTGCAATCACGTGGCGAAGCGCGCGGGTTGAGCACCGTGACCCGTGGGTCGTTTTGTCCGTATGCCGGTCGGAATTGTAAGGCATTTCGCAGTGTCTGTGTGGGGCGTTCGCATTTGTTGTGTCGTTCACTGTACAGCAGCTGTACAGATCTTAGAGTCGCCGTCGCGCCTCAACGCGGCTCCTTCCAGATTTCCTTGTCGTACACCTAATACGACACCGTCGTTTCGCATAGCCGCTGCTGCAGGTGCCGGTCCACGCGTTCATTCGTCCAGGACGCGCCATGATCGTTGCCCAAGACTTGTTCGGCGGATAAGCACTCACTGGGCGCGGGGCGTCAAGTACCGCACCTGTCAAGATCCCCTGGACCTGAAGCGAGCGGATGATTAAGACAAAGGTTGTAGTAGATAGAGACTGGAGCGTGCGGGGTCTGGGCGGGGAACCCCGATAGATCACCTGCGTTTGTCTGAACGGGGTCATGCAACCACCTGCTGGGACATCGGGATGGGTACTAGGTATGATCTTGTGTATGTTGATTGCTTGGTTACACGGTTTGGCAAGATACCGTAGCTATCAAGTACGGCTCTGGCGACGACAGCGACGGCGGCTTCCTGCGGGCTTCAAGCCAGGTGGGGACATGCCGTGCAATCACGTGGCGAAGCGCGCGGGGATGAGCACCGTGACCCGTGGGTCGTTTTGTCCGTATGCCGGTCGGAATTGTAAGGCGTTTCGCAGTGTCTGTGTGGGGCGTTCGCATTTGTTGTGTCGTTCACTGTACAGCAGCTGTACAGATCTTAGAGTCGCCGTCGCGCCTCAACGCGGCTCCTTCCAGATTTCCTTGTCGTACATCTAATACGACACCGTCGTTTCGCATAGCCGCTGCTGCAGGTGCCGGTCCACGCGTTCATTCGTCCAGGACGCGCCATGATCGTTGCCCAAGACTTGTTCGGCGGGATAAGCACTCACTGGGCGCGGAGCGTCAAGTACCGCACCTGTCAAGATCCCCTGGACCTGAAGCGAGCGGATGATTAAGACAAAGGTTGTAGTAGATAGAGACTGGAGCGTGCGGGGTCTGGGCGGGGAACCCCGATAGATCACCTGCGTTTGTCTGAACGGGGTCATGCAACCACCTGCTGGGACATCGGGATGGGTACTAGGTATGATCTTGTGTATGTTGATTGCTTGGTTACACGGTTTGGCAAGATACCGTAGCTATCAAGTACGGCTCTGGCGACGACAGCGACGGCGGCTTCCTGCGGGCTTCAAGCCAGGTGGGGACATGCCGTGCAATCACGTGGCGAAGCGCGCGGGGTTGAGCACCGTGACCCGTGGGTCGTTTTGTCCGTATGCCGGTCGGAATTGTAAGGCGTTTCGCAGTGTCTGTGTGGGGCGTTCGCATTTGTTGTGTCGTTCACTGTACAGCAGCTGTACAGATCTTAGAGTCGCCGTCGCGCCTCAACGCGGCTCCTTCCAGATTTCCTTGTCGTACACCTAATACGACACCGTCGTTTCGCATAGCCGCTGCTGCAGGTGCCGGTCCACGCGTTCATTCGTCCAGGACGCGCCATGATCGTTGCCCAAGACTTGTTCGGCGGGATAAGCACTCACTGGGCGCGGGACGTCAAGTACCGCACCTGTCAAGATCCCCTGGACCTGAAGCGAGTGGATGATTAAGACAAAGGTTGTAGTAGATAGAGACTGGAGCGTGCGGGGTCTGGGCGGGGAACCCCGATAGATCACCTGCGTTTGTCTGAACGGGGTCATGCAACCACCTGCTGGGACATCGGGATGGGTACTAGGTATGATCTTGTGTATGTTGATTGCTTGGTTACACGGTTTGGCAAGATACCGTAGCTATCAAGTACGGCTCTGGCGACGACAGCGACGGCGGCTTCCTGCGGGCTTCAAGCCAGGTAGGGACATGCCGTGCAATCACGTGGCGAAGCGCGCGGGTTGAGCACCGTGACCCGTGGGTCGTTTTGTCCGTATGCCGGTCGGAATTGTAAGGCATTTCGCAGTGTCTGTGTGGGGCGTTCGCATTTGTTGTGTCGTTCACTGTACAGCAGCTGTACAGATCTTAGAGTCGCCGTCGCGCCTCAACGCGGCTCCTTCCAGATTTCCTTGTCGTACACCTAATACGACACCGTCGTTTCGCATAGCCGCTGCTGCAGGTGCCGGTCCACGCGTTCATTCGTCCAGGACGCGCCATGATCGTTGCCCAAGACTTGTTCGGCGGGATAAGCACTCACTGGGCGCGGGACGTCAAGTACCGCACCTGTCAAGATCCCCTGGACCTGAAGCGAGTGGATGATTAAGACAAAGGTTGTAGTAGATAGAGACTGGAGCGTGCGGGGTCTGGGCGGGGAACCCCGATAGATCACCTGCGTTTGTCTGAACGGGGTCATGCAACCACCTGCTGGGACATCGGGATGGGTACTAGGTATGATCTTGTGTATGTTGATTGCTTGGTTACACGGTTTGGCAAGATACCGTAGCTATCAAGTACGGCTCTGGCGACGACAGCGACGGCGGCTTCCTGCGGGCTTCAAGCCAGGTGGGGACATGCCGTGCAATCACGTGGCGAAGCGCGCGGGGTTGAGCACCGTGACCCGTGGGTCGTTTTGTCCGTATGCCGGTCGGAATTGTAAGGCGTTTCGCAGTGTCTGTGTGGGGCGTTCGCATTTGTTGTGTCGTTCACTGTACAGCAGCTGTACAGATCTTAGAGTCGCCGTCGCGCCTCAACGCGGCTCCTTCCAGATTTCCTTGTCGTACACCTAATACGACACCGTCGTTTCGCATAGCCGCTGCTGCAGGTGCCGGTCCACGCGTTCATTCGTCCAGGACGCGCCATGATCGTTGCCCAAGACTTGTTCGGCGGGATAAGCACTCACTGGGCGCGGGACGTCAAGTACCGCACCTGTCAAGATCCCCTGGACCTGAAGCGAGTGGATGATTAAGACAAAGGTTGTAGTAGATAGAGACTGGAGCGTGCGGGGTCTGGGCGGGGAACCCCGATAGATCACCTGCGTTTGTCTGAACGGGGTCATGCAACCACCTGCTGGGACATCGGGATGGGTACTAGGTATGATCTTGTGTATGTTGATTGCTTGGTTACACGGTTTGGCAAGATACCGTAGCTATCAAGTACGGCTCTGGCGACGACAGCGACGGCGGCTTCCTGCGGGCTTCAAGCCAGGTAGGGACATGCCGTGCAATCACGTGGCGAAGCGCGCGGGTTGAGCACCGTGACCCGTGGGTCGTTTTGTCCGTATGCCGGTCGGAATTGTAAGGCATTTCGCAGTGTCTGTGTGGGGCGTTCGCATTTGTTGTGTCGTTCACTGTACAGCAGCTGTACAGATCTTAGAGTCGCCGTCGCGCCTCAACGCGGCTCCTTCCAGATTTCCTTGTCGTACACCTAATACGACACCGTCGTTTCGCATAGCCGCTGCTGCAGGTGCCGGTCCACGCGTTCATTCGTCCAGGACGCGCCATGATCGTTGCCCAAGACTTGTTCGGCGGGATAAGCACTCACTGGGCGCGGGACGTCAAGTACCGCACCTGTCAAGATCCCCTGGACCTGAAGCGAGTGGATGATTAAGACAAAGGTTGTAGTAGATAGAGACTGGAGCGTGCGGGGTCTGGGCGGGGAACCCCGATAGATCACCTGCGTTTGTCTGAACGGGGTCATGCAACCACCTGCTGGGACATCGGGATGGGTACTAGGTATGATCTTGTGTATGTTGATTGCTTGGTTACACGGTTTGGCAAGATACCGTAGCTATCAAGTACGGCTCTGGCGACGACAGCGACGGCGGCTTCCTGCGGGCTTCAAGCCAGGTAGGGACATGCCGTGCAATCACGTGGCGAAGCGCGCGGGGTTGAGCACCGTGACCCGTGGGTCGTTTTGTCCGTATGCCGGTCGGAATTGTAAGGCATTTCGCAGTGTCTGTGTGGGGCGTTCGCATTTGTTGTGTCGTTCACTGTACAGCAGCTGTACAGATCTTAGAGTCGCCGTCGCGCCTCAACGCGGCTCCTTCCAGATTTCCTTGTCGTACACCTAATACGACACCGTCGTTTCGCATAGCCGCTGCTGCAGGTGCCGGTCCACGCGTTCATTCGTCCAGGACGCGCCATGATCGTTGCCCAAGACTTGTTCGGCGGGATAAGCACTCACTGGGCGCGGGACGTCAAGTACCGCACCTGTCAAGATCCCCTGGACCTGAAGCGAGTGGATGATTAAGACAAAGGTTGTAGTAGATAGAGACTGGAGCGTGCGGGGTCTGGGCGGGGAACCCGATAGATCACCTGCGTTTGTCTGAACGGGGTCATGCAACCACCTGCTGGGACATCGGGATGGGTACTAGGTATGATCTTGTGTATGTTGATTGCTTGGTTACACGGTTTGGCAAGATACCGTAGCTATCAAGTACGGCTCTGGCGACGACAGCGACGGCGGCTTCCTGCGGGCTTCAAGCCAGGTAGGGACATGCCGTGCAATCACGTGGCGAAGCGCGCGGGTTGAGCACCGTGACCCGTGGGTCGTTTTGTCCGTATGCCGGTCGGAATTGTAAGGCATTTCGCAGTGTCTGTGTGGGGCGTTCGCATTTGTTGTGTCGTTCACTGTACAGCAGCTGTACAGATCTTAGAGTCGCCGTCGCGCCTCAACGCGGCTCCTTCCAGATTTCCTTGTCGTACACCTAATACGACACCGTCGTTTCGCATAGCCGCTGCTGCAGGTGCCGGTCCACGCGTTCATTCGTCCAGGACGCGCCATGATCGTTGCCCAAGACTTGTTCGGCGGGATAAGCACTCACTGGGCGCGGGACGTCAAGTACCGCACCTGTCAAGATCCCCTGGACCTGAAGCGAGTGGATGATTAAGACAAAGGTTGTAGTAGATAGAGACTGGAGCGTGCGGGGTCTGGGCGGGGAACCCCGATAGATCACCTGCGTTTGTCTGAACGGGGTCATGCAACCACCTGCTGGGACATCGGGATGGGTACTAGGTATGATCTTGTGTATGTTGATTGCTTGGTTACACGGTTTGGCAAGATACCGTAGCTATCAAGTACGGCTCTGGCGACGACAGCGACGGCGGCTTCCTGCGGGCTTCAAGCCAGGTGGGGACATGCCGTGCAATCACGTGGCGAAGCGCGCGGGGTTGAGCACCGTGACCCGTGGGTCGTTTTGTCCGTATGCCGGTCGGAATTGTAAGGCGTTTCGCAGTGTCTGTGTGGGGCGTTCGCATTTGTTGTGTCGTTCACTGTACAGCAGCTGTACAGATCTTAGAGTCGCCGTCGCGCCTCAACGCGGCTCCTTCCAGATTTCCTTGTCGTACACCTAATACGACACCGTCGTTTCGCATAGCCGCTGCTGCAGGTGCCGGTCCACGCGTTCATTCGTCCAGGACGCGCCATGATCGTTGCCCAAGACTTGTTCGGCGGGATAAGCACTCACTGGGCGCGGGACGTCAAGTACCGCACCTGTCAAGATCCCCTGGACCTGAAGCGAGTGGATGATTAAGACAAAGGTTGTAGTAGATAGAGACTGGAGCGTGCGGGGTCTGGGCGGGGAACCCCGATAGATCACCTGCGTTTGTCTGAACGGGGTCATGCAACCACCTGCTGGGACATCGGGATGGGTACTAGGTATGATCTTGTGTATGTTGATTGCTTGGTTACACGGTTTGGCAAGATACCGTAGCTATCAAGTACGGCTCTGGCGACGACAGCGACGGCGGCTTCCTGCGGGCTTCAAGCCAGGTAGGGACATGCCGTGCAATCACGTGGCGAAGCGCGCGGGGTTGAGCACCGTGACCCGTGGGTCGTTTTGTCCGTATGCCGGTCGGAATTGTAAGGCATTTCGCAGTGTCTGTGTGGGGCGTTCGCATTTGTTGTGTCGTTCACTGTACAGCAGCTGTACAGATCTTAGAGTCGCCGTCGCGCCTCAACGCGGCTCCTTCCAGATTTCCTTGTCGTACACCTAATACGACACCGTCGTTTCGCATAGCCGCTGCTGCAGGTGCCGGTCCACGCGTTCATTCGTCCAGGACGCGCCATGATCGTTGCCCAAGACTTGTTCGGCGGGATAAGCACTCACTGGGCGCGGGACGTCAAGTACCGCACCTGTCAAGATCCCCTGGACCTGAAGCGAGTGGATGATTAAGACAAAGGTTGTAGTAGATAGAGACTGGAGCGTGCGGGGTCTGGGCGGGGAACCCCGATAGATCACCTGCGTTTGTCTGAACGGGGTCATGCAACCACCTGCTGGGACATCGGGATGGGTACTAGGTATGATCTTGTGTATGTTGATTGCTTGGTTACACGGTTTGGCAAGATACCGTAGCTATCAAGTACGGCTCTGGCGACGACAGCGACGGCGGCTTCCTGCGGGCTTCAAGCCAGGTAGGGACATGCCGTGCAATCACGTGGCGAAGCGCGCGGGGTTGAGCACCGTGACCCGTGGGTCGTTTTGTCCGTATGCCGGTCGGAATTGTAAGGCATTTCGCAGTGTCTGTGTGGGGCGTTCGCATTTGTTGTGTCGTTCACTGTACAGCAGCTGTACAGATCTTAGAGTCGCCGTCGCGCCTCAACGCGGCTCCTTCCAGATTTCCTTGTCGTACACCTAATACGACACCGTCGTTTCGCATAGCCGCTGCTGCAGGTGCCGGTCCACGCGTTCATTCGTCCAGGACGCGCCATGATCGTTGCCCAAGACTTGTTCGGCGGGATAAGCACTCACTGGGCGCGGGACGTCAAGTACCGCACCTGTCAAGATCCCCTGGACCTGAAGCGAGTGGATGATTAAGACAAAGGTTGTAGTAGATAGAGACTGGAGCGTGCGGGGTCTGGGCGGGGAACCCGATAGATCACCTGCGTTTGTCTGAACGGGGTCATGCAACCACCTGCTGGGACATCGGGATGGGTACTAGGTATGATCTTGTGTATGTTGATTGCTTGGTTACACGGTTTGGCAAGATACCGTAGCTATCAAGTACGGCTCTGGCGACGACAGCGACGGCGGCTTCCTGCGGGCTTCAAGCCAGGTAGGGACATGCCGTGCAATCACGTGGCGAAGCGCGCGGGGTTGAGCACCGTGACCCGTGGGTCGTTTTGTCCGTATGCCGGTCGGAATTGTAAGGCATTTCGCAGTGTCTGTGTGGGGCGTTCGCATTTGTTGTGTCGTTCACTGTACAGCAGCTGTACAGATCTTAGAGTCGCCGTCGCGCCTCAACGCGGCTCCTTCCAGATTTCCTTGTCGTACACCTAATACGACACCGTCGTTTCGCATAGCCGCTGCTGCAGGTGCCGGTCCACGCGTTCATTCGTCCAGGACGCGCCATGATCGTTGCCCAAGACTTGTTCGGCGGGATAAGCACTCACTGGGCGCGGGGCGTCAAGTACCGCACCTGTCAAGATCCCCTGGACCTGAAGCGAGCGGATGATTAAGACAAAGGTTGTAGTAGATAGAGACTGGAGCGTGCGGGGTCTGGGCGGGGAACCCCGATAGATCACCTGCGTTTGTCTGAACGGGGTCATGCAACCACCTGCTGGGACATCGGGATGGGTACTAGGTATGATCTTGTGTATGTTGATTGCTTGGTTACACGGTTTGGCAAGATACCGTAGCTATCAAGTACGGCTCTGGCGACGACAGCGACGGCGGCTTCCTGCGGGCTTCAAGCCAGGTAGGGACATGCCGTGCAATCACGTGGCGAAGCGCGCGGGGTTGAGCACCGTGACCCGTGGGTCGTTTTGTCCGTATGCCGGTCGGAATTGTAAGGCGTTTCGCAGTGTCTGTGTGGGGCGTTCGCATTTGTTGTGTCGTTCACTGTACAGCAGCTGTACAGATCTTAGAGTCGCCGTCGCGCCTCAACGCGGCTCCTTCCAGATTTCCTTGTCGTACACCTAATACGACACCGTCGTTTCGCATAGCCGCTGCTGCAGGTGCCGGTCCACGCGTTCATTCGTCCAGGACGCGCCATGATCGTTGCCCAAGACTTGTTCGGCGGGATAAGCACTCACTGGGCGCGGGACGTCAAGTACCGCACCTGTCAAGATCCCCTGGACCTGAAGCGAGCGGATGATTAAGACAAAGGTTGTAGTAGATAGAGACTGGAGCGTGCGGGGTCTGGGCGGGGAACCCCGATAGATCACCTGCGTTTGTCTGAACGGGGTCATGCAACCACCTGCTGGGACATCGGGATGGGTACTAGGTATGTATGATCTTGTGTATGTTGATTGCTTGGTTACACGGTTTGGCAAGATACCGTAGCTATCAAGTACGGCTCTGGCGACGACAGCGACGGCGGCTTCCTGCGGGCTTCAAGCCAGGTAGGGACATGCCGTGGTGGCCATGCGGTGTCAGCTGTGATGGCGTGTGCGCAAGTCGCGGTGTCTTATAGAGGTGTTATATAGGTGTTTTATAGAGGTCGGAGTTATATTTCACGTACAAGGAGTACAGGAAGAGCCTGCCTATGGTTGGTCACGGGGCGCGGGAATGTAAATAAAGACAAGGGGGGGCCGCTGGTGGCCCCCCGCACGCCCGTCTCCTTCTCAACGGGGGAGCGCTGCTGAGTTCGGACGCACAGGCCCGGGACTCACCGGGATCGGCTGCCTACTCAGCCCCTACCCATCCAGTGCCAGGTCCCGTTATAGACTACGCCACACACGCCAGGGATATATACCAACGCAAGGGAAGACTAACGCAATGCTATGTCGCCATCAGAAATTTCACCACAGCCACCATAACAAACCTCACGCTGCCTAGACGCCAAATCCTTGCAACGACGAATCATGTACGGGTGCACGGTACGGCAACTCGGCTTGTTGCCTCCCGCGTCTCACTGCTAGTAGTGCACGTGCAGAAACCCGTGAAACAGCACCTGCGCAAAAGGACCATGATCGCGTTGCACACCGGCCCTATACACTGCAAACCGTCCTCTCCCCTACAAACCCAACCGCAAGCCATTTTGCTTTAGAAAACCATATTGCAGCTAGCAACCAGGTTGTTTTAAAGGTGATAGCCGCAGCCGCCTCTCGAAATGCTGCACGCCCCTACCTGCCCTTTGCGTCACTGCACATGCGCCGGAGGTGATCCGCGCCTGGGGCGCCCCACCGTCGGACACGCAGCCGCAGGGAAGCAAGCCCACATCCGGTTCGCCGCGCTGCACCGGTCCGCCGCTGGGCCGCTCTAGGACTCAGTCGTCATCGGACACATCGACCTCGTCATGGACCATGCGCTCCCCCAGCGTGTCGCACAAGGCCGTCAGCTCTGCGTGCACGAGCGGCAATGTCTCAAAATCAGACAGACCGGCGTCAGAAGGGACCACGCGGCATGGGGGAAAACTGAAAACAGCCTACGGGGGGACTGATGGATTCTGACGGATGGCCTCCGATCAATGACCGAAACGGCCACCTAGGTTCGAGGATCGGGGTCCGGTGGACGCACCTTTCGCTTGCTCGTACAGCATTTCGTCCAGCAGGGCGTCACTTAGGTCCTCCATGATCTGCGTAACAGGCGAGCGGGAACCAGAAGGGTCGGCGGGTAGGAGGGCCGAGAGCAGGCGATTGGTTTGACATAAGCGTGCTGCGATGCCGCCCCATTCTCTGCCATTCTTCGCCACAGCCCCACCTGCACGGGGTTCACGCTGGGTTCCGCGGCTGCGAGCAGATCCCCATCCGCCAGCTTCTGGGCCCGCAGGAAGCGGCGCCTCCCACGCAGCACCAACTCCAGCGTTGCGTCGCTGATGGGGTCAGCCAGCGACTGGTCGAAGACCGCGGAGCCGTCATGAGCCTGCGTGCTTGACGGCTCCCCGCCGGCGCGGCCCGGGCCTCTGAGGGAGGTGCGGGTGCTGTCCGCGGCGACAGTCGCGAGGGCGCTCTCCGTGGGTGGCTGCGGGAAGGTCCAGAAGGCGGCGCGGCTGATGGTGGCGTGAGGACTGGTGGTGCGGCCAGGTGAGGAGGGAGGCGGCGGTTGCGGGTCGTCCGGGTCGAGGGTGCCCAGCACGCCGTCGCGGACCACGATGGGCTGCCCCGCCCGGCTGCGCGACCGCGGACCCTTGGCGTCGAGGAGCCATTTGCGCCTGTGGGGATGCAGCCAGGGCGATACACCCTTACTGAGGTACAAAAAAGAGCGACCACGCCATGCACGCTGTATGCCCAGTGCTGCCATAGACTCTTGCAGACTGCTCAGCCGTGCAGTATTCCGCGTGTCCGCGATGCAGCCCTTACATTGGCCCCGTCCTGCATGCTCGCAGACGGTACTCCGCGATACGGCGTTACCAAATTCCAACGACTGACCTGACCTCCTGCTCGTTGCTCTCCATCCTGTTGAGCTGAATGAGCATCTTCTGCAGCTCCAGTACAGAGAGACCCGCGCTGCGTGGGCTCACAACTTCAACGCCAGGGGCTGACGCTCCGCCGGCTCCAGCTCGGAGCCCTGCGCCAGTCTCGCCACGCGTTTGTCCGGTCGCGTGGGGCCCATTGCCCGGTTCTGCTGAAGCCGCCGCTGCTGCGATCGCTGCTGCCACAGCTGCAATTGTGGGATCCACGTCTGCCGCTACCGGCTGTGCTGCTGCCGCGCCTAACAGGCCGTCGGGGGTGTGGTCGTGCAGCCCCCACGTGGCGCCCTGCCGCAGCTGTTGCACATTGAGCTGTGCCGGCTGAAGCACCCGCGCGAGCTTGCTCTCCACCCTGTCCACCATGGACTGCAGCCGCAGCTCCAGGACGTCCAGCTTTTGCAGCCTGGGGAGCCGCCGGGCGGCAGAGCAGCAACGCGCCGGGCGTGTGAGGTGGCTACGTGTGGGGCCCGTCACGCTAATCCCAACGTCGCGAGCCAAAACACGACACGAGCACACGCCAGGCCCAGCTGTACGCAGGCGCATCGCAGGGATGGGGTTCGTAAATCATGAGCACCACGCACGTGCCGCACCTGGCAAGTTCTGCTGCCGCTGATGCATCCCTCTCGACAATCTGCTGCACCTGATCTTCCAGAGACTCCACCAGCAAGCCCGGCGGGATTCCCCGGGCCGCCACGCGGGCGCCGGCTGCGGGACCCCTCGCGTGGCCAGCCGCCGGTGCGCCAGCCTCAGTGCCTGTCCCGCTTTGACTACCCCCAGTTTTGCTCGGCGCGCCAGCGACCGCTACGGGGACGTCCTCCGGGGATGAAGACGTCCGTGATGAATACCCGGAGGTACCTGAGGAGAGAAAAGTCTCAGTGAAGAATTACATCAAGATGTGAACTAGTTCCAAAATACGCGCCCGGTGTACGGTAACGGAAAGGTTTCCATAACGGTCGTCCCCACGCATAACCAAGGTACCGTAATGGGTCTTCATGGCATGCCGGCCTCCGCTGTTCCCTCCACAAAGTGATTGTCCAATTCATTACTTACACGGCGAACCTACCCAAACCCCCACGGCCTATACGATGCAGGTATACCATGCTCACGAAACGAATGGACAGATGTCACAGCAAATGCTCTATGGGGCTCACCCTGTAGGATTATCTGGCTGCCTGATGCGCTCTTGGAAGGTACACCTCGTCGTTTGCTGGAAGCTTGGGATGAGCCTCCGGACCTCGACGGCACGTCCGCATCTACCTCTGCGGCGCCTGCTGGGGCCTCTGACCCACTTGCACCGGCTGGCTCGCTTACGCGACCGGAGCCTGCAGGTACGGCCAGATGGACATAGATCGCCCCACTCTGCCGAGAACCCCACGCTGCTAAGCGTGACGGAATGTGCACATGAGGAATACGCAACACGGCGGCCGCCGCCCAGTTGGAGTACCCTGGACGGATGGCTCATGATGAGGTGCGCTGCTGCTTACTCCCGTCGAGGCGCACGGCCAGGCGCAAGCCAAGCCCCTCACCTTGTCGCGACAAGGCCCGCGAGGGCGGTGCGGATGATTTAGCCGGTACCAGGGCGGCCTGCGAACGCTCGCGAGATGGTGCCCGCGAAGAACCAGGCCGTGGCTCCGCAGGCTCCTCGCCGCGCGTTGGGGCCGAGGGATCGCCCTCGGCTCCGTCAGCGCCAGAGGCGGATGCCCGGCCGGACGTCTGAGTTCCGGCAACGGCCATCGCGCGGCTGCCTGAGGCTGTCTGCCAGGTGTGACAGGGAGGGACCAATCGGACACCGAAAGTACAGAACGCTGGTGCAATCCCAGTCATTCCTGCAAAATATCCCTGTGCTGTAGCCTCGCAGACAGATTGCTGACAAGCAGC
The DNA here is from genome assembly GCA_003117195.1 of Eudorina sp. 2006-703-Eu-15. Lineage (NCBI taxonomy): Eukaryota > Viridiplantae > Chlorophyta > Chlorophyceae > Chlamydomonadales > Volvocaceae > Eudorina > Eudorina sp. 2006-703-Eu-15. The sequence goes on along the minus strand of BDSI01000101.1, from coordinate 446,683 downwards.
CATTGCCATCCCAGTGCTATGTCGCGTCGTTTCAGCACAGCAGACAACCCACCTCATCCACGACGTCCCTGCCCGTCTTCAATCGGGCCAGTGCATGAATTGCTGCCACCAGCTTCTCCGCCTCGGCCATGCTGCTGGCCAATCGTCGCTTGCCTTCCTTGCCGCCAGCCAACCCAGCGCTCCCCAGTACCTGCTTAAGCAGGGTCTTGAGCGCATCTTTCCGCGATGTGCGGTCCCGCTCTTTCGCCGTCGTGGTGACGGGTGGCGCCATGGAGGCCTTCGCAGGTACGGTCGTGGGTGCGCCAAATGGGACTATTGCGTGCGGGGGCGGGGGGCTGCGCGGACGTATGAGGGCCTTCTTCGGTGACTTGCTAGTGTCGTGCAGCTGACTGCGACGTCCTAACTTGGATGAGAGGCTGACGCCGCCCGCAGCACCGCCGGGTGCGGCGGGTCCAGGTGCGCGGCGAACGAACCACGGCGGGGGCCCCGACTCGACCTCCACCCTGCTGACTGGCCCGGACTCGCCTGCGGCTGCACTAGATGCTGCAGCCGCACCGGCACGGCCGGGGCTTTGCGGCTGCAGTGCTGACGCCAGCAGGGCCTGCACACCACAAGGTACCATCATTGCTATGCGAACGGCAGCAAGCCATGACCACACAGGCAGCAATACTAGTCACGCAACCAAAGCAGGCAAGCTGCACAGAAGCGCCGCACCAAGCAGGGCGCAGCACCGTACCCCAACGCATTGCATCCTAGCCGGCCCCATGTGTCATGTGCAAACCGGCTATGGTATCGATGCCCACCACGGCCGCTCGCCCGACCTGCTGCTGCGCCAGCTGCGCGCTGTTCAGTTGCACGGCCAGAGCTAGTTGCTCGTTCTGCTGCGCGAGCTGCTGCGCCACCTGCAAGACGTGGTCGTACTGCGCGGCTTGAGCCGTCACCGACGCCGGGTTCGTGCCAGACAGCGCCGCCGCGCGGGCCTCATCCATGCCGAGCCCAGCAGCTAGCGTCTGCCGGGCTAGCGCTGTCGACAGCGCCAGCCGCCTCTCTCGCTCTGCGGCGGCCTGGCCAGACAGCATGGCCGGGCACAGCTTGTAGGTCAAGCATGTTGGTATCCCGACCGCTGCAGCCAAGCGTGAGCATGTAACAGCGCACCGCCCCTAAACACCATACGGCCGACATGTCTCCCAAACCAAGCAAGTTCGACTCACATCGCCGAATCATTCACCTGGAGGTGGGGCACGGCGGAGGACGCGCCCCGCAGGGCTGCTTGGAGGCTGGCAGCGTTCACCCAATCCGGACGCGTGGCAGCAATCGGTGTACGGCGCGCACGAGCCTGGGGAAGCGCGTAGGCATCAGGCCGTGCCGAGAAAAGACCCGGCTCAACTTTGGTGTAAAGCTTGCTCACGGGTGGCGCCTGTGCTGTATGCTGCTTCGGGCTGGTTCGTGACTGAGCCTGCAGCGGCGACTTCCGTGGTGATATAATGACAACCCGTTTCGTCTGTCGAGTCGCCTGCATGCACCGAAACGACCTGGTTCGGCAGGGTCCGAAGGCAGTGCGTCTTTGACATCGTGACTCATCGTGGTCTATGACAGCTCAACTGCTTGGCGGATTGCTGCGCTGCCATTGGCTAGCTTGGGACCGACCTACCTTGGCACCTTTAAGCACAGCAGTCACGGAACCGCCTACACCCTGTGCTTTGGGCCCATAGATGGCGGCAGCGAGTGCATTGGAAGTTTGATCTGTCCCCTCGCCATGGAGGAACCATGCTGTTTCCGGCGGGATGACGCCTGCCGATCCTCCGAGCGTCGGCTGGATCGCTCGCGTTGCTGCTGCAGTCTCCTGACGCCTGCCAATGAGGGCACGGTCACGTGTCAAGAAGCTCTGGGAAGTAAAAATGCTGCTCGGCAATGACACGGGAATTCCACAATTAATGCAATTGTGACCGAGTAGTTAGGAGATCAGCGGCACCGACGGCCCAGATGGATGGACCAGTGTGTCAGTGCGAATACTAAGTGCGAATACTACCTGGTGAACGAGAGCTGTGCTAGTGGTTGGCCAGTTCGCGACCCGCCAGGCGCCTCCCCAGCCTCCACGACGTCTGTGTTTGAGTGTACCCCGGCAGGAACTTGTCCCTGACTGTCTTTGCGCGGGTCGAGATTGCCGGGTGCTTCCACGTTAATTGCCTCAGCTGCAAGCTGTGCTGCTGCTTCACGGAGGCGCTGCCGCACCCATGCAGTGTAGTCCACCTCGGCTGTTCGAGCAGACGGCAGGACAGTCGACCGTCACCAACCCAAACTCAGGATAGCTGTGGGAGACGCACTTGCCTCCAGACGCCTTCAGTAGCTCATACTCCCGTGACAGCCGCTCCAGTAGTTCACGATTGGCAATTAATCGCTCGAGGTCCATGCTGTCCGCAGTTAAATTTCACGTGGTAAGGCTATTCTTACATTTGCACACGCGGCTTGCTGATGAAGTGTTCTACAAACAAATAACGCTATCTTTAAAGATGCCTAAGCATTCAAGAATTTAGGAGCATTTAACGCTGCTGTGTGCCATATTCCCATCCAAAACATTAATATATTCTAAAGGCGAAGGTTACCGTATGCCAAGCGTGTCAAAACGATAGCTGGTCTCTTTTGCTATGCTACGATAGGAGTTTGACCAGATGACAGGTCAAAGGTACGGGAAAACGACAATTCAAGATCAGCTTCCGTAACGTATAAAGTGACAATTGACATTGGAGCTGTTATGGTTGCATCTGGGCATGCATTCTGTCGACCTGCTTGTTAAGAGTACTTCACGCGTGTGTGGACAGTCTCGTAGAAGTCCGGTATGTTAAAGGAGCTCATGTTGAATAAAATCGACAGGTCTCGAAGGAGACCTGTGGCATTCGAGGTCGATCCCTGATGGATTGTGACTTGGGCGGTGTAGGCATCGACGATGGCCGCTACCTTGAACAGGCCCCACACTGTCAAAGTCGCTGCGCAGCATACGACTCGGGTAGGTTATGAATTTATAATGGCAATGGCTTGCCATGAATGTATCAAAGGGGTGTCGATGGCTTTATCCACGTCAGCAGATTTTCCTCTGTCGCGTTCTTCCGGAACCTAACGGCGCGCTTCCATTCGCTTGCAAATGCTGTCGCTGCCCGTTCCTGCCCTAGCAGAGTTCAATCCCCATGTCGGTGCCGGTTTCGCGTCGTGGAGTACTGGGAGCAGTGCTGTTGCCAATTCTTGCTTCGGCCGTAACCGGCACGGCAGCGCATGCGGCTGCTGCTAAAAACAAAAATCTTAGCAGGTCCGAGCTGCTTCAGCAACAGTAAGTGGGCCGTGGGGGTTGCTGTGGTCTGGGACCTTCAGGGCACCGAACGCGCCCGCCAGCTGTCCCGGAAGGGAGGAATCCCCCGACTGGGCGGACTTCCGCGGAAAGGATGATGAAGGTCGGCTTCAGTCCTACAAGGCCTGTTGCGAAGGAATGCTTTTTCAGAATGACCACGCCCGAAGGCGGGGTTGACGATATGGCAGTACACATTAAACGCTATGTGCACCATTGCACCTCATGTCTGTTTGCGCCGTGGTCGCTTCCCATGGTGCAGGCGCGCTGAGCGGAAGGAGGCTATGAAGGAGAGGAACGCAAAGATTCGCACCGGGGAAGTGAAGCCATCCTTTTAAGGGTCGCTTGTTCTTCCATACCTCAATGCTACAGCTACAACAATCTGCGCATTCCTTGATGAAGGATCATGCATGGATAAGTCGCGGGCATAAATCGCTGAGTTTCTACGGCAGGAGTTTTACAATTTTCTTTAATTTCTTATATGTGTTTGGTTGGCGTATCGTTGGGGAGCTCGGGGTGACCGCATCGCCAATACCCTGCGTGCGATGTGTTGATGGACGTCAGCGACGATGCGTGACGATGTCAGTAATAAGTGGGACGGTTTGTATGACGGTTAATTGTCGAAATCCAAACTGTCGAACTCCACAATGCTTTCGCACAGCTGTGTAAGCATTGGTACCTTGCGTCACCATGGTCATATCCCATGCCAGGACACAAGCGTGAGAAGAACTCGTGCAGCACGGAAACCAGAGCGGGTTGTTTCCGCTCTGACGGCAACAACCCTGCTCCTTATCAGAGGATTAGGGTATGCAAAATGTGCCTAGCAACGGTGATGCTATCGAGTTGTCCCGCAAAGCGTCATGCAGTCAAGTACGGCCTAGCATGGTCGAAAGTAGGGTGGAGAAATGCGTGGGGAACGTCCCATGGTTCACACAGAATATCTAGAAACCAATGGGACTGATATCCTTACAGCCCCAGCTCACTACCAGGCCAATTCAACAGCATTTGCTTGAGTAAAGCGCGGAAGAGCATTCCGACACCAAGTTGGCATGATATCGTAATGACAGAATTCAATGACGAGCGCAACGCGCTATGCGTCACCCGACAATTTCAATCCCCAACTCATTCGTATAATCATGATAAAGATGTAATAACGATTAGGTATTCGGCTTCAAGATGTGCAGATCAGCCAGCCATCAGTTTGTTAAAAATAGAAGCGGAAGAATGCCTCCGCTTCTGTCACATGCTGTCCGCACGGTGCTTTGTTCTTCCTTGATTAGACAAGGCCGACGCGGCGCGAGTGCAGTTGCAGAACTTCATTCACTGGTTTCGGGCCGGCGACGTCCCTCTCAGGTTTGCTCCTCCGGAGGACGTTGGACTCCAATTAGTGAGGTTTCGCACTTGCTATTTACGCCATCACAAAGCTTTGATGGCGAGGAGACGCGGTCGGGCAGCAGCGACGACGACCAAGGGGTCAGCGGTGACGAAAAGGAGCGCCGCGCGCAGACACGCCTGGAGCAGGTGTGTGAGGAATGTGCCATATACCCGATGGGGCCTCTGCTCATTGACGGTGCAAGGCTGGGGTTCGCCCTGGGGTTCATGACGGATCATCTTTGCGAAAGGACCCGAAAGACGCTTCTGTTCCTACGAAGGCACTGCAGCCGACTGTACCGACTGTACCTGAAATTGGTGGCAGAATTGAGGATTCAGGTGTTTCTTGTGTGCAGGTGCGGCGGGGACTGGCGAGCGGCACGCTAGGTTTCGGCTTCAGCGCTGGTGGCTTTCTGTACCCCTACCATTTGGGGGTTCTGTGGGAACTTCATGAACTCAACATCCTGAAGGACTACAAGGTGAAAAAGGTTGCGCGCCGCGACAGGCCTCCACTGGCGCCCCGGCTGGTGCCTGTTGTGTAGGCGAGGACTCACCCCGTGACCCGATGCGAGCCGTCGTAACCACACGCCGTCCCAAAATGCCACGCCCATCACGGCCGCACAAGTTGCTGAAGTGGCCTATTTTCCATCACCCCACAACCGCCCTACTCCCGCCCAGTTCTCCGATAACACATGCGAGGCGGTCGAGCAGGACTCCTCTATTCTCGTGACTCTCGAGGGACTTACATCGACACACGAGGCGCCCTGAATTTGTGCTTTCCGCGCTATCCATGTCCCAACCTCCGACCCCGTCCCTGTCTCCATCTATGCCTGGCCCTCCCTCCCGCTCGCAGGTCCAGATGGCCGGCGCCAGCGCAGGCTCCCTGGCGGTGGCGACCTACAACTGCGGCCTCGACCCGGAGAAGGCCACCCGGGCGCTGCACGAGTTCGCCGAGAACTGCCGGTCGAACGGCACCCGGTACCGACTAGGTGGGTTGGCCGAAACCCGGACTAGCGCAGATGCGGCCCTGATGTCATGTGGTGCAATGTGGTTAAAAAGAAGAGACGGCTGTGCACGTGGCGGGCTGTCGCGACTGTCCACCTGCCTTGACGTCTCCGTCTAGGATGCTACCCCGGTGGTGATACACCCGGTGGGGGTTGGAGGCGTTGGGGCTTTGGTCGGGGCCAGGTCCACGATGTCACCCGGGTGAGGTCTGACGAGCGCCAGCTGGTGACGAGGGGCCGACACGGGCAAGAGTCCTGCCCTCTGCAGGCGTGACTGTGACCGGGGAGTGACTGTACGGTAAATTGGCCACCCAGCGATTTCGCTGCATGTACGTTACCGTGGCAGAACGTGTACGGCCCGTTGGGGTCCCGAGGATTAAGGATGGCAGCCGAAGAAGCCTGGGCGGAATGTTGACTACCTGGGCGTGAACAACTCTGACGCGGGCTGACCTGACCCAGATGGGCTTGGACCTCGCCTTCGTTCCACTTCGTGTCCCACATGACGCGATGCTCCACCCGGCACCCTCCACGTGATCATCGTCGCCGCCACTGCCACTGCCACTTCTCCCACCCCCGCCACTGATCCCCCGCAGGCGGCCTGCTGCGCGACTTCCTCCACGCCTACCTTCCGGACGACGCACACGAGCGCTGCCGGGGGAACACGCACGTGGCGCTTACGCGGCTGTTCCCCGTGGTGCGGAGCGAGGTGAGGGGGCTGGAGGCGGGCGGGGCCCGGGGGAGAGGTGCTCACGGCAAGGCAGGACAGGGCAAGGCTGGGGAGAGGCAGGAGGGTTAGACGTCACACAGGGGAATGTGGAAGCTGGAGGGCAGGCTTCCAAGGACTGTGGAAGGGCGCTTCGGCAGCTGCCGCCGAATCGTCGTTGACGGGTTGGTCGGACCGAGGTCCCAAACGGAGCCTCCGGACAGTAGGACTGTAAACAGCAAACTACCAGCATTGTCAGATTAGAAAGTGTTCCGCCCCAGCTGTTAGCCCGTCAGCCGCCATTCGCTACCTGGCCGGGCGACCCACATCCCTCGTTTGCTCACCGTACCCATTCGCCGTATCAGTCCTCCTGCACCCCTTGTCCTCGTCCCGGGCCGCAGCTGATCAGCGAGTTCGACACCAAGGACGACTTCATCAATGCGTTGCTGACCTCCTGCCACATACCCTTCTACTTCAACGGCTCGTGGATGACGGAGTTCAGGGGCAAGTGAGTCTTAGGTCCCAGGCGGGCGGCTTGCTGTGGGGTCTGGGCGTATGGCGCTTGGAGCCGGTTCGCACCCCGTCGTGTGTGTGACCTCCTTGCGTGTACATGCCCCTGCCGAGTTCCGGGTGATTGGACCTGCGCACGGCCCCGTCGCCCCCCTCTCGCCTTTCCTTGCTCCATGCTCACCCCGCGCGTCGCTTGAGTCTGCCAGGGTGCTCTGGGCGCTACTCAGAATCTGGCGGGGGCGGTCCCCCGCCGTACCTTACCGTTCGTAGCGTAAACAACTAAACATGCCTGTTACCTTCGCGACGACATCTTAGTACGGAGATTGAACCACTGCGTCTTTGGCTGACCACACCTGCCGGCCTTCTCCGCCCTGGCGGTTTGATTGCGCGGTCTTTGTTAGTGTCCGCTGGCGACCCTGTCCGCCCGCCCTTAGGTTCTACATGGACGGCGGTGTGGCCGCGTTCATCCCCCGGCCCCCCACCGAGTACGCGGTCAAGGTGTGCTGCTTCCCGGTCAACGAGGTGCTCGCCACTGTGCAGGTGAGGGCGGCCGCCGCAGATCAGATCAGATCAGATCAGAACCCGCAGGTCGCCCGACGCCGCCTTCCGCTGCCCGGTCGGACGCGCACTGACGGGTTCAGCTGGGGCGATGCATGACCGCGCCTCCTCCCCGCCCTTCGCCCCTTCGCCTGGGCTTTCTGCACGTCGGCGCACCGGGCAACTCGCCGTAACCCGTACTCGCGCTGTGCGTCGAGGCTCGCCGGGGTTAAATTGCTTTACACCGCTGCAGGACCGCGTCGCCCAGTACGAGCGGGTGGCCTCCCTGCTGGACGTGTCCATCAGCCCGGATGCCTACGAGTCCTGGCCCTTCAACTACGCCCAGATGGTGACCTGGGCGCTGGTGCCCGCGGACGACGACATGCTGAGGTACATGATCGACAAGGGGCGCAAGGACGCGCGCGCCTGGGCGCAGAGGATGCTGCTGGTGCCGCAGGACGCGGCGAAAGGCCTGACGCACGGCGAGGGCGCGGGCAGCGTGGGCGGCGGCGCGGAGGCCGGTGCGCAGCGGGTGCGGGAGGCGCAGGCGCAGGTGGAGGTGCAGGAGGCGGCGAAGGCGAAGGCGGCAGCGGTGCGGGAGGGCGGCGAGGTTGACGGCGTGCGGGAGGGCGACGAGGGGGAGGTTCCCAGTCAGGCCGCACGGGTGCCGAGCAGCGGCGGGGTGGATCGGGTGTCGTAGGTTGAGATGGTGGTTTGTACGGGAATGTCAAGAGACGGCGTCCGTGTGTGTGTGTGTAGGGGGGACGGGGGCGAGCTGCAGAGAAACGCGGTACATAGTCAGGAGGCGTCCTGCGCGCGGAGGCTTGCCGGGCGCAGTTGTAAGATTGGGCTGGGTTTTGTAATCCTACACCTCTGGAGGGGTGGCGCGTCAGTGGGGGCCTCCTTGTTCAATTTCTGGTCTTGTTGCCTGTAATATGTTTGTTTGCTTCTCTTCGTGCGGGTGGAGCAAAACAGGGACCTTCATGTGGGGACAAAAAGGGCCTTCTGGCCTTGTAATCCTAAGTTGTACGGCAGTTATGGCTGTCCGTTTGCCTTCTGCCTGTGCGTCTGTGCATATCTGTTTAAGATGGCGTGGTCCTGCGTGGTACCAGGTGACAGATTGCAGATGTGATGCCATCCCGAGTTTGGGTGAATGTGCCTCTTGTCGTTTTGTGTACTTTCGCCACATTCATGTTGGTTGGCCGTGTGTCTTGAGAGATTCACGCCACCGCGCATGTCATTTATGGGTTTCTTGCAACGAGCATAAATGTGTGAGAGCATGCTAAGAACGAGTGCGCCTAACCTAACCCGGCAGCGTTTGTATTCACGGCGCGGCTGGTGCAGGCAGCTGTTCTTCCGAGACCAACAGTTGCTCATATGCGATGAAGGAGAGAGGCCAAGCCGGTCGTGTGGTGCGTTGTGGTGATAACGACTGCGGTGCACGGAGAAGTGCGCGTTGGCTCACGGAGCAGGTCTTGTGTACTGCCCTCCGTGGTATGATGACATTCGTGGGTGCTGCAATGCCGTGTGTCCCTAGATGTTGGCTATTTAGGTGGCCGAAATTGTTTTTGATGACTTAATGTGACGTGCGGGACCGTTCTGGCGGCGGGCGTTCTGGCGGCGATCTTTGCTATTTGAATACATTCAGGTGGAGCGGGGCCTGGCGGGGGCATAGCGGAGCTGAACGCGTTCGTGTGGTCCTCAGATGAAGTTGGTCAGCTAAAAAGGGTGTTGAGCTTAGCTGTCGATACATCCACTCACTTGAGAGATGGTGGCAGTTAAGGATGAGCAGTGAGGAGCGCTGTAGGGCGTGATGATAGGGTGTTAAGTGGATGTCACGCTGCCATAAAACGGGTCACATGACCAACAACGCCAACGCCTTGGCTTGTCACGCCACATCCCATGCTTACCCACAACTAAGGGCTCGGGGGTTGGCGTCCTGACAAAGTCCGGTGTGCTTGACCCTGCTCGACAGAATACTGGGCAGCTTCTCATGATTTGCACCTGCACGTTCGTAAGTTCCAAAATGTACCAATTCGTTCTTTCGGTAAATTCCGTACGCATTCTGTCCCTTGCAACTCAGCGGCAATTGTCGTATCCTCGCGTTGTTGTTATAGAGTGTTCCACGGTTGTGCTGAGAATGGTGGCCGAGAATGGTGACTGTCCCGCAGCATTTGAACGCGCCTCACGCACTTCACGGCACGCATGGCTTCTCTTGGTCGCGTCTCACTTTCAACTACAGGAACGGTTATACATTAGGCTGATTACGCCGGAAGACTTTCAGTCTCGAAGCCATGGTTGCGCAGGGCAAAGTCGTGGTTCTGCCAGGAAAGCCAACCCTCCAGAAAGATGTGATATGGCGTCAGATTATGGAGCAAGTATCTTCATTGAATGTATTCGCGGACTCCAAGCATTTCGTTGACTGCCCCGTGAAGCGTAGCTGGGATGATGTTGCCGACGACTGGGCGGAAGTGACATCTGTGGGTTTGACGCAAGAGCTTTTGAAGCAATTCCTTGACAGGAATTTCGGCTTGCCAGGAAGGTGGGTTACGAGCCGGGGTTACCACCACAGTCATCCGGCATGTGGCGTCTTAGTCCGACACTTTCATTTGTGACAGTGACCTCAAGGCCGTGCTCCCGCCTGGCTGGCACGAGACACCGCCGTGCTGGTTGGTTGGAGTATCGGATCCCGATGTGCGTGACCTGGGCGCTGCCGTGCATGGGTTGTGGAAAACCCTGTGCCGACAGGTAAGCTCCACTTCACATGAACACCCAGGTTCTTGGGCATCTCCTGATGGATCTATGCTAACGATTGATGCACTTGGGTCGAACTATTTTTGATCGTTTCCGGCCTTTTCGTCGTCTTGTTCCCGGTACTCTCGTGACAAAGTTTTATACCGGAGGAATGTAGTGTTGAGGTCTGCGTCCTTCCTTACGCGGGTGTTTGGAAAGTGCATTTCACGGACGGCTTCGCCAACATGAATATATGAAGGTGTGCCCAACGGCGGTGGACCGCTCAGACCGCCACACGCTACTGCCGCTGCCCTTCCCCTTCATCGTCCCCGGAGATCGCTTCCGAGAGTGCTAGTGAGTGTGGCCCTTACCAGTTCTAAGCGGAAGGACTGGCCGAGGGATGCGCATGGAATGAGCCAGCTGCCAGAACACCGAACTGCAGCTTTGCATACACCGCGGCCACTTGGGGCCGTGGGGGTTTCGTTAAGGTTGTCCTCTGGTGCACGGAATCCCTGTTCGCATAGCACAGAGTTCGCTGTAACAATTCATTCATCCATCCCAAATGTCGCAAACCGTACCTTGCCCGAGCGCACGGGTTTTCCGTCCCCAAGCCTGGCGCCCGATCTGCCTGACTGTAATTCTACCCCCAGTAATTGGGACTCGTACTGGATCATTCGCGGCCTGCTGGCCTGCGACCTGGTGCCTGCCGCAAAGCAACTCCTGCGCAACCTGCTCCACTTAGTGGACGTGTGGGGCTTCGTGCCGAACGGGGCGCGCACTTACTACACCAACCGCAGCCAGCCGCCCCTGCTCAGCGCCATGGTCATGGCGGTTTGGAGCGCCGAGGGCGATGACAGCCTGCTGCGCGAAGCGCTTCCGCGGCTTGTGACACAGCACCGGTACTGGAACGTGGGCAAAAAGGCGGTCCAAGTGCGACTTTGTGAGCCGGCGGAGCAGGAGAGGCTCGGCGGTGGGAGTTACGGGCAAGCGGCGGGCTGCGTACCCAGTGGTGATCGCGAGGTCTTCGCGTTGAGCCGCTACCACGCCGAGCTGTATGGGCCCCGGCCAGAGAGTTTCAGGTGTGGGCGGCCGACACGACCCCTCGGTACATGTGGCTCATGTCCATGGTGTTTTCCATATGTCCTTTATTGGTTGGTACTACTTTGCCTGGTTTGCGTGATCTGCTTGAGGATGTTGTCTGGCTAATGCGCGTTAGGGTATGCAATGGAACCGTTACAAGGTGGACCCTGAGTCCCGATCGGGCCCAGATAGCTCGAAGGCGCCTGATCTCATCGACACCTACCAAGGACTGCGCACCGATCCATCGTTCGGGTGTTGCACGCCTCGGCGGTTCGGCTTGTATGGCATACTTTCGAAACGACTTGCACGCGTTCATGCTTAGGACAGTGATCTCTTCATTTGCTCGTGCGATCGCCAGCTGCGAACCGCAGCAAAGTGGGTTTCTGAGACCGGCTTCTTGCCAAAGAACCCCGAGAACAGAGTTAAGGAGTGACTACGAAAAGATCGACACAGGCACGCCTCAGAGGGTTTTCGAATGACTTTGTGTGCACACTTTGAAACGGTTCCGTGCTGGCCGCACTGGTTATTCGGGTCAACTGGCGACACTGAATGCCGTACACCGAGTCGCACATTTTGTCCGTACAGGGAGGACGTTGAGTTGGCGACTGCAGCTGGCGTGAGCGGGCAGGCGGCGGCCGCGCTGTACTGCGACGTGGCGAGTGCCGCTGAGTCGGGATGGGGTGAGCTGGGGGTTAGGAGATGAGGCTGGCCCCATGCCTGGCATGCCCCTTCTACCCTGACACCGGTGTTTTGTGTCACGCGCAGACTTCAGCAGCCGCTGGTTCGTGGACGGCGACGGCTTGAAATACACCCGGACGACACAGGTGTGCACGCACGGCCAGCACAGATGCTTTTGAGCTCGGGGATAAGTACCTTGTGCGGAGTCGCGAACTGCTGGTCGTTACACAATGGCATGGCAAAGGGCATCCATCGGCGCTGTAGCCGCAAGCACCTGATTAACCGGTACCTTACTGCCGGCCAGACCATTTCCTGCACATGCAAAAAAATGCATCCGGGTGAGGTGGCCCCTTGGTGCTTGGCCAGCAGTACTCACGGTCGTCGCTCTTCGTGCAGATCGTCCCCGTCGACCTCAACGCATGGCTGTACCGCATGGAGCGGGACATCGCCGCCATCGCGGGACATCTTGGAGACACGCGGCTGCGGGACGAGTACACGGCGCACGCGGCCGCGCGCCTTCGCGCCGTCAACACGCTCATGTGGAGCCCCGCAGATGGCTGCTGGCACGACCTCATCCTCAGGGACAGCTCCTCGGGGACACTGCCGGTGGTTGAGGCGGCTCCGGAGCGGCATCTCGGTCCGGATGGCGCCCAGTGCTTCACTCGTCAGTCGCAACAGGACCCGACCAGCGCCGCAGCTTCCTCAGCCCGTGCCGATGCCATTGGCGCGGATTGCAGCACGGCCGCTGTACACGACGTCGAGCGGCGCTCAGGCACATACGCCTCCAACTGGGTGCCGCTATGGTGCGGCTTCGCCGAGGGTGGCAGCCCGCAGGCGGAGGCTGCCGTCGCCGGCCTCCGCAAGTCTGGCCTCATACAGCCCGGGGGACTGCTGACATCGCTGTACCAGTCGGGCCAGCAGTGGGACGCGCCCAACGCCTGGCCGCCGCTGGTGCATATGGCCATCGAGGCGGTGTCGGCATCGGGTGTTGATGGGGCCGCGGCGCTGGCTGACCAGATGGCGAACAACTGGCTGCAGGCTAACCTGTCGGCTTGGCGGGCTACCGGCCACATGCACGAGAAGTACAATGGCTACACCCCGGGGTGTGTGGGGGGCGGTGGCGAGTACGTGCCACAGGTGGGCTTCGGGTGGAGCAACGGAGTTCTCATGGCGCTGCTGCAGAGGAAGTGCGCGTGCGGTCATTGACGTGAGGAGGATTGCGGCACGGCGCGTGCGAGAGTGACCAATTCAATTTTGTAGGATGCTTCAGCATGGTAGATTGTGGAAAAATGCCAAGGCCGCTGTACCAATGGTCACTGTGGTTGTGAGGGGTACCCCCAATTAGCCCTGGTTCGTTATTGCTTCCTGTGTGATCTTTGTGTGTCCGTGATTATAGTTATGTCCACGTAAGATGCTACACTGATGAACGCTTCACTGGGTATCCATACGATCCCCTGTGTATATGCGGGTGATCAAGGTTTCGGGTGATTGTTTCAGGCCTCAGCGAGCTGACGAGCGTGAAGCGACCTGACTTGGCGTATATTGCCCTGAACGATCAATGTGCCGAGGACGGTGTCATCCACCTACGTGCTTCTTGTGCAAGTTAGATGCGTACGTTGCTCACATGACGCTGACGATGTGCCTCACGCACGTCATGGACCATTAAGATTACAATCAACACCCAGGTCCCCTAGGATGGTGATGTCATCCAATCGTGCATCTACCCGGCAGGCGCTTATCCCACCGGAAGCCCATGAACTCCTTCGGTCCGCACCCATTTGCGGGGTTATCAAGGCCTGCGTGATCCGCACTCGTCATGCGCCCACAAAATTTTCGCCACGATGAACCTACAGACGGGTCTGTTCTGATACTTCACAAAGTCGTTCACAAAGTCGTCAAATCGACCGCTTGTCTTGTCCCGGCCTACAGAAATCGCCCATCATGTGCTGGTGGTGTTCGAGCAGCGTCTCCCAACAGACGAAAAACTCCGATACCTCCAGTCGACCCATTTGGGTCACGTTCCCGTCACCACCAAGAGCAGGACGGTTCTCCGCACAGGTTCCCAGCTGCTTTTTGGGTGAGGGGGCCCTGGCCCATCGCTCTTCACGAGCGGGGTCCGATGCTCCAAGCCACATTGGATTGCCCTCGCATTGGATGGCGGCATCCGAAAGCACCAGTGCTGCTGCTGCTGCCGTGCATTCCAAGCCGCTTAGGCGATGCTGCACTCCACCTCGACGCCGGACGGGGGCACCCATTGCATCATCATCGACACGGTCTCGGCCGACAGGTTCTTCAGGTCAACCAGGCGGTGGTGCGTCCGGATCTCGAAGTGCTCACGCGCATCCTTGTTGACGTGCGGGGAGCGCAGCACGCAATACACCCGCTTCTTGGTGGGAAGCATGACTACACAGGTTGCGACGATTTCCAAGGGGGGCACCATGGGAGAGGCAGGGGTGAGAAAGACAGTGGAGGGGAGCACGCAAGGGGGGCCAAACTGATCTCAAACCCACAACTTATACATGGTCGGCACCTTCGATTTCATACAAATATGTACGACAACGCGACCGACGCAACTCCCCCAGGCGTCTGAAGCTGTGCCTTGTGCAAGCAGGCATGCGCCTCATGGGCACGAACCAAGTTCACTACGAAACCGGAATACGAATGCTGGAAACCATTTACTGGAACGTGGGTAAACATCCGAAAATACAGCCGACGCTCAGCTCCAGCGAGCAACAATCCACCAGCAAATTCACAAAATGCAAGCACGGTCAACTTTCGCCAATACCTAGCATTTTACCTGGACCCTTGAAAACAGCGCCAGTGACCTCGGCGACCGTCTGAATCTGGTCGACGCACTCCTCCAGCAGCTTTTTCTCGTAGCTTCGCATACGAATGCGAAGACGGACCTTCTCGCCAGCCGGGGCCAGCGCAGCGCCAGCAGTCATCGGCAGGTCCAGCTCGTCCTCATACTGCTCAACATCCACAGCTCCAGTATCCGACACAACGGCGTTGGAAACAAAAGACTGAGACAGACGGGCAGGACGGCGAGCGATGGCGCCGCTCGGTAGGCGAGCGACCGCAGGCCGCGAGCTGGTGAAGGGCTGAGCCCGGCTGCAACGGCTAGCAAGTGCCTGCATTCTCAACTAGTTCAGTAAAACGTAAAGCTAGTTGGAAATGGAAAGACCTCTTGCCGTTTGGTTACAAATGGGTGGAGCCTGTGCTTGTGGAGCCGCCTCGATGTACGACCTTGCGACCAATAAATTTCATGATCCTAGCATGGCTCCAACGCAAATCATTATGATAAACCTACACAGTACATGTAAGATTGAAGAGAACACCGACATTTACGAAGGTTTATGGCCTGCTTGCACACCCTGCCTTCACGCTTGCGCTCCCCAACTCTCCCTCTGAGCCAGCTCTGCTATAAACACTTTCGAGAACTCCTGCCTTCGAGCCTGCCTAACAACCTGCCACTCGCGAGCGACATAGTTGCACTACCCTAAACCCGTGTCCCGAGGATGGCGCTGCACGGCGGCATTTCGGCCGCCCTCTTGAGCAAGTCGTTGACGTCGACCGGCGGGTATCGCTGTAACGTCTTCAAGATCACTGTGAAGTCGCCCTGACGAAGGATCGGAGCCACGTTCAGTATCATGGCGACGCATATCCGCAGGAGGCAGTCCATCCGGCCGTGCGGATCGCTGAGGATAGTGTCCCAAATGCGCAGCACGTCGGGGAAGGCGAACTCCTGGCTGAGCAAGAGCGTTAGCCAGCGGAACGCGTAAAACTGCGGGTCCACCTGCAGAGAGGTTGCGAGGTGCAAAACTAAATTGGGCGGATCGCCGTACACTCTGCTTCGGGAGGGGACCGCGGGACGGACAAGTCGTTGTGTGGCCACCTAACAGGCTAACACGCACACGACCTCGCATTGCATCACACAGACATACGGTGTTTACCGTGCTCTCACGCCCCAAAGCTTCCCGTGGGACTGCCCTGAACGTCGCAACCGAACGTGTCAACCCTACGGTACACCCGACCAGCTCCAGCACCCACGGCACGACGAGCAGCCATTGCCGATGGGCATTTACCCCTTCCCGTGCGCGCGTTCTCGCCGTGAGCCGTCATCGCGCAACTCCCCCCTCCCCTCGTAAGCCCGTGGAGCGAGGAGCGGCGCCCCTCCACCGCCCAAATCGGTGGCGGTGCACACCCCCTCCCCCTATGTCAATCAAGACAGCGACCCCGCAAAAGAACAACCAACCGATAAT
Source organism: Eudorina sp. 2006-703-Eu-15 (assembly GCA_003117195.1). Lineage (NCBI taxonomy): Eukaryota > Viridiplantae > Chlorophyta > Chlorophyceae > Chlamydomonadales > Volvocaceae > Eudorina > Eudorina sp. 2006-703-Eu-15. Next base: position 430,468 of record BDSI01000101.1, on the reverse strand, counting down.
CGCCGATGTTGGGATGGACGAAGCCCCCGCTCCCCCCCGCTCCCCCCTGCGGCCCCTACCATTACACCCTTGCACCTTACCTTGTGCACCATCTCCATGTGGTACCACAGTTCCTTGTCGTGGTACTGCAGCACCTCCATGAGCCGCCGGATCGTGGCCTTGATGCCCGTCTGCGCGTTGTCCAGCTGCTGACAGAAGTGGTCGCGGAAGTCCGATATGAGCTCCATGAAGCACCAAAACGCGTCCGCCTCCGCGTACCGAGACGCATCCGGGTCCGAGGTGTCGGTGCGGAAGAGGTAGTACAGCGGCGCTATGAGCTCGTTCATGCCCTGGATGTACCGCAGCCCGGGGTTGAGCTTCGCGTACATGAACAGCGCGCGCTTCATGTCCTGCGCACCCAGCACCACGGCAAGGCGAGCGGCGTGCGTCACGGGTGTGTGATACGGTAAGCGCTCTAACGCAGGCTCAGCACGGCCTCTCACAAACAGCGCACGTGTGTCGCACCGACATCCTGGAATGGGCAACACGACCGGGCGCACATCCTGAGTTCCTGACACAAGGCGTTGAACAGCGACGATCAAACCCTCCAGAAACCCAGAGGACGGCAGCGCTAGGTGCGGCAGCGGGCGTGGCTCTTCTCAGACCACCTGACACATTGAGCCCGCTTGATGAAAATCGATCCGCGGGGGTCAACGGCTCAAAGCCGTGCCCCACCCCGCACACGTCCAACATATCTCGCAGCCATCCAACCACCCAACACATCTCCGCACCCACCGCCGGCCCGCGCTCACCTCCCGGTGCGCCTCCGCCTCGGGCGTGTCCCCCGTGAAGAAGTGCATGTCCGGGTGCGTCCGCAGCACGTCGCGCTCCACTTGCACCATGACCTCAGAGTCCTGGCCAGGGAGTGGGGGGAGGGGCCCAACCAGATGGCGGAGGTTGGGGGTGCGGCCCGCTGGAAGACACGACGAGCATGAGGCCTGGGTGGGGCCTGGAAGGGGCCAGCGAGGCACACACCTGTGCGCGATACGGTGCACAACGCCTACAACCTCCTCCTCCTCCTCCTCCTCCTCACAAAGTCACAATTGCATTACTTGTCTACGGTTCAGTCCCCTGTGCTACACTGTGTGCCCCTGCTGTGTACTACCCGCTGCTGGTGCCCTACTTCGGCATGCCTCAGTGCACGGACCCCAGGATCATCCAAAGCCGCGCCGTAAGGCTCTGATGCTGCAGGAGGGGATTCCGTATTGCGGTCACCACAAGACTCACAACGTTTATGTGTGCGGTGGCCCCCTTTTCTGTTGGCGGGACAGCCGCAGCTCGCTGCCCTGCGTGCTCACTCTGTCGACGACCTTCCTTCCCCTCCCTCTCCCAACCAGGCACCGACCCATGACAGGAAAGCACGCGGCAGCCACCTTGGATGAAGTTGCTAACGCCCTGTGCCCTTTAGAATGCCATACCTTGAAGTAGGTGTTCCACTTCGACGTCTGCGATAGGCACAGCGGATGGTCGTCCACAGGCTGTACGGCGCAGGTGGCCACCGGGAAGGGAAGGGAGGGGAGGGGGCAGGCGCGTCAAACAGAGTCGCGCCTGTGGCCTGTACATCCGGGGCTGATGCCCGTACACAAGGCCGTCTGACGCGAATGGCTGTGTGGAACCCAGATAAGCGGAACCCAGATGAGAAATAATCCAAAGTGGCAAGCGGTGAGCACACTTTCGGCAGCTGCACGTTCAAAAAAAGATTGTGAAACGGATACGGTCTTCCCCACGGACACACAGACTCGTGTGTCAACGGCGTGCAGGACTTCTTCTGTGTCCCGGACACGGGATCGGCTCATGGGCTCACTGCGGCCCCACTATGGCCCCACTGTAGGGGCAATGGGAGCCCCCCCTGGAGCCTCATGGGGCATTTTTCCTTTCCACGTTACCCAAACGGAGTTGCAAACGCAGGCACACGAATGAGGACCGGCGCGTGCGCATGCACGAGGGAGTGACGCAGTGGCGGCGGCATTGCCACAACCGCCTTCACGATCTCTCATCGGCCACCCACCACTCCACACGAGCCACCAGAGCCCTCAGGCACCAACAACGCCCCCGGCGCTGAATTCACCCGGTTAGCCACCACGGTGACGCGCTCCACAGCAGGCGGAGTTCCCCCCGAGCTGCCAGCGCTGTAGTACTCCGACTCCCGCTTGGGGTCCACGATCAACTCCTGCGTCCGCAAGGCAGGCGACATCACGGCACCGCCGCGGGGCCACGAGACTAGTGGGTTAGTGCATCAGTGTGCGCGGATGCGGCATCGCGTCGCCTGACCGGCATGAATTGCCTTTCTGCCCCCCCCCCGCACGCAGGACCCATACCCCGCACATGTGAATAGGGTTTTCGGCCACGGCCTGCTATCGCATACCTGGAATCCAGCGGCTCACAAACACATGTTGGACAGGCCTAGGCGAACCGGGCCGCGAGAGAGGTGTGGGAGTGGAGATCTATGCGTTCCAGGTGTCAGAAGGGAAACCATGCCCATGCCACATTATGCCGTTGCGCCGCTCCCACGTGGGGGCACAGCCGATGTGGGTCGATGGCCACGCACAACCAACGTCCACCCAATCACCGCACCTGGCAGAACACGTGGTACATCGTTCGCCGTTTGGCGAGTTCTTTGCTCCAGTCCTCCGGGTTGAGCGGCAGGTAACCCAACAGCAGCTGTGCACGGGGGTTTCCACGGTAAGGGTGCATGGATGATGGATCCATGCTAGGCCTCTCCGATCGTTGGCCGCCGAGTGGGATCGAATCACGGTCACGACGTGAACGCATGCTGTCCCAAGATTGCGCCGCGGCAAAAATTACAAATGCAACCACAGGCATGACACCGGCCGCAATGCTGTGGCCGCCTAATCCGCACGGGGCGGTGCAAAGGCGGTGCATCACCCCGCTCACGGTGGGCGCAGGGGTGGCACGGGAGCCGCACGACGCCATTTCGGCGGGGACCGCGCGGGAAGACGCGCACCTTCCAAACCGTCGCCCGAAGGTTCCCGCAGTCCGGTATTCCATTGAACGCCAAACGTTTCAAGTTGTGAAGGTTAATGCTTGACCCTCGAAGCTCCGACTTGAAGCGGCCAACTCGTGCTTCTACGGTCTGAACCGACGAAAGGGTGGCCGCTGGCGACAGGATTGTGGAGGGCGAGTCCCGCTGCTCCTGTACTCCTGTCCTGATTTCCTGTGCTGTTTGCACTGCAAGCTCCTTAGCGCGGTGGAGCAAACCCTTCGCGTATTCCATAAGTAACGGGCTCCCAACGCACAGATGTTACATGTCCATCGGAAACTTAATCAATCGACCATGTATCTTGAACAAAAGAGTGACTGTATTGAATACAACGCACTGTGCGGTTGATGCAACACTTCTGCAAATCTCAATGTAATATATGTCTTATAAGTACAGCAATCATGAGCGTTGCTACAGTACTCGAAAGCGATTGTGTTGCAGCTTGCAGCTGCATTGAAGTCCGTCTCGCAGTTGTGAAGCGGTTGGACGAGCACAATGTCTGTACCCTTCCAAGGAGAATGAGGCCTCAGAATTGTGCTGTGAGGAATACCTTGGTTACATTTAATGGTGGTAGTAAGGTTGATGTTGATGCGATGTAAGGCTTGCGGTCGCATGCTTTCGGTACACCGTGTTGACAATGAACCGGCGACTACTAGGTATGCGAGACCTATCATGCAGAATGGGCTGTATTGTGGAAGTATTGTGGAACGCCAAGGACTAAGAGCGATTCCTGGCATTTAAAACAGATCCTTTCCAGAGCGTGGAGTTACCCGAAGTGATCGAGGAGTACCTTGAACATGGCTCAGCCTTCTGCATGTCCTTCAATCGGAGGGGGACGTTATTGGCGGGTGCGTGGTCGGTATGCGTCAAGGTTCCTGTTTCCCGCGCGTTTCCGGTTAGGCCCACGCCGGCTTGCTCCTCTACCCCACACGGCTCGCAGCTGGCACGAAGGAAGGGCATGTCGTCATCTGGGATTTCGATACCAGAGGTGTGGCGGCTGTCCTGCTGGGCCACAGGTAAGCCGTATGGGGAACCTGTGCCCTGCGTACGCGCATTCACTGCGTCCGCAACACCCAAGCTGGACCCTTGCCGCGGACGCAGCGCCACCGTCACCTCCGTCGCATGGTCTCGGAGCGGACGGAACCTTCTGTCCGGTTCCGAGGACCAAAGCATCATCCTGTGGGACCTCATATCCTGCTCCAAGGTGTGTGTGGCGACCGAGTGCGGCGCAGCGGGCTCATGCCGCCGGCCCGCGTCCGTGACTGGCGTCCTGCTTGACCTGCTTGGCCGTGTTAACACACCAACCCAAGGGCTGCATCCCCTCCCGGCAGGAGCTACAACCAAGCGGCGCCTGAACCCCGCCGTCGGGCACTCCTAGTCCCGCCTCCCGCGAGAGCTGTCCCACGAGCGCTCCTCCCTTAACGCGCCCCCCTTACCCCAACTGAGGTAAGGGTACCGAACCCCGTCCCCTGCACTCCCCACCGGCTGACAGGTATGCCGTGTGGGCCTGCGGTCCGCGGTGCTGCGGGTGAGCTTGTCGCCCCGCCCGCCGCACCTCGCCGTGGTGAGCCTCACGGAGGGGCCGCCCGTCCTGGTGGACCTCACTTCGCAGCAGACGGAGCCGCTGCCGCAGACGGGTGGGTGCCGCCGCGACGCCCGCGCACGGGACCGGCGGGCAGGGACCGCTACACGGGCCCACTGCCGGGTACACTGCCATGAGGCCCCGAGAGGGCGTCCCTATCTGGCTGTGTAGAACAATAGGATCAGAGCCGCGCCGCCGCGCTGCTGAGCTGCCGTGCGCGTTGAAAGGGGCTCCCAGGGGCTCCCTTCCCCTGGCGTCTGGACGGGCGGGGCAGCTACCTGGCCTCACTCGCAGCCGGCGGGGTGCGACACAAGCTGGCAGGCCCTGTGCGCCCCCGTGAGTCCCTCAACCCCCGCCGTCGCCCGTCCTGCGCTGCGGACTGCAGCGCCGAGGGGAGCAGCGCGACGGGGATCCGTTTCCACGCGGACGAGATCGGCTGCAGATCGCTGGCTGTAGATTGGCCACAAACTGCTGTTACATTGGCCAATTGGAAAAGTGCCCTCGGGCTCGCCTGCAACTGTGCCCGGAGTCAAATTGAGAGAAAAGGCAAAGGGCGGACACCGGACAGAGAGGCGCCCCCTTGGTCGCGCCCTGATGCCTTCCTGGATCCGGACGCAGGCGACGGCGCGGAGCCGGTCCCGGTGCGTGGATATGGCGCAGGCGCTGCCGGGGCCGCGGCGGGCGGCATGATTGCGATCCTGAACCGCCAAGGCGACATGATCATCGGCAGCCAGCTCAGAGGCGCGCTCTCGGTGGTGGACGTGGCCACGAGGAAGATCATTGACGTTGTGCGCGTGAGTGGGGGCGGGGCGGGGGCGGGGTCGCTGCGCGGAGGGGGAATGGGATAGTGCCGGGCGTCAGCACCCTCAGCGAAGACGGCCCCGCCTCCACCAACACTTCCAGAAGGCCGCATTGCAGCCCTCCACGATTTTAAGGGCGCCACGTGGAGTAGTGGAGAGGGGGGGGCGTGGATGTGGATGGAGCGGGCAGGGCAGCTGGCGCCGCGAGGGGGGCGAGGGGGACGCGGAGACGTGCAGCGCCCGAACGCGGCAGATGCGCCCCAGCTGCCGTCCTGGTAACTCCCAGTGGAGGAGCCTTTCGCTGCCCAGGGCGTACTGTTGCTGTTCTCTTCTGCCCCTGGCGGGACCTATGCCGCTGCGTCCGAGGGGCTTTGGCGGCGCCGCGCGCCTGCCTCCGTCCCTTCCCTCCTCTTTCCGTCGCTTCCCTCCTCCTGCCGCCCCTCGCGCCACTTCACATCTCCCCGCGCCCCGGGAGACCCGCTTCCTGGGGTAGCGGAGGCGGACACCCGGGGTAGAGCCGAGCGACCGATCCCCACCTCACTTCCCGCACATCGCCCCCCCTACACACGCATGCGCACACGCACGCAGCTGCCCAACTCGGCGAGGGTGGTGGATCTCGAGCTGAACCGCAAAGGCACGCTGCTGCTGGCGACGTGTACGGACCAAAGAGTACGGATGTACGAGGTGGCGAGCCGGGCGTCACTGGCGGACGCGGACGTGCCCAGTGAGGCGCAGGTGGTGGAGGCGCTCGCCAACCGCTCGGTGGGTGCCTCGGCAGCAATAAAAGCGGGGGAGGGACGGTGGCGAGGAACATAAAGGGCGGGAGCGGATGGCTGGGTTGGGGGAAAAGGCAAGGGCAAGCGGGTGGGTGGGTGTAAGGCAAGCGGGGGGGCGACGGCGGGCTACGGCGGGCTACGGCGGGCTCACCCTGATGAGCTGGCGGCATTGCTTCTCTGCGGGCAAGGGCCCATTGCGCGCAAACTTTGTTGGGTTGCGTTTGCCAGCCTGCCACCCATGTCGGTCCCTAACACCCTAGGCCGGCTCCCACACTGGCTGAGCTCGGGACCGGCCGGGCCGGACACATAACGGGTCTACACCGCCTCGGACCAGCTCTTGAATCGCATGCACTAAATGTGCCAAGTGGGTCTGCGCATTAGAGCGCCTACGTGGCACAACTACTTCTTGAAGGGGGGGCAAGTGCTTCCGGCGCATCCAAGCCCCTCCAACCCCCTTTTCCCTTGCCCCCCGCTGCCCCGCCCCTCCTGCACCCGCACCTGCCCCTGCACTGTACCTGCACCTGCGCCAGGCGGTCAAGTCGGGGTCGCTGCTGCACGGCGAGGCGGGTCTGTTGCGGCCCGTGCGCGACTTCCAGAACGCGGTGGAGCGCACCCCCTGGCGCAGCGCCACTTTCTCCTGCGACAGCGAGCACGTGGTGGGCGTCACGGCCGCCAAGGCGCAGCTGCACATCTACATCTGGAACAGGCCGCTGGGGAACATGGAGCGGATGCTGGAAGGTGCGAACCGACCCCGGGGGGATGCGGTCAGGGCGATTGCGGTCGCAGGGTGCAGCAGCGAGAACAGCAAGAACAACACCAGCAGGGCTAACCTGACCACGCATACGGCCTGTGGCCCCCGGTCCACGCGATGTCGGCTGGTGCTGGGTGGCGGCCGATCTACGGGCGTGAAGCGGCCGCGGCCCCAAGTGGCGAGAGGGACCCAGGCAGTGCCGCACCAAGGCGGGACCGGGACCTGGGGCGCGGAGGGGACGAAGGAAGGGCGCAGTGGGAGGTACCGGGTGGAGGGTGTTGGTGTGCGCTGACTGGGACAGGGTCGAGGGGTGGAGGGGCGGGATGAGCTGGGGGGTTGACGTGTGGGATCCGGGATGGATGGGGGACCGAGGGAGGTACATGGCCGCCTGGCCTGGTATCCGCCGTCGGCCAGCAGTGTGGGTCATAGAAAATTGGGGTGAAGGGTTGAATTGAAAAAAGAAATAAACCCGAAGAACGAACCCAGGCACACCCAGAACAACTCAGCATACTTACGTGGTGAGGTACCAGCATAGCGATGGAAGCGGGGCGCCGCCGGGTGGGGTGGGGTGCCGCCGGGCAGACCACCCCTGCACGACCGAATCCCACTCGGACCGGGGCCGCGTTGCCCCGGAGTCGTGGCGCCGGTGGGGTGCACCAGCAACGCGGTGAGGATACCCTCCGTGAAGTCCTCCCCCCTCCACGGGTGGGCCCCCTCGCCCCCGCCCTCCCGCCCCCATCACTGCTGCGTCCCCAGGGCCCAAGGAGAGCGGGCTGGACCTGGTCTGGCACCCGCTCAGATCGCTGCTGCTGAGCTGCGCCTCCTCGGGCCGGATATACATCTGGGCCAAAGTGGGGCAATGGGGGTGCGGGGGGGCGGGGGGGGGAGAGAGGGGTGCGCCGGTGACCCAACCCATCACGGCTGAGTGCGGCCACGGTAGTCTTGGGCTGGCAAAGGGCTGAGAAGGACATCCCCACAGCCCAGCTGCTGTGCTGTTTGCCGTCCGGCAGCCGGCCGTTCTGTTCCGTTAACGGACCCTGGCAGCGGCCGTCCTCCTCACGCCCGTCCTCCCGCGTGTACCCCACCGGGTCGACCAGTTGGACCGCCAAAACACGACTTTTCCGCGGAAGCCAACCGGACTACCATCACATAACTGGGCAGTCAAGCGCAAGCCCCTCCGCCTCCTCACGTTCCCCTTCCCGTTATCAGATCCACCGATACCGCCCGCACCTGCACCCCTTACCCCCCCGCCGCTCCACCCCACCCCAACCCCCCGTCTGGCTGGGCCTTTTCATATTTATCACCACCACCACCACCACCACGATCTCCGCGGCCCTCAGGTCCACGCCGAGAACTGGTCGGCCTTTGCCCCGGACTTCAAGGAGCTGGACGAGAACACCGAGTACGTGGAGCGGGAGGACGAGTTCGATTGGAACACGCCGGTGAGGGGGTAGAAAGGGGGGAAGGGACGGAAATTGGTAGACACGATGGGGGACGGGGGGGGGTATAGGAATGGAGGTTTGGGGCTACCAGCACATCCGACCCAGATCTAGGGAGGGGCCGGGTTGCAGCACCGGCGGCATCCCGCAGCAGCACCAGGGAGGGAGGCAGTGAGGGAGGCACGCGGGCAGCTCCCTGCCGGAGACCACTGGCGGGTCGCGCGAGTCGCGCACAGTCCTCCCCCCACCCGGCGCGAACCCGACTTGTGCGCCGTAGGCCCAAGGCGCCCACCCACATGCAGTTGCCCACTCGAGACCAGGGGGACGGACCCGGGGACCGGGAGCACGGTACGCGGGTGCGACGCAACGCCCGCACATGTGAGCCTTGTGAGTACGTACTTGGTCGACCCTTGTTTGGATTCGGTGCCGTGCTGTGCTGTGCTGTGCCGTGCCGTGCAGGGCGCCGGCGGCGAGCTGGGTCTCCCGAGCGCTGCGGGCGGCGGCGAGGGCCACGGCGAGGCCGACCCCCCCGGGTCCGTGGTGCTGGATGTGGTGACCCGGGAGCCGCAGCCCGTGTTCAGCAGTGACGACGAGGAGGGCGGCGCCCAGGAGCTGCTCTACCTGCCCGTGGTGGGTGGCGGGGGCGGGGGCGGGGGCGGGGGGGGGGCCGCGGGAAACGGGCGCTTGGGGGGGGCCCCGGAGCGCGGGTTCGTGCGGGGAGGGCGTTGGTGGCGATGAAGGCTGTGCACGTCCGCCACCGCGGGCGGCCGGTCTCGGCCCACATGTCCTGTCCTGTCCTGCCCGCGGCGGCAGGGAGACTGGTTCCTGGGGTGCTGAAAGGAAGATTACCACCCATACACCTCCCACCACCCGTACACCTCCCGCCACCTGTTCATCCCGCAATCGCCAGTGCTGATAGCAATCGACCTCTTCTTACACCGACGAGGATGCGGATTGGTGTGTTTGGATTGGTTGGTCGTCAGGGGCGCTCTGGGCCCCTGGCCTCCCCTCTTTTTAATTCAATCAACGCAATGAATCCGCAAACCAGACCACCGAACCCGACCGGTAACCACCGCGAACTCGCCCACCCTGCCCCCGCCAGGTGGTGGAGCCGGAGCTGCCTGCCGGGGCGGCTGCCGAGGAGGGCGCTGCGGGCGGGGAGCGTCAGGGCGGCGGCGGTGGCGGCGGCGGCGCTCCCTCCCCGGGCGACGACCCTGCCGTCGCCCAGCAGGCGCTGATGCTGCAGATGGGCCGCCTGGCGCAGTTCCCCCGGCGGAGCGGCAGCGCGGGAGCCGGCAGGAACGGACAGGGACAGGGACCAGGCCCCGGCAGCGCCGCTGGGCCAGGGGCCGGGGAGCCCCGGAGGGGCGGAGGAGGGGGGCGAGGGGCCCGGCGGGGGGCGCTGGGGGACGGGGGCGATGCTGTGACGGTGGGCGTCAAGAGAGAGCACGGGAGCTGGGAGCGGCCGGTGGCGGGGCAGGGGCTGGGGCTGGGGCAGCAGGTGGGGGTGCGGGTGCAGCATGGGTACGACCCGCAGCAGGGTCAGGGCCTCGCGGACATGGCCGGTCCGCCGCAGTACCATGACTCAGAGGCGCACGCTCGACAACAGCAACAACGACAATACCAGCAACAGCAGCAGCAGTACTACCAGCACCACCAACAGCAAGAGTACATGCAGCAGCAGCAGCAGCAGGATGCTGGCGCACCCGCACCCGCAACAGCACCAGATGCAGGGGCAGCAACCCTACCACCAAGGCTACCGGGATGAGGAGATGCGGCCCGCAGGGCCTGAGGTGCCGTAAGCCGGCGCCGTAGGTCGGCACTTGGCTCCCACAGCACAGATAGATGGGTTGCGACGGCGTGGATGGAGGGCCTCCATTGGGTATGTGACGCAGGTGGGCGTTTCCAGGCGCTGAGGGAGTGCGGGGCTCTGACGGATGGTAGACGGCGCGGCGTCGTGGGGCCGTCAGCAAGTCGACGCGGCGGGCACCACGCGGGGAGGACCTGGGCGCGGGCGTCTCCGGGGAATGATGGCAGGTTGTGTGATGCGGACCGTGCGGGCATCTTCCCATGGATGTCTTGAATGGATGATGTTGATTCGCTGACGGCTGCTGAGTTAAGGGGTTTGCTTGATTCCTGTCGTTTTGTCTGCGAAGGCCTGCCGGCGTTGCTCTTGGCAGTCGTTAGGCCGGCAGGACACGGCAGGATTGCTGGCTGAGTCCGGCGTGGCAGCTGGTAGGGCTGGTTTGCGACTAGCGATGACGGAGACGCTGATTATACGGTGACGAGTGTCCACCGCTGCAATTGGTGCTGAGTGTTCACCGCTGCAATGGCGCCCCTGCGGCAACCTGTAGCGGTCACCCCCGTGCCGTCCTCAGCACACGACCGCGCCAAAGGCGGGAGCTCGCGGGAGCCATTGGGCTGGGGACGTGCATGGAAACAGAGGCATTGATATCAACGACGCGGACAAACAGGCAATAACTTTACAAAGGGGCAAGCTGGGTGTGCGTGTGCCCCGTTCGCGACGGTTCCCAAACGACGTGCATACCAGGTGTGACGTGCGTTCCCACGGCTCGTTCGTTGAAAGTCACCAAGACAAATCTCAGCTGCACTCAATCATAAGTTGCTTATGCTGAGCAAATGAGGCATTTTGAAACACAGCGGCACCAGCAGGGCCAACCAATATGTACAAGAAGAGGCTAGCTGCCCGTCCTCTACTCTTGCATTTCATCATCGCCCTTTGCCCGAGAGCTCGGCTTCTTGCTAGATTTCGTTGGTTTCGCGTCTGTCATGACGTCCTGTTCCACGTTGGCGGTGCCGGTAGCTCGCTCGAGGGCAGCCTTTCGCTTGGCAAGCTTGCGTTCCCGCTTTGGGTTCCTGGTCTTCAGCAGAGTCAGCTGTTTCTTGTGCTTCTGCGTTGCAGTAACGATGCACACCATTCAACGTCACCAGAAACGGTTGACGGCTGGGAAAGCGCTCCAACCCACCTCGGATGCAGAACTCAGCTTCTTCTTGGTGCGAATCTTCTCTCTTCGCACTTTTAGCGCCTTTGACTTCGGGCGGTTAATCGTGCCGGGCGGCATGTTTTCTAGTTTAGTGGCTTGAGGATTTCCGTGAGGGCGCCCGTATGCTCAAGTAACACAAGGCTGGAACACGAGGCGCAACGTTCTTAGTTCTCATCAGGCGCAACTTTCTTAGTTCATTGCAGCAACCCGATGGCCCGTCGTACTACCTGCCACAACTGCTGCATGACTGATGCTACTGATGTCCTGGCAGCGCACGAGAGTAGCTGCGAACATGCACCACATGCTTAAAATTGCCGACATCAACGCAGAACCATAGTGATCACGTTGAGCGGACCAGGTGGCGCAGCCTTGGCAACATGGGCTCACCCAGACTGTGCACCAATGATTCCTCTAGCACATGACCGTCGTTCCCACGGTGTTAAACCACAGAAACAGTAGCGGTGCGTGTCAGTAACCTGATCCACTTCTCTCGTGTCCACCTTCCTTCGGCCGCTTCGTTCAAACACCGTACCATGGACCCGAAACGAACATCAACCCACCGCATCCTCAGGCGAGCACCTGTGGCCCATACTCAAGAGGAGCCGGTGGCGCGAACGAAATACATGAAATCGATTCCCCCTCCGCTCCGAGTTTCCGACAACCTCGCTATGGACCCGGGTTGCTTGCATGGCTCGCACCTACCCATGCCGCCCTACCAGCAATCCTCCGGACACCCGACCTCTCACCTCTCCCCGCTCATCACCGAGACACATCGTATCAACCACCTCCCCCGCACTCCCCACTCACCGTGAGATCTCACTCCCCCTCACCTCACCTCACCTCACCTCACCTCACCTCACCTCACCTCACCTCACCTCACCTCACCTCACCTCACCTCACCTCACCTCACCTCACCTCACCTCACCTCACCTCACCTCACCTCACCTCACCTCACCTCACCTCACCTCACCTCACCTCACCTCACCTCACATCACCTTCCCTCACCCTGCCCTGCCCCAGCTCGGCTCCTCCCTCGCACTCAAATTGAGTCATGGTGGCTGCCCCTCAAGCCCAACACGACACCCCTGGGGTGCCAGGGGTGCAGTGGCGCTGTCCCCATCCACCCTGGGGGGGGCGGGGGTGCAGTGGCGCTGTCCCCATCCACCCTGGGGGGGGGGGCGGGGGGCTGATCACACAACCCCTCTCCCCCCTCCGAGCTGTTTCTTCGCTGGTTCCCTTGCTCTCCCTCTCGTCCCTGGCGAGTCAGTTACGAGGATGACACCGGGCGGCTCTCCGACGGCAGCTCCTCCCCCGCCGGAATGAACCTCAGCGCCGCCGCATTGATGCAGTAGCGCTTGCCGGTGGGGGCGGGACCTGGGGGGTAAGGGGGGGAGGGGTGCAGCGGTGGAAGGAGGGAGCGGGGCGTCGGGGGGGTCCCCGCGTGATTCCGTGTCATCCCGGAGGGGTGCTGCACCGCTGGACGGCACCTAGGCAGTACCGCACGGATTGTACGGACAGCACGGTCACCCACACACTCACCCACACACCCACAGACTCAGCCAGCCAGCCAGCCAGCCACCCACCCACCGTCATCAAAGACGTGGCCCAGGTGTGCGCCGCTGCGTGCATCCAGCACCTCCACCCGGGGCATGTAGGGGATGGAGTAGTCGGGTACCTCCAGGATGTGGTCGGGGTCCAGGGGGGCGAAGAAGGAGGGCCAGCCCTGAGAGAGGTCGGAGGGGCGGAGGGCGGGGGGAAAGCGGGGGGAGCGGGGCAGGGAGAGGGCGGAGCGGAGTGGGGGCGGAATGGAGGCGCTGAGCCGAATCTGTGGAGGGAGGTCGGGGCACGCTGGCGGGCGGTCAAGGGAGCCGTACAGCCGTACACAAGCCTCACGTGACCAGCCAAGCCCATACCGTGACCCCCGCTGTTCTGCCCCGTACGGTACTGGAGGCCTCCGGGGCTGTGCCGGACCTCTCGTGGCCATCAGCCATCAGGAAGCCCCCCCAACACGCACCACCAACAGGATGGGCAGTGCGCCGCATGCGGATCTCAAGAGCCGCAACCACCCGGGGTGGGGTGGGGTCGGGTGGGGTCGGGTGGGGGTTGGGGCGGGGTCGGGTCGGGGTTGGGGCGGGCGACGTCGCCGCCCTGCCATTAATCCCGCCCCTCTCTCCCCGCTGCCCACACATCGCCTCAACAGATTGGTGCCCCCGCCATCAGCCCCTGCTCCCTGCCCCCTGCCCCAGCCCCTCACCGTGCCGCTCTCGAACTTGGTGTCCGATGAGAAGAGCGGCAGCCCCCCCAGCGCGCTCACGTACACCCCCCGCTGCTTGTTGTTGTGCGGGTAGCCGTTGGTGGTCTTGCCCGTGAAGGCGCGCTCCGTGCCGTGCTCGATCACCACGTACTGCTGGAAGGAGGTGAGGGCCTCAGCGGCGTCACGGCGCTGCTGCTCACTCAGCGGAGTGACGTCGTAGCCGGAGCGGGACACCTTGCGCGGCGTGCCGTCTGCGCAGCAGCGGTCCGGCGGCGGGTCGGGCGGGGGCCGAGGGCCGGTCGGGGGCCGGTCGGGGGGTGGGGGCGGGACGGGGGCGGTCGGGGTCCCACTCCGGTGATGGTGATGGGATGGTGATGGTGCGAGCCAAACACGCGCGAGAGGCCGCCGTGGAACCGGTCGGAAGGGACCGGTGGGCGGAAACGGAGGGGACACGGGACACGGGGGCACATAACACGTGCACGGAGGGGGGGGTAGGACGCGCATGGAGGGGGACGCGGGTCCATCTGCGATTCACCGGGACTAAGGCCCAACGCAGCAGATACGGCTAAAAGTACTTGCAGTAATTAGAGAAATGTGTGGGCGGGGCGAACCGGTCGGCCGGCCTCTATGATCAATCGACCAGAGGACTACAGAAGGTTATAGAAGGTCAACTGCCGGACCTACCGGTGGCTGGCGCCCAGCCTTTGCTGGCGCTCTTGCTGCCCTGGCCGCCCATACCGCCACCGCCTCCCTTGCCGAAGAGGAAGCCCAGGAGGCTGGCGGTGTGCAGGCGCAGCTGCCGGTGCCGGACGGTGCCCGGGGCGACGCGGACGTGCGCTGCACCAGACGTCCGCGAAGATAGGCGCACGGCGCAGGCGCTCCTGCACAATTAAATATGTTGGTTGGCAACGTTGAGTGATCGTATTCTAACCAGCGCTGCAAGAATCAGTTGTCACGGGCGTAGGTTTATCGAGTGAAGTTCAGGAACTTCTGCGTGCGCATGCCGCACCTGCTGCAAATCATATCGTGTTGCTGGAGGATAAATGTGACTTTATGGGGCTCCAAGGCGGTGTTATTGTGATTATTGCGTACGGAATTGCAAGACAACTGAAACGGTCGCTCGGCTGTCCTTCGGAAACCCTGAACCTTGAGAAGTGTCCACGTGCTTGACGGTAAGATTAAGCCATATATATAGATTTAACAAACTGATATGTTGCACTGCTGAGCACGTTACAATACAATGGAACCGTCAAAGACGAAGGCAACCGAAAGGCCACGCAAGCGTAGGTATCCCGACCAAGGGCTACGAAGCGAGCTTAACAATGGAAACATGGAGCTGAGCTGCGGCACCGGCGACCGCCTTGAGGTGCGCAGGCGACAGCGCGATGACGACAGCCGACAACGCCAGTGCGATGCCTGCGGGTGCAGCGTGCCGGCAAATGGATGGCAGCAACACGTCGACGGTAAGTTAGCACAGTCTGCCTCACGCAGGCCAACCTCGTACAACCTGCAAGCCAGCGCGTCCGTCGCGATTCCTGGTCCACCCATTCAAACAGCTATATCCTGCTGCTCACAATTGCGTAACATATGGCACCTTACTCCCAGAAGAAAAACGCGAACCCGCCCGGGGGCCGCAGGCATCCGCCACCGCCGCAACCAGGCCAGCGTGGCCCTGCTAGGGGAGCCCGGTCACCTGGTCCGCTCCATCTTCGAGCCCGACCCCGCCGACCTCCCCCCCACCTACCTCAGCCGGGACCCCGTGGCGCTGCGGGCGCATCAGCTCCGCCGGCTACAGCTAATGGCGGCGTCCGACGACCCCCCACCGCCTGACCACCCCAGCCCGCACCCCCAGCCCCAACAGCCGCCCCTCCCCGGCCCCGTGTCCGGTGGCAGTGGTGGAGCCGCTCCACTGCGGGGCACCCGGCGCGACCCAGGGCAACACCCCGGGCGGCATCGACAGTCCTCAGGGGGCCGACACGGCCAAGTTGCGGGCGGCTCCTCCAGGGAAGCCCTTACCGCGAGTAAGGCCGCGAATGCGGATGCGGGTGAGGACGCGCCCTCGCAGCGGAATCCGTGGCATGCCGCCGCCGCCGCAGCACCATCCGCAGCAGCAGCCGCAGCCGCCCGGGCGGCTGGCGGGGGTCAGGCTGGCCAGCGCCGCCGGCCGCACAGCGAGGCGTTCGCGGTGCTGCAGGCCGGCCGGGAGCAGCGCCTTCTGGGGACCGGCCGCCTGCCCTCACCCTCACCCTCACCCTCACCCTCAATGAATTCCTCCTCAGAGTCCGACTCAGAGTCCGACTCGCACTCCTCGTCGTCCGGCAGGGAGGACTCCTCCACCACCGCCCCGTCCTCGGACTCCCCCACTTGCGATTCCGGCGGCGCCCGGCGGGGACGTCGGGGCGCTGCCGCTGCGCAGTCCGGGGCCGTGCAGCCCCCCGGGGGGACCTCCCGCCCCACCCAGGACCCCCGGGGCGGCCCCCCTCGCGCTGCCCCTCTTCATCCCGCACCTCACCATCCTGGCCCTCATCCTCGGGCTCAGGCCCTCACCGGGGCGCCCCCCTGGTCCCCCAGTACCGCCCAGGTGGAGGCGCTGGTGGCCGCAGCCCGGCGGGAGGCGGTGCACCACACGGGGCTGGGGCCGCTGTACCAGGGGGCCCTGGGGCTGCTGGATGCGGGGGCGCTGCGGCGGGCGACGGCGGGGCTGCAGCAGCAGTTGACGCGCTACATGCGCCGCCTGGCAGCCTGGGAGGGGCACCGCCACCACCGCCAACACCGCCAACACCGCCAACACCATCAGCACCACCACCATGTTGGGGCCGGACGGCAGCAGCAGCAGCAGCAGCGCTCGCTGGAGGCGGCGGCGGCGGAGCAGGGCCCGCGGCAGGGTGGTGGTGTTGGGGCTGGCGGCGGCTGGGCTGAGAACACCGTTGCCGCCGCTGGAGGTAGAGGTGGGGCGAGCGGGGTGGGGAGCATTGGAGGCGGTTCCAGATCCAGATCCAGATCCAATGACACTGTCAGAAGCAGCAGCAGCGGCAGTAGTGGGAGCGACGGCGGCGGTGGGAGCGACAGCGAGGTCGGTGGTTCCGGAGCCGGGCCGGGGCTTCGGGCTGGTGTCACGGCGCCATCGCCACGGCGGCCGTACCTCCGGTTGGGCCCCGCGGAGCTGCTACTGCTGTCCATCCACCCGGCTGTAGCACACGACGGCGGCAGCAGGGACGCCGCGTCTCCTCCCGCTGCGGGGCCCGGTGCGGGGGCCTCCTCCTCCACTCGGCCAGCGGCAACGCCAACCCATGGGCCAGCTTACCGCCCGCATCAGCAGCAACACCAGCGACACCCCCCCCCCCACCACCATCAGCAGGGCCATCACCTCACGTCTCCGGGGCGGGCAGCCCCCCGGGGTGGGGCACCCCATCACTCGTCGGAGGTCCCTGTCGCGCCGTCCCAACCGCCACCGCCAGCGGTGTGGCATGCGGTGTCCGCTGCGCCACCACCCGGGGGTCCGCCCCCGCAGCCGGCCCCGGCCCCGCCTCCGCCTCCGCCGGCGCCCGTTGGGCGGCTTTACCTGCAGCTGCCCTTCAAGCCCCACGGCCGGGAGGCAGCCGCCTACGCCACGGCGACGGGGGTGCTGCTGGCGGCGCTGCGGCGCGGCGGCCCCGTGGCCAGGGACGGCGGTCGCGGTGCTCCCTCCCTGGAGGGGTTTGGTCTGCGGTTCTCCAGGGAGGACTACCTGGAGGTGCGGGGGCGGGGGGGGGGGCGGGGGGGGGGCGGGGCGGGGGGGGGCGGGGGGGGGGGGGGGCATTGGGTTGTCTGAGGGGTCGGGTTGGGCTGGGGTTGTAATGGATGACGGTTGGAGACCCGGAAAGGGGTGGTGCCGCCTGGCTGGGGCCGCGGTGCTCGTGCCGGCTCGCTTCGCTGGGGCCGCAGTGCCAGCACCACCTCTCCTCCAACAGTCAATGGTCAGACAAGCGGCCGTCTGATTCCACCGCACCGTACCGGGTCGGTCGGTGGTGAGGGACCACCGCTGCAGGCGCCCTCCTCCGCCTCCCCACCAGGTGTCTCCACGTGCGCACAGCCTTCGGCCGACTAACGGGCTGCTCGTTGGTCCCGAACCGCCCTTGTGCGGACTGACTTGTCGGATTGACGGATTCCTTACACCCCCCCTCCCTCCGTCAGTCAGTCAGTGCTCCCCATCTGTCCCTCCTCCGCTGTCATATGCCGCCGGCCTGCCCTGCCCACCCGCTGTCCCTCCCGGGGCCGAGGCACTCCTGAGCCGCGACCCGTGCCCCCTCCCCCCACTGGTCATTCCCCCCTCCCCCCCCACTGGTCATTCCCCCCTCCCCCCACTGGTCATTCCCCCTCCCCCCACTGGTCATTCCCCCCTCCCCCCACTGGTCATTCCCCCCTCCCCCCACTGGTCATTCCCCCTCCCCGCACTGGTCATTCCCCCCTCCCCTGGAGATCCTGGTACAGTCGAGTCTTCATCCGATATTTGCTCTGGCAGCAGCGCAGTGTAAATGTGTCTACCAATTTCCTATATTCCCCCCTCCCCTCCCCTCCCCTCCCTCCCTCCCTCCCTCCCTCCCCTCCCTCCCCCCCTCCCCCCACTGGTCCTCCGGACCCGCAGGTGGTAGCTCAGGGCGGCGCCGCCCGCCTGGCCCCCCTGGAGGCGCTGTGGCAGCTGGCGCCCGCGCTGGTGCAGCTGATGCAGGTTGGGGGGAGGCCTTGGTGGGGAGGGTGCAGGACATATTGGTAGACATATGCAAACTGCGCTGCTGCTGCCAGAGCAAAGGTCCGGCGAAGAATAGACTGTACCAGGGAGGTATCTCCAGCGATGTGACGAGGTCCAACCTGTTAGGCCTTGATCGGACCGCTGGCGGCTTTTAATATACCATATTACCGTTTATGAGGGGGAGGGGGGCATGAGGGGGAAGGGGGCATGAAGGCGGGGGGGGATGGGGGGGCGCACTGCAGCGCTGCTTGTCAACGATGTTATGGCGCCTTGCTGCTGCTTAGTCACTAGGTCGCGCAGCCTTGCCGTCTGCCGCGACAGCTACGTGCCGGTTGGGTGCCTTCCCACGGTGTCGCTGCCTTAGTTCACAATCAGGGGGTAGGGGGCGGCGTCCTGCGCAGGTCCCACCGCACCCCACCGCACCGCCATCCGTCCGTGGCGGAGGGGCAGTGGGGCGACAGTAGGCGGAGGGGCGGAGGGGCAGTGGGGCGACGTGGGGCCGCCTCGGAAGCGGACGCGGAGGAGGGCGCCGTGCGAGGCAGTCTGAGGGGGACCCTCCTTCCGCGGACCCCCGGCCCCCTTCCCCCCTTCCCCCCTTCTCCCCTGCTCGTGACCGCCCTCCCTCCCTCCCCCCCTCTCCCCTCGGCGCCCGAGGCTGCAGCCGCCTCTCAGGTACCCCACTGGATTCCCCCGACCCCCGCCGTTCACCCGCCCCCCACCCCCCGACCCCAGCCGTTCACCCGCCCCCCACCCCCCGACCCCCACCCCCCGACCCCGATCCCGCCCGCCGCCCCTGTGGCCGCAGTGCCTGACCGGCTGCCTGCGCGAGGTCCGTCTGTCCTGTCCCCCGGGGCTCATGGGCCCGGACACCCTGGAGGCACTGCACCGGGCGGCAGTGGACCCCCGGCTCCGGAACCAGAGGCGGATGGCGGTGCTGATGGGGGCGCACCAAAGGCTGGGTGAGCAAGGGGGGGGGGCCGCGGGGGGCGGGGAGAGCAGGCGTGCGCGTCCTGCAAGGGGCAGAGCTGAGCCCAGAGAGCGCCCGAATGCCGCACCGCACAACTGGCCCCTGCCCAGCCCTGCAGTCAAAAAGGGGCACAAATACCGCAGTCAGGTAGCCAGGACGGCTGCGGATAAGCACAGTCGACAGGCTCTCGGAGGCAGGCCAGGGCGGACATCATGGGTGGCTGGGCGACTGGGTGCTTCAGCGGGAAGGCCGCACGAACCTCCCCCCCGGTTTCGTTTCGGGTTTCTTTCTTTTTTCAATTTTACCCCGTGCATGTGTGTGTGTGTGTGTGTGTGTGTGTTTAGACAAAGGAAGCCGCCCGACCGAACCCAGGTGCAGACATACTTACCGTGTAATAACCTGCAAGAAAGTTCTTACTTACCATGCGTGGTTGCGGCGAACAAGGCCACCGCGCCACCACCGCGATGCAAATCAGGCAGCATAGAACTAGCTACGAGGCAATTACAGGCACATAAAATACATTTATTACCGACCCGCGGCGGGCTCAGCATCTGCGCCCCGAACGAGATGGGCGGCGACCGGGTGGGCGGCGACACCACCGGGTGGCCGAGTCGTCCGACAGCACCCCACCGGCCAGCCGGTGGTAGGGCGCCTGGGCATGGGTGTGTGTGTGTGTGTGTGTTCCGTATACCGGTACCACCGGGGATAGCACGTCCGTAAACAGGCGGACGGGGTTTCGGAGCGTTGCCCTGGCGCTTGGCAATCTCTGTGGGCCGACGCCCCGCTCGGCCGCCCTTCCATCCCTTCATCCGCGCGCCCCATAACCACCCTCCCTCCCCCCCATATGTCTACCAATTTCCTATACTCTCCCCGCAGCTCCCCGCCCTCACACGCCCTCCTGCCCCCCCCCCCCCCGCAGGTGCGACCAGCCCGCTGCGGTCCCTGCCCCGGGAGGTCCTGGAGCTGGTGCTGGATGTGGCCCTGCCCCGGAGGCCCCCCCGGCTGGTGCTGGGGCTCCGCAAGTGGTTGCCGGGGAGGGCGGGAGGGGCTGTCGGGCGGGGCCGCCAGCAGCCGCACCCGCAGCCGCACGCTGGGGCGCCCCTCGGGGGCCTCGGCGCCGGGGTCGTTGCTGGGGGTGGCTTCGGCGTTGGCGGTGGGGGTGGGGGTGATCCGCTGGTTGCTCTGTGGCAGGCTGAGGGGCCACCGGGGGCGCCACAGCTGCATCCCAATCCGCACCCGCACCTGCAGCCACACCTCCAAGCGCAGGGGGGAGGTGGAGCGGCGGAGGGTGGGCCTGGGGGTGGCTTGCCGGCCGGCCTGCCCCGGGATGTACGGGTGGCGGCCAGGCATGCGGAGGGGCGGTGACCGGGATGGGGCCCACGGAGGGGTTGGAGGGGTTCGACTGACGGTTGCGCGTTGCGGTGTGGGGGACTCTACGCAGAGGGGGGGGCAGACTCCCGGCTACAGGAGAACTAGGCCGTGTGTGTGTGTGTGTGTGTGTGTGTGTGTGTGTGTGTGTGTGTGTGTGTGTGTGTGTGTGTGTGTGTTTGTAGGCAGGCAGCGCAGGAGTGCGTGACATGCAAGGGGCGCAGCTAAGCCCAGCCCGTATGCCACACCAGCTCGTGGGTGTAGCTAGAAGCCCGCCCGAACCAGCTCCTGCCGTCGTGTGTGTTTAGCCAGGATCCGTGGTGTGTGTGTGTGGGTGGGTGTGGGTGTGGGTGTCTTAGGCACGGCGGGCAGGGCCGGAATGCGCGCTGTGTGTGCCGTACGCGGCAGTGTGTGTCGTACACGTCAAATTGGGACGAGCGAATGCAGGTTGCGACCCCGACGCGTACGTGCGTGTGACCGTGGAGGCGAAGGGAGCCCACGACTTGCCACCGCCGAAGACGGGCCAAGGCAAGGGTGGGGGCCGCTTGGTACGCGGCAGAGGTGTAAAGGGTGGTGGTGCCGCTGGAAGGGCGGAGCAGGAGGAGGTGGAGCAGTGGAGCAGTGGAGGAGTGGAGCCGGGGTCCTTCGGGAGCCCTCCCAGGCAGTGTCTCTCCGTCGGGCACAGCGCTGCCGCTTGCCTGCTTCTTTCGCGCCTCTCCGCCATCTGTCGTCTGCGGGCGGTGATGCCGCCACACTGTCAGTAGGTTATGCTGCATACTGTTCGGCCCGATGGGACCGTACGGGCAGGCCCCTGATGGTGGCTCGCGAGCCCCCCGTGGCCCTCCAAAACTACGGGCCACCGCTGGAGACGTGAGCCCGCCTTGGTTGGGGTGGTGGTTCGCTAATAGCTTATGGGCGCCTTGGTGGCGAACTCCCCCTGAGCGGGCTTTATCCCTTGCCATGGTTGGTTCTCAGGAACGGGGTGGTTCCCTGGTAGTGTGGGCCCGGGGAGTGTTTCGGTGCACTTGGGGAGCCTGTCCGGAGCGCCATGGTGGCGTTACTTCATTTAGGCAGTGTATGGTGAGGAAGCCTCGGTTGTCGCCGAGGCTGTCACCGATGACCCGCGGGGTCCGCTGTAACATCCTTAATAACAATAAGAATGTACATCAGCCTTCATCCAGGAATCCAGAGACATGGATTTCGTTCAGAAAGATAAATATCGACATCTGGGCCCGTTGGAACACCCGGTCGGGATACGGGTCCACCCTGTAACGGTTACATTACAACATGTCTCTTTGCCTCAGTCCTGTAAGGCCCTTGGGCGGTGTAATGGGCTGCAGGGCCTCCTTTAGGGCATTGATGCCGCCGGTCGACACAGCCGACCCACGGGTCTCCACTCCATTTCCCCGGCATTACACCGTCCGAGATCGGTCGTACTCCCCGCACCGTTAGTCCCGTGGGAACAAGAGCCGTACACCTCCCAACCGACACACGCAATACACGACATACCACCGTGTCAGTCCAACCGGCCAAGTGACGTGTGCACGACCTCCAAACACGCTACGGCGGGCGCCCAAAACCCCCAGGACGGCCGTACGGCACACCAGTGTGTCGTACATTGCTGTCCCCTGCCACTCCGCGTTCACGGCAAGAGGGGGTGCCGAAACAGGTTGATTGGCCGCCAGGGGGCAGATAGGGGGATTCACTCCCCCACCTCGTCACCCACATCCCAAACTCCTTTTTGTCAATAAAGACAGCGAAACCCCCCACCCACCCACCCATCCCCACCCCACCCATGAGTGCACCGACGGGCTGTGGTGCTGCACATTGACCTACCCGCGTGCCCGGCCTCCGGCGGTCCCCTCCACTGCGCTGCACTGCACTGCGGGTGGAGACGGCCCCACCAGCGCTGAACACGCCTTCATGGCGGTGACCCATGGGTCGAGCCATCGCCGGCCGGCGCCACGCCCCCTTCACCCTCCCCGAAAGTCTAATCCGACTCGGTACGTCAGCAAACCGAGCGACGTGCAATTGATCGATGCGACTGCGCACATTCGCGCCCGGCTGCCGTACATCACCCGATTCGTACGTTCAGAGGTACACACGCAAACGCACCACCAACGCGCAGAGACCCTCCTCCCACCCGCCGCCGCCGGCGCACACGCTCTGTGCTGAGCCAGCACAGAAAACAACTCCAATGGAACAAATAATATCCCCTGTTGCCCCCGTGTGCGTGCTCCGCGGGCCCCACCGTACGGTACGGTGTCGTACGGTGTCGCACGGTATGGTTGCGGTACGACTCGGCCCGCCAGCGGACCCCGACGGCGCCTCTCTATACGTCCCTCCATCTCTTCACAACCCTCTCCTCTCACCCCCCCCCAATGCAGTGCAGTGCAGTGCAAAACTCCTCTAGCCGCTATGGGTGGGGACTACCCCGCCAAACCACCCCCCCCTCATACACACACCGGGGAGTATATTGCTACCTGGGATCGGGCGGGCGGGCGGGTTGCAATTCTAAACACACCGGGGATGCACAGGCCGCACAGCTGAATCGCTCGCGGCCGGGCACGTGCTGGCCACACGAATGGAATGGACCTGCTTGCGCAAGGTCCATTCGTACGCGCATTGCTTGCCCGGGTAAAAACAAGAGCGAGGAGCCCGCCCGACCAGAACCATTATCAGGAAACGGGGCCGCAAGAGGAGTGCGAGTACGGCAGCTCCTATGCGTCTCTCCTACGAGCCCCGGGTGATGAGGGGTCTGACTGACGGGTGGGTCGTAGGCGGGCGGGCGGGGGCAGCCCGCCGCCCCCCCGCGCCGCTCATCGAGGCGCCGTCGGATCCCACACGCCGAATGCACGCAGGACGGCATTAGTACGCACAGCACAGCACACCACACCACAGCACGACACAGCTCAACAGGGCATAGCGCAGCATGGCGCGGTGTCGGTTCCTACTTTAGAATCCTCTCCACGCGGGGGGCAACGGCCCCCGCCCGGGCGGGCGGGTTAGTGGGTAGCGGTTCCGTTGCCGAACTCATCACCCCAGCCCACCCCATCCGGGCACATGGAAAGAGGGCCCGTGTTGCAGAGCCGACACGTGTACGACAGTCATGTGTTGGGCAGCTCGCGCCCGTTGGCCGTACGGCACACATGGCGCACCGGTACAGCACGCACACGCGCGCACACACACACAGCTGGTGTTGGTATTGGTGGTGGGAGCACCCAAAGTTTACGGCAGACGTAAAAGCAGACATGCGGCCCCCGGAGGCCCCCCCGGCATCCTCTCACAGCACACGGGCGGGTGGGACGTGGTCTGGGTGGCCTTCGCCGTCCCGGGGCTGGGCGTCGGGGGCCTTGCCGGGCCTTATGAAGGAAAAACCCGGGGCGGCTTCAACCGAGGCCCCCAAACAAGCAGCAGCACAACAACAACACAACAACAATAGGCAACAACAGCAACTACAACAGCAAGTCAAGCCAGGACAGGGGGCCATGCACATGTTCACGCACACAGGAAGGATGGGATGCTGCAGGCTTCCTCCACAGCATGCGCGTGTATACACACACAGTAAGTAACACACACACACACACACACACACACACACACACACACACACACACACACACACACACACACACACACACACACACACACACACACACACACACACACACACACACACACGGGCAAACTATTGGGCGCCACTCGGCCCCTCGCATGTCACGCACTCCTGTTCTGCCTGCCTAAATAACACACACACACACTCACATGTGGCCCCTCACGCCCTTCTCCTTCCCCCCAAGAGGGAGGAGAGTGCTTCGGCGGTCGTTCCGTTAGGGCTGGGTTAGCAGCCCTTGGCCAGTGCCAGGCCCGCTCAGATATGCAACACACACACGCGCGCGCTGCGGGGCGTTGCCGCCCCCTTCGTTGTACCACGCTACCGCTGCCCTGACGGCCGACGGACCCCCCCCGCATGTCGGGATGGGGCGCTCTAGCCGCCCGCCCATTCCTTGCATCCAGGCACCCCCATACCCGAACTCCCGAAGTCCAACCCACCAACGAAATAAACCCCGGCCTCATGCAAGGACCTACCAACGGACTACAACAAAACCCCAACAACCTCCAACGGCCCCACGCGACCCACGCATTCCCTTCCGTGTGTTGGCCGCGTCGGGAAACGTCCGGGGCAGGGCTCGGTTCCCCTTCCCCTGGATCGGGCGACCGCTCAGCGACCGGGAGGGGGGCAAGTACGGCGCAAGTATGTCACGCTCACGTTCAGCCAGCCTTCGCGCCATCACCCCCACCTCCCATAGCCCCGGTCCTCGAGAGACACACACTCACACACTCAGACACAAACATCCACCCATGCCGCGTGCTGGATCCCATCTCCGGTTGACTGCCTGTCTGACCTGCACTTACGCCTACCTGTCTGTCTGTCTGTCTGTCGATCCGCGCGTCTATGCGCCCTCTTTGTGTCTGCCTGTCCGTCTGCCTGTCTGTCCGTCTATCTGTTTGTCATCGCGCCAGTGAGCACATTCGGTCCTGCCCCCACACCTGGTAAACCCAGACTCAGTACGACAAATCGGGTGACCATCTAAATATGCCGTACAAGGGGATGACGGCCATTGAGTTCGTCTACCAGCGACACTCCACGAGCACACACAACCCAACCACCATCAGCACCGCCACTGGCGACGCGAGCAACAAAGAAAGACGCTGTGCGGTGAGGAGGCGTCGGCTGTCACCGATGACCACGGGGGGGGGCCGGTCCAACGTCACACCCGTGATCCAGGGGGGTAAACGGCTGCGACCCGCCCGCCGGGCCTTGGATTTCCATCCATCGCGTAATGCCGTACCGCTTGTCGTACCTTCTGCTTGTCACAGCCTGCTTCCGACAACAAACACCTCCCTCTCCCCTCATCCTGCTGCTCCGTGACGCCGGGGAATATGTGAAGTCGGAGCCACTAAACCCCCGCTCCCCCCCGGCCCCCACTCGCCAGCACACGCGGCGAAAGCTCCGGTTCGTTGGTGTGCCCCCTCCCCCCGGCGCCTTCCTTTCCGTCAGCCTCTCCTCCTCCTCCTCTCCTCCTCCTCCTCCTCCTCCTCCTCCTCTTCATCCTGCTCCTCTTCATCCTGCTCCTCGTTCTCCCCATCCTTCCTATGCCAATATCCTCCACCCGCCCCTCCCCCCCTCCCACTCCACCCACCATGTGACCACCCGCTCCTCCCGCCTCCCCCACCTCCCAGTACGTCCTTCCACACGTGGCGACAAGCCTGCCACCCCAGACCCGAGATAGACCCTCCATCGCCCTCCATCATCCGCTCCGCCGACTAACGATGTCACGGCCTGACCGCACCGACCCATCGGTCACGCGGCAGTGGTGCTTGCGCGACGATGGGCCGCGCCCGCAAACCATTCCTATATCAATCCTATGGGGGGTGGCGGGGGCCCGGGCCGGGCATCGACCGCCACCGACACGCAAACACCGCGGACGGCGGGGCGGGTGCGTCACGGGGCAGACAGGTAAAAACATAAACCCAGAAACGAACCTGGGCACACCCAGTGGGCGTAACAGGGTGTACGGCGCCTGAAGCCGGTACGGCACGTCCTGCCGTACCCGGGCAGGCGACAGACCTACACCTCCAACCCAGGGGTAGCCCCCGCAGCAACGGGCCCCCGCAGCAGTCCCAAGTGCAACAATAGCAGCAACAGCAGTAAGGCTGCAACAACAGCGTCAGATCGGTCGCGCGTGCGCTGTCGGTCGGTTTGTACGATGTACGGATTGCACGGATCACCCTTAAACCCACCTACACGAACCACACATACACATGTACGAACCCCGGCAGCATCCAGAGCCTCCCCCCGGCTCACCGCATGCCCGGCCCCGACGGGGCCCCCCGGATCACAACATCACCCTCCCCCTTTTGGGGTGGTCCGTTGATGGCTGCTGGCCTAGT
Organism: Eudorina sp. 2006-703-Eu-15; assembly: GCA_003117195.1. Lineage (NCBI taxonomy): Eukaryota > Viridiplantae > Chlorophyta > Chlorophyceae > Chlamydomonadales > Volvocaceae > Eudorina > Eudorina sp. 2006-703-Eu-15. The sequence goes on along the minus strand of BDSI01000101.1, from coordinate 403,802 downwards.
TAGTCGATTGCTGCTTGACTGCTCACTACCGTACATAGCCGGGGGGGGGCTCCCCGCAGCTCCACACACTGGGTGGAGGTTGTGGTGGTGGTGGTGGTAGTGGCTGAGGCTGCTGCCACTGGGGGGTCAGCCGCCAATGCGCGGGGCATGAGCCCACCTACCCACTCACCCAGCATGCTAGAGCCGGCAGGGACGCACGCCAGGCGGGCGGCTAGCTCCCTCCTCCCTTCCCCTCCCGCCCTCCCTCCGTTACCCCCGTCCTTCCCTCCCCCACTCCTCCTTCCCCTCCCGTCTCCCCGTCCGTCCCGCTCTGGGGTCGGCCCCCAATGGCCGGTCCCAGCCATCTCCCCGTTGGGCCGTCCGTCCACCCGTACATCACCCGTACATCACCCTTACATCAACACACATATACACACCACACCGCATTGCGCAGCAGATGGGGACTTCACATCGCGCACATTGGATGTCGTGTCCGGGCAGCCTCAGCGCCATTGCAATGCCGGCGCCCGTGGAGTCCCCCTCACTGCCACCCCACCCCACCCCACCCCACCCCACCCCAGCCCAGCCCACGGGAGCCGCAGCCGGGGAGCTGGTTGGGGGGCGGTGGGTTTCGGCGATGGAGACGGCTAGGAGGGGGCTGGGGTCGAGACGGCTGACGAGGTGGAGAGGGGGGTTCGGAGGGCGTGACGGGCGGTCGTTAAGGAGGGGCGGGCGAGAGGGGCGACCGCGGTGGCGGGAAGGGGGACGACGGGGACGAGGGCGGGGAAGGGGGCGGCGAGGGCGGCGGCGGTGGCGGCGGGTGCCAGATCAACCCGTACACACCCCACTTGAAGATCTCCACTTCGCCGTACGCGATCTGCGGGTGGCGGGGTGGCAGCAGGGACGGGACACCGCGTGTGTGTACGGCAACGCACGATGCGCGCACACCTATGCGTGCGCCTGACCCGGAGTTGAAGAAGAGGCCGCCGCGAAGGCATCGTAGGCCATCATGGCATGCAGGAAATGCAATGCAATTATGCCACAGTACCCTGCTCCCTCCCTCCCTCCCTCCCCCCCTCCCTCCCTCCCTCCCCCCCTCCCCACCTTGAAGAACCCCTGTTCGCCCACATCAGTCCCCCATGAGCTCTTGAACAGCCAGTAGCCCCCCGGGTCGTTCCAGCCAATCAGCTGGGCGCAGTGGAAGTAGATCCGGGGGACGGCCAGAGGGTTGAAGCGGTAGACCTCCCCTCGGTTGCTGCGGGCAAGGTCCGGAGTGGGGCGCGAAGGGGAGGGGAAGCGGAAAGGGCGTGAACGAACGAGCGGCGGGCACGTTGAGGAGGGGGGGGGGTAAAGGCTGTGTATACGATGCGGACGGATCATGAAAGCAGATGGTGGCGGTAGCCTGGGTGGCGCTACCAACCAGAGGTTGCCGCCCTACGGGAGACTGGCTACGCCGTTCCTTCAAAGTTAAGCCCGGGAGCGCACCCGTAAGTGGGTTTGAATCAATACCGTATTCAAATTTCGCGCCAGTCGAGGTGATCAATATGTCCGCGCGTTGACTACCACGGCTTCAACGAGGAGAGAAAATTCTTCTGGACATCATCGCCTTGCAAAGTTTGTCGAGATGATGGTTGCATGAAACGGATAATTAGGAGCTAGCTAGTCACGACAGCCGTGAGGGCCAGACAATCCAATGCAAAATGGCCGAAATGCATCTCTAAAAAGGCCTCTTATCGCAGAAGGTGAAGCGCTGGTCAATTCTTCCCTGCAGCCAAGCCGCAAGGAGTTCGCGATTATGCACCAACTCGAATTCGGCACGATTTCCAGTTCACAGCGAGCCACGTTCCTTTCCACACTTTTGCTGGATGGCATAGCAAAAATTGCAATGCTTGAAATGCACAAAAGTGCGCCTGAGAAACGCAGTCGCGCATTACGGTGTCGTATGTAGTCGCCCGCCTCCCCTCGCCCGCCGTAAAACACGATGAAGTGCGGCCCGAGTGCCCGTAACCATTACGACAAGGTAAAGAAACGCATCATAAGCCGCGCGCCAAGTACGGTACATGTGCTGTCTTGCTGCATAATCAGGTAGAAACAAACCGCTCTGTGCCTCAACCGGAGGAGGAGACCTCACCGTCGCAACCCCGATTATCCAATCTGCACGCGGCCCGCTACTCCCCCGACCCTCTCCTCGCCCTAACCACCCACCCACCCGCGCGCGCCAGCCTCCCACCCACCCACACCGCCCACCCGCCCACCCACCCACCCGCGTGCCCAGCCTCCCACCCACCCACCCGCCCACCCACCCACCCACCCACGCACCCACCCACCCACGCACCCACCCACCTCTTCATGTCGGAGTACTCCCTGAAACACGCCATCGCGCTGCCCGTCCGGAACACGATCTCCTTGACCGCCGACACATTGGCCAGGGAGGGGTCGGCCCACTCCGCCGCCACCAGCTCCCAGGAGCCGGGCACCTTGCAGGACGTCCCCGGCTTCACGTTGGGGCAGGTGAGGGGTCGGTTGCAGCTGCGGGCGCCCAAGTACGAATAGTACGGCCAGCAGCAGTCCAGGTAGGCGCCGCCCCGGAGCAGCGACCGCATGCCGTCCCGTACGGTCCAGCCCGTCGTACAGCTGGCGTTGCGGTCCAGGGAGTTGACCGAGTCGCAGAAGAAGAGGCGGTGCTCGGAGAAGTCCAGCTGGCCGGCGGCGACGTGGCGGCCGCGCGCGTAGGCCGTCTCCGCCACCGCCATTACGGCGAACGCCACGCAGGCGTTACAGGAGTACTGCAGGGACAAAAAGAGGCGCGGGGCAGATAGATACACAGCTTGCAGGTTTCTTGCCTAAACACAGCTTGCCGGTGGATGGGTACATTGCGTGGGTGGGTGGGTAGGTGGGTGGGTGGCTTCCGTGGGCCGGTGGATGGGTACATTGCGATACCAGCGCGAAGGCATCACGCATGCACAGCGTGGTGGTGTGAGTCTGTGTGGCCAAGGCAGCCGACCCGCACCAGCTGGTAGGCTTCCGCGACGCTGCGACACCAAAAAAGCGCGCGCGCCAATCGACAGCGACCTTCGGACACCGCAGCCTTTTACCGTCTGTATGGGTCGGGCAGTGGGTGCTTTGTTCATGCATACGGCCATTTTTGTGGGCGCTGCCCTGTAACCTTGCCCCACCCCACCCCATCCCACCCCAGCGCTCAACCATCTGAACGCATGTAAGTACGTATGGAGCTCTCGCCCCACCTGGTTCCTGACCGGACTGACGATTCGTAGGCCCCCGGTCAGGCTCCGGTTCCGGGCATCCCAGGCCGACCGCATCTCCAGCGGCACCGGCGGCGGCCGCGGCGGCGCCCGCGGCCGTGGGCTCGGCGGCAGCGGCCGCGGCGGCGACGGCATCGGCGGCGGCGGCGGCACCACACCGTCGCCGCCACCAAGACCACCGTCGCCGGCGCGCGGCGGCGGCGGCGGCGGCGGGCCGTACTTCCGCCGGCGCCGCCGCCGCGGGGCCCGACGCGTCAGCTGGGCCTGACCCGTATCCACGATCGTGATCCTGGGCTCCGGTGGCTCGGGAGAGGGCGGCGGCCTCCGGGGGGCAATCGGTCTGGTAGGGGGCGTGATGGGTCTGGCCGGTGCCCTGGGCGAGGAAGGCTCGTGCGGGGCCTGGGGCCAATCGGGGAATCGAGGCCAGTTGGGAAACTCCGGGGGCGAGCTGGGGCCGTACTGCGGCCCGCCGCCGCCGCCGCCGATATCCGACGGAGCCGCGGGCGTAGGCTGGGGATTGCCGCCGAACTCAGCGGGGACGTCCCAAGGGGGGAAGGGCGGCATGATGGGCGTGAAGGGCATATTGGGAAAGTACGGGGGCGCGGAGGGGTCGGTGTCGGTGACGGTGCCGGGGGGTGCGGCATTGTCCGGGAGAACAGGCGCCAGGGGAGAGAGCGGTGTGTTAGAAGATGGAGGCGGTGGTGGAGGCGAGGGCGGTGGCGGCGGGCTGGGCGGCGGCGGCGAGGGTGGAGGCGGTGGTGGAGGCGAGGGCGGTGGCGGTGGGCTGGGCGGCGGCGGCGAGGGTGGAGGCGGTGGAGGGCGGTGGCGGCGGCTGGCGGCGCGGCGAGGTGGAGGGCGGTGAGGCGAGGCGGGGCGGTGCTGGGCGGCGGCGGCGAGGGTGAGGCGGTGGTGGAGGCGAGGGCGGTGGCGGGGCTGGGCGGCGGCGGCGAGGGTGGAGGCGGTGGTGGAGGCGAGGGCGGTGGCGGCGGCTGGGCGGCGGCGGCGAGGGTGAGGCGGTGGTGGAGGCGAGGGCGGTGGCGGCGGGCTGGGCGGCGGCGGCGAGGGTGGAGGCGGTGGTGGAGGCGAGGCGGTGGCGGCGGCTGGGCGGCGGCGAGGGTGGAGGCGGTGGAGGAGCGAGGCGGTGGGCGGGCTGGGCGGCGCGAGGGTGGGGCGGTGGTGAGGCGAGGGCGGTGGCGGTGGGCTGGGCGCGGCGGCGAGGGTGGAGCG
>BDSI01000101.1:384098-390375 GCA_003117195.1 Eudorina sp. 2006-703-Eu-15 | reverse complement strand
CCTGGGAAGGTTTCGTATTTCAGGGTTTGGGGATTGCGGGCTGTTTGGAGGTGGCGGCAGTGGCGGTGGTTGCGACGGCGGGGGCGGCGGTGGCGACGGCTGGGGAGGCAACGGCGGCGGCGGCGGGCTCGGCGGCGGCGGAAACGGTGGTGGCGGGGGTGGGGGCGGAGGCGGTGGGGCGGGGCGATGGGAGGCGGCGGCAGCGGCGGTGGCGGCGGCGGCGGGGGCGGTGGTGGCGACGGCGGGAGAGGCGACGGCGGCGGCGGCGGGCTCGGCGGTGGCGGAAACGGTGGTGGCGGGGGTGGGGGCGGAGGCGTTGGAGGCGGAGCGTTGGGAGGTGGCGGCAGCGGCGGCGGTGGCGGCGGCGGCTGGGGCGGTGGTGGCGACGGCGAGGGAGGCGACGGGGGCGGCGGCGGGCTTGGCGGCGGCGGAAACGGTGGTGACGGGGGTGGGGGCGGAGGCGGTGGGGGCGGGGGTTGGGAGGCGGCGGCAGCGGGGGCGGTGGTGGCGACGTCGGGGTAGGCAACGGCGGCGGCGGCGGGCTCGGCGGCGGCGGAAACGGTGGTGGCGGGGTGGGGGCGGAGGCGGTGGGGGCGGGGCGTTGGGAGGCGGCGGCAGCGGCGGTGGCGGCGGCGGCGGGGGCGGTGCTGGCGACGGCGGGAGAGGCGACGGCGGCGGCGGCGGGCTCGGCGGTGGCGGAAACGGTGGTGGCGGGGGTGGGGGCGGAGGCGGTGGAGGCGGAGCGTTGGGAGGTGGCGGCAGCGGCGGCGGTGGCGGCGGCGGCGGGGGCGGTGGTGGCGACGGCGAGGGAGGCGACGGGGGCGGCGGCGGGCTTGGCGACGGCGGAAACGGTGGTGACGGGGGTGGGGGCGGAGGCGGTGGGGGCGGGGGGTTGGGAGGCGGCGGCAGCGGGGGCGGTGGTGGCGACGTCGGGGTAGGCAACGGCGGCGGCGGCGGGCTCGGCGGCGTCGGAAACGGTGGTGGCGGGGTGGGGGCGGAGGCGGTGGGGGCGGGGCGTTGGGAGGCGGCGGCAGCGGCGGTGGCGGCGGCGGCGGGGGCGGTGGTGGCGACGGCGGGAGAGGCGACGGCGGCGGCGGCGGGCTCGGCGGTGGCGGAAACGGTGGTGGCGGGGGTGGGGGCGGAGGCGGTGGAGGCGGAGCGTTGGGAGGTGGCGGCAGCGGCGGCGGTGGCGGCGGCGGCGGGGGCGGTGGTGGCGACGGCGAGGGAGGCGACGGGGGCGGCGGCGGGCTTGGCGGCGGCGGAAACGGTGGTGGCGGGGGTGGGGGCGGAGGCGGTGGGGGCGGGGCGTTGGGAGGCGGCGGCAGCGGCGGTGGCGGCGGCGGCGGGGGCGGTGGTGGCGACGGCGGGAGAGGCGACGGCGGCGGCGGCGGGCTCGGCGGTGGCGGAAACGGTGGTGGCGGGGTGGGGGCGGAGGCGGTGGAGGCGGAGCGTTGGGAGATGGCGGCAGCGGCGGCGGTGGCGGCGGCGGCGGGGGCGGTGGTGGCGACGGCGAGGGAGGCGACGGGGGCGGCGGCGGGCTTGGCGGCGGCGGAAACGGTGGTGGCGGGGGTGGGGGCGGAGGCGGTGGGGCGGGGCGTTGGGAGGCGGCGGCAGCGGCGGTGGCGGCGGCGGCGGGGGCGGCGGGGGCGACGGCGGGAGAGGCGACGGCGGCGGCGGCGGGCTCGGCGGTGGCGGAAACGGTGGTGGCGGGGGGGGGGCGGAGGCGGTGGAGGCGGAGCGTTGGGAGGTGGCGGCAGCGGCGGCGGTGGCGGCGGCGGCGGGGGCGGTGGTGGCGACGGCGAGGGAGGCGACGGGGGCGGCGGCGGCTTGGCGGCGGCGGAAACGGTGGGGGCGGGGGTGGGGGCGGAGGCGGTGGGGGCGGGGGTTGGGAGGTGGCGGCAGCTGCGGCGGCGGCGGCGGCGGCGGCGGCGGGGGCGGTGGTGGCGACGGCGGGGGAGGCAACGGCGGAAGCGGCGGGCTCGGCGGTGGCGGAAACGGTGGTGGCGGGGGTGGGGGCGGAGGCGGTGGGGGCGGGGCGTTGGGAGGCGGCGGCAGCGGCGGTGGCGGCGGCGGCGGGGGCGGTGGTGGCGACGGCGGGAGAGGCGACGGCGGCGGCGGCGGGCTCGGCGGTGGCGGAAACGGTGGTGGCGGGGGTGGGGGCGGAGGCGGTGGAGGCGGAGCGTTGGGAGGTGGCGGCAGCGGCGGCGGCGGCGGCGGCGGCGTCGTCGGCGGCGGCGGGCTCGGCGGCGGCGGAAACGGTGGGGGCGGGGGTGGGGGCGGAGGCGGTGGGGCGGAGCGTTGGGAGGCGGCGGCAGCGGCGGCGGCGGCGGCGGCGGGGGCGGCGGTGGTGGAGGCGAGGGAGGCGACGGGGGCGGCGGCGGGCTCGGCGGCGGCGGAAACGGTGGTGGCGGGGGTGGGGGCGGAGGCGGTGGGGGCGGAGCGTTGGGAGGCGGCGGCAGCGGCGGCGGCGGCGGTGGCGGCGGCGGCGGGGGCGGCGGGGGCGACGGCGAGGGAGGCGACGGGGGCGGCGGCGGGCTCGGCGGCGGCGGAAACGGTGGTGGCGGGGGTGGGGGCGGAGGCGGTGGAGGCGGAGCGTTGGGAGGCGGCGGCAACGGCGGTGGCGGCGGCGGCTGGGGCGGTAGTGGCGACGGCGGGGAGGCGACGGGGGCGGCGGCGGGCTCGGCGGCGGCGGCCACGGCGGCGGCGGGGTGGGGGCGGAGGCGGTGGGGGCGGAGCGTTGGGAGGTGGCGGCAGCGGCGGCGGCGGCGGGGGTCGGTTTCTGATTGACGCACCCGCACCCCCCCCGGAGAGCGGTTCCGCAGTTTGGCGGGGTTGTCCGGGCGGCCCCGGCCGCAGCGCCGCCGTAGGTGTCGTACGCAGTGGCAGCGGGTCGACAGCTCCCGGCCCAAGGGATGGCGCCCCCGACGCAGCAGAGGGGTCATGGGTGGAGGCCGCTAGCGCAGGCCGCGCCGGCGGCTGCACGAGCGGCAACGCTCCGCCGCCCGCTTGTGGCCCGCCACCCGCCTCCGCCTCAGGCCGCTCCTTAAGCCCAACAGAGGAGTCCATCAGGGCACGGCGGGGGTCTGCATGCGGCTGCTGCTGCTGCTGCTGCTGCTGCTTTCGGAGCTGCGGAAGCTGCAGCCTCACGCCGTCGGGCGCCTGGCGCGCATGGAGCACGCCTCGCGGTCGCTGACGCGGCACCCCCGCCGCCGTCGTCGCTGCCTCTGCCGTCGTACGGACGTCAGCGCTGGAAGGCCGCCCGAGGCGCGCCGTCCTTACCCCAAATGGGCGGGTGGCGGCGGCGGCGGCGGCGGAAGTGGCGGCGGCCGGGCGGGAGGCGCGTACCCCGGACTCCAGGCCTCGTCCAGGTCCCGCCGGTCCCGCTCGGTCTGATGAACCACACAGCAGTACGACAGGGGGTTGGTGGCGGTGGGTGCGTGCGGGCTTGCAGCGGGGAGGGGGTGTGATTGGGAAGCCGCGAGGGAGGGGATCGAAGTGGTTGGGGGGCCTGAGGGGCTGCCCGGGTTTGCGGGGCTGGGTCACGTTGGCGGTGGCGTGGCCACTGAGGATGACGACTCGGTCGCGTGGCGGGCGCTGTAAGGGGGACAGCGATTCAGGCTTGCGAAGCCACGAGGTCTGGACAATGCCGTCTTTGGGATGATTATTGAGCAAGCCGAAGTTCCAGTTGCCTTGGAACAGAAATGCCGAGTAGGTCGAGGTACACGTTCCAGCAGCCATGAATAATTTAGGTCACAATAATGACAATACCTACCTGTAATATCTTTGATCCCCAGCTGCCTTGGCAATTCTGCCAGCGTCGGTGGGCTTAAGAGGAGGAGTAAGAGCAGAAGGGTCCACGGTTTTTCGATGGCCCGAGCGCGCGCCGCACATAAGCCATTCCTGCCATGGCTTTTGCAAATGCCATTCATCCCTTGCCGGATATCGGCGATTAAGGTGTTCGACGCCGATGAACCGGACGTGCTGCGAAATTGCCGACACCTCTGCCTACACTAATATGCTTCAACCTCTCAAGATAACCTAACATAAAGTTCATTGGCAGGTGCCCATGGCGCGCTTGTCCATGCAGCTTTACAGGGGTAGTACGCTCAGGGACATACTAATTCCCGTAACCACAGCGGCCGGCATTTAGAACCCTACTATGAACTCCATCAGGCGTGGGCTATTACCGGCCCTTCACGTCTAGAACGGAAGCGGAGAGCAATGCCTTTCCAGCAATACGACCTCCCTTTCGGTACGAAATCATGATCGCGTTTGTGCCGCTCAAATCCATTGACACGGCTTGAAAGCATAATGACGCTACCTTGCGACAAGGCAGCGAAATGGAATAAAACTTGCTCGATCGGAATTTTCGCGCGTCGCATGGAGTACGGGATACATCACGAGTTTGCGCGGCCTTGCGCGGCCTGGCCTACTGTCGGGCAAGGCGAGGGCAAACCTGCCCACCAATGCCGTATGCCTTCTTGCAAAAGCCGTGAGCGTCTGCGCGCGCTCACACTTTCTGAGTTTTGGACAAACCGCTTGGCGAGGATGACCCATTTGCCGGTCTGCGCCGTCTGCAGCACCTACCTGCAGCGCGGTATCTATGCATGCAGAGGGTTGCGGGGCAAACGTGTGCCGAAACAGAGGTCACTTGGACGTGACCCGCAAAGGGTCACCCTGAAGTCCTCGCTGTGGCAGGGACGGTGCGCAGAGCTTGCTCGGGGATGCGCACCAGCACCCTTGGACCCCGATGGCAAGCAGGCGCAAAACGGTTACAATTCCGTTGGCGCGGCGCAGGTCAGAGTGCCAGTATCCTCAACGCTTTCCTGACTCCCAGGGACAGAAGGTACCTAGATGGCGTTAGTGTGGATTGGCGTTTGTTTCCATCCAAAAACGCCTGCCTGCGCCGGCGTATTGTCGAAGGCTCGCCAAACTGACGGACTCCCTAGCTGTGTTCGATAATGTGCACAGCGAACGCCAGATAATTTATCGATGGCCCTTTTGTGCTTCAGTTTTATGCTCCGCGATCATTATTACTGTACGCGCAAGGGCTTTGATCGCGGCGGTGGCGCATTGCTGAATTGCAGTAAATGTTTATGCGAAATTTAGCTAACTATACGAGATAAGATCGAGTATCAGTCGGCATACATGTGGCACGTGTGTCATCGCCCACCCGCGCACGGACAGCCTGCGGAGCTCGATCGGTGCACGGATCGGACTACAAGTGCAACCTGCAAACAATTGCTTCGGAATATAAATATAAATACTTGCCGCGATCCTCTGAAATCGATTTAGTAAATTATGTGGTTCACGGGTATGCAAGTCGCGGCGCCCTCGAGGCTTCTTCTCACGCGGTCCCGCGCGTTATTGCCGAATCCTGGAAGCATTATATTATATATTATTTGAGCCAGTGGCCGCATATCTGGGTATCTGCCCCTCTGGATGTCCGCCAGCGAGCCCTTCTAGCCCGTCGTCGGTGCTTGTCTCACTCGTCTGCAGCCTCGAATCCGCCGAACACGCCCGGCGCCCACAGTGACCACCACCACTTAGGCGAATGACTCTTTGCCCAAGGCGGTCCGTCGGCGTCACGCATCAGCTGCTTCAGGGCGGACCGCTCGCGGACAACTCCTCTGTAATTGCGACAACTCGATCCTGCTCGATCCGGGCTCTGGACGCAGGCCGCGACGCCGACCACCGTGGCCACCGGCCATGCCGGTAACCGATGGACTACTTCCACAGGCTTTCGTGCAAGGTCAAGGAGCTTCAGCTGCGAACATCTATTAAGCCCGTCTTCGTTCGCCGCTGTGAAATCGGCATGGGGTTTGGGAATTGCCCAATGCGCGGGAACGCGCACCAGAGCGGCCGGCTTGTATGTACGGCGGGGTCCCAAAGCCGGCCGGCCAGTCAGCCCTCATTGAGACGCCCCGACGCGACATGCCGCCCCTTCGTTGCGGCCCCTTGCGGCCCCTTGCCGTCTGGCATCACGAACCGAGGAACACCTCTGTACATGTGCTGCATCCGTTGCAGGCGCTCTAATGACAGGGCCTCACAGGGCCGGACTGGACTGGCGGGGACGTTCCTTTGGGATACCGCCAGCTTGAGACGCGACAGGACACAATCCCGGCCAAACAAACCTGTATTGCCCCGCGCGGCGCACGGCGGCCTTTTGAGGTCGTCAAGCACGCACTGCAACGTCAATCTTCATGGAGTCGCCCCTGGCAGCCTACATACAATCCCACAATTTCGCGGGTTGCACCGGGGGGAAAGAAGTAATCAG
>BDSI01000101.1:346598-379098 GCA_003117195.1 Eudorina sp. 2006-703-Eu-15 | reverse complement strand
GATGGCGGGGGGAACGGAGCCACGCTGGTCCGCAGTCCCCGGCGCTGTGTGGTGACACAAGCACGGTGTCGGCCCGTGTCGCAACCCACCCGTGCCCCAAAGGCTGCCGCGCTCTGCCGTACCTGAAACTTGTCCAGCATCGCCGTTGGGAACTGAGAGTCTCGGGTGCCGTACATACCCAGCACGGGTGTGGTCTCCAGCTTGGCGACCTCCGCAGCCTGCGGGTGACCGTCCACACACACACGCTTCGCTTGCCGTACTGCCCCTGCCGTACTTGCCGTACGACCCGCCGTACGACCCACTCCATTTATCCCTGCCGCGCGTCCCTCCCCGCCTCTTTCGCCGCGCCGCCTCCCCGTCACGCACACTGGTCACTTATTCCTGTCTTTGATCAATTTTTACCATCTTTAGCCTGCCTTCACGTCCTCTCTGCCTTGCCCCCCTACATGTGCAATGCCGGCGACTACCCTACCGCTGGCCTTCCGAATCCGGTTAGGTGGGTATTGTAGCTTTCGGGCTCGCGTTTGCTGTCCTTTCGCTGCTTTGATCGTGGGTCTGCTGTTGCATCCTTGTTTGCGCACGCCCATCGCCGAGGCGGCGCGGCGCGCACACACGCCTTGGAGCCCGGACGCTGGCACCGTAATCTCGACGTTCCTCCCCAGCTGCATCTCCAGCAACCGGTTTGACCTCGGGCTGGGTCGGGTCCTGCTGTCCCTTGCATGTCCGTCGCAGCCCCGCGTAAGCCGCCCGCACAGCCGCGACTCTCCATTACGGGGACACAATGTCTTTGCTTCTGCTTTATCGCATGTCGCCCCTCTTTTCTATATACACGTCCCCGGCCTGTCGGCAATGCGCAGCCAACGGCCTCACTCGTCCGCGTGCGCAATTAGGGTCCTCGCAAGTCGTGTCTCTCGGTTTATTTTAACACAGGCGGCACACACACACACACGCACACGCACACACACACACACGCATACGCACGGACATGGGTGGGGTGTAGGACATTGGCAGGCGTGGGTGGGGTGTAGGACATTGGCAGGCATGGGTGGGGTGGGCTAGGGCAACACCTGCCGCCACCCCCCAACCCACCCGCCCTGACATATGCGCGGCCGTGCCTGCCCCGGGTCCGTGCTTTTCTGCCTGGACGGCACCCCCTCACCTACGCTAACCTCACCTCGAGCAGCGGGCGGCCGTAGAATATGACCACCCCCGCCGCCTCCCCGGGGTAGGCCGCCGCGTAGCGTACCGCCGAGCCGCCCCCGTAGCAGAAGCCCGACACCAGGATGCGGTCTGGGTCCACATCCGGCTGAGACTGGAGCCTGGGAGGAAGGGGCGAGGTAGGGGGTGCCAATATCAGGTAGGGGGTACCTGTACAAAGTAGGAGGTTAAGGGAACCGGCTGCTCTTGACGGCAGCTGCTCGCGATGAATCGGCCGTTCAGCTGCCACACCCCGCCTACCCAGCCGACACCGGCACCTCCCGCGCGGCTCAGTCAGTGCTTCCGACTGAACACCTCACCCCGTCCCATCCCATCCCATCCCATCCCATCCCATCCTATCCCTCCCCAGCCCATCCCTCCCCAACCCAACTCCTGCATCACCCCGCCCCGCAGACACCGTCCCCGGGGCTACCAGCCCAGCACCTGGCAAACGCACAAAATCCCCCCCTGCTGCCGCTGTCCCCCGAGGACCCACCACCTGACGGCCTCATGCACCGCCTCCACCCCCCAGCTGGCCCCCGGCCGCAGCGCGTACTTGACGCCCAGCGTGATGGCTCTGAAGGGCCACAGGGTGGACTGGCCTTGGAAGGTGTCCGGGGCCACAACCACCAGCCCCTCCTGGTCCGCCAGGGCCTGGGCGAGCTCCGTCTGGGCGGGCAGGGGGGCAGGCAGGCAGGGGGGCAGGGGGCCAGGGGGGCAGGGGGGCAGGCAGGCAGGCAGGCAGGCAGGCAGGCAGGCAGGCAGGGGGGCAGGCAGGCAGGCAGGCAGGCAGGCAGGCAGGCAGGCAGGGGGGCAGGCAGGCAGGCAGGCAGGCAGGCAGGCAGGCAGGGGGGCAGCGGACACAGTCGCGGTTTGGTGTTCGGGGCGCTTGTGGGGCAGAGGAGGGATTCGAGCCAACTGCACTGCAACGCACCGGCTGCCTGCCACGTGCCTGCCGCCACATCGCACGCGGCTTGCGTGACGCTGCTACTGCACCGCCAGCGTCAACAGGCGAATGCGTGTCAAGGAGGTCGACCAGCCTCGAGGGCCCACCCGGGATCCCTTAAGTTGTGCCCCGGGGGGTTCGACGCAGTCCAGGGCCCCAGGCCCGTGGCGCGACCGGGCCCCAGCTATCCAGCTTGGTTATATGGGCAACCACCAAACTCCTCTTGCCTGCCCCCTTGCGCCGCCTACCTCGCGCCTCTGCAGCCCCAGGATCTGATGAATCAACACGACCGCGCCGCGCCTGCCCGGCGCGGGGGCGCCGCTGGTCGCCTCCTGGGGCCGGGCCACGAACATCCGTACGCCGTTGTACTGCACATTAGTAATGCTGTTGACACGGGGCGTCAGCGTGTCGAGCAGCTCGTCCAGGAGGACACTGGCCGGAAGGCCCACGAACACGGCAGCTGCCAACGCGGCGGGGGAGATATCGGGGGGAAGGGCGCTGGGGGGTTGGATTTTATGTGGCGGGATACGGAAGCTGCTGCGGCGAGGCGCTGCTTGATGGTGTCGGGCCGGGGCGCCAGAGGGAACTTTGCCTCGCTCTGACGCCAAACCCACACATTGTGAAGGCTTGCAGCTTAACATGCCTGTGTATAATGATATAAAATTTATACTATTGCGCTGTGGGCTTTTTACAAGCCAGGCCAGGAACACAACCACCGCGATCGGTCGTTTCAAGGCAATAATAAGCTTGCGCAGGCAAAACGCTGTGTCGGGCAAATTTCAACTTTTTATCAAACCTTTCTGAGATCTACTATCAGTTCTTTCTGTTTTGCGATGCTCTATGCACTCCCCGGCACACCCCGGCACACCATACGGTATCCTGTACGGCAGATGCACTTGCGGTCGTACCCTTCCGACACCAGGGCAACATCTGTCGCCTGCAAAGTGCAGCCGCTAGAATTCTCTGGTCTTTGGCCCACGGTCCGTTTTGGCCGTTGTGGCGCTTGCAATTCCCCGGGATGAAGGTGCGCATGGTTGGACTGTGAGAATGCACTGGTTGCACTCAGTCCTGGGACACCCAGCTGCTGCTGCTGTTGCTGCTGGCCTGCTGCTGCTGAGCTCGGCCCGGCGGCCTGTAGGCAGTCCACCGGTGCGACCGATATCGCGCCGGGAGGGCCCTCCTGCTTAGGGGTACCCTCATCCGTGCCCGGTACACCCTTGGTTTGTCACCTTGGCCTCTAAGGTAGTGGTGACTCGCTGGATAACAAGTAGGGGTCGGCTTTCTCGAAGCCGGAAAAGGGCGGGGCCCCCTATAATCCGTACAGGCCGCTTGCTTGAGAACGAAAACTCTATTACCGCGCAACAGTGTGAGAGAGTGAAAGGTTACCATTGGGGGTGTCATTGATGTTGAAGGTGGATTGGCGTGCATAGATTCACCAAGCCCAAACACGTCGGCAGCCCCGAAACCATCCTGCAGTACGCGCCGCCGGCGACGGCGGTCACCGTATCGTAACGCTAGACGCCTCTGCACTACCGCATCCGTCTGTCAAGCAGATGATCACATAGCAAGCTTGAAGCATTCTTGTTTTGCCCTGAAACTGTAGTTGTTTGGTCCGTCGGCAAGCATGCAGCCCTTCAGTTGCACGCCCGCAGCAGACGTGAACCTCTAAAGTTTGCTATCAACAGTTACATAGCAAATATAAGGCAAGAACAGGGTGCGAAAAGAGACCCGGACTTCGGCCATCGGAACTGGAGAACTCGTTGGTACTCGGTATGCTATCCCTTTGCATCTTGAAACTTTGATTCAATACATAGTGTTAAATTGTATTCATCTGGCAAAACAGAAAGGCAAATCTTGGTGTTGGTGGCATCTTGATGTTCAAACATCAGAACACTATGGAAGTTCAATTTAGCACACGCCGCCCATTCTTAATCCAAGTATGCATCACGCGGCACCTGTTGCAACAAACATGAGCGCGAGAGGCGTTGGGTGGATGTTGAGCCGGGTCCATGGAGACCGCGGAGCTTTACTTTGACCGTTTGTGCGCAAAGAATTTTTTCAGCAAAACCAAGGATACCTTGCAATAGAGGACAATTAATATGACAAATATTGCGAATTAGTTTAGCGGATAATGAACGTTTTGCCGTTACCCCCCCCCCCCCCCCCCCCCCCCCACACACACACACACACACACACATGGGCAATCCTAGGGGGCGGGGCCCCCCGAACGCGCTTCGCGCTGGGGCCCCGCCCAAAAATAAGAACCAAACCCTGCGGGTGTGCTTCTGCCTCGTTGGCTGGTCTTGCCTCATTGGCTGGTCTTGTGATTGCGGTTTCCGCCGCGATGCGGGAGTGAGCCGCTGCTGTGCCGTTGCGTGGCTGGGCTTGCAGGGATCTCCGCCCCTCCCCTCCCCTCCCCTGGTAGGTGGGCACCGATGAGGCCTGGTTGGGGGTACCGGGAATGTGAATAGGACCCGATAATACATCCCGTGTCCCAGGCAGCCAAGGTACCGCCGCAATTTGGCAGTGATACAGTGCATTCACTGCACGGAAACGTCTAACGCTACAACCGACCCTCAGACAAGATATCATGAATGAATGTTACAGCGGACCCCAACGGGATCATCGGTGTATACCAGAGCAAGCCCCAGTAGGCCCCACCGCCAAGGCGGCAGGTCACCTCCACACCACAACGCCGCACCCAAAGAAAACACACCGGGCCATAACCCCAACCAGTCAGACACCGAAGCAAGCAGAGGCGCACAGCGGGGCAACACTACCAAAGGGATAGGCACAGCAGCGGGCATAATCCCCAGAAGTGGATAAAGCCAAGCACAGGGGAGGTCGCCCACACAGGCACCCCATTACCCAGCTACCACCACCTCTGAGGCACCCAACGCAGCACCCTCTCGAGGTCTTGGAAGGCCCACGCCTGGCTCGTGACACTGCCCAGCGACCGCTAGTGGGGTAACCCGCATCATAAGAACTTGGCCAAAACACCAAAAAGCCAACGGGAGCCCAACCTCCACCCCAATCTGAGGGTAGGCCCGGTCCCCAACTTGAACCCCGGTTCGGAGAGCCCGACGATAAACAGACAGAGGGCGGGGAACCCGCGCCTCATCCTTCTTCAGGAGCAGGTCCCGCACATCGCAGGACTCCCCCGCCACTTTCAAGAAAGGGTGGAAAGGGCCCACTGAGCTCCAACCCCGTCTCGGGCGCCCCAACTGGGCGAACCCGTGAAGGCGCCCCCAAAAGTCAGCGATTGCGCGCCGCTCCCCTTGTTCTGCCAATATCGGTCCCGGCCGGATCGTCTGACCCTGACCAGGTGCTGACCGACGCAGGGTGGCCGCCATGAATCGGCGACCAGTCTCCATGGCCGCAATCGCGGCCAACACCACCACATCCCCAACAACTTGCTCCACGGGTGGCGGGGGTTCCGCCAGCCAGGCCTGCGGCCTCCGTATCCGTGCCCCTAGGCGCGCTTCCAACTGACCCACCACCGCCTGGGCCACTCGGCATGACCAGAAATGGTGCTGTCGGGGTGTCTCTGACCCCCCGCCTTCCGCTGGGTATCCCCCGCATCCACACCGCGTCACCCTCGCGTGTCGCATATGGGAATTGCCCAACAACGGGACGCCATCGACTGTAAGGCGCCAAAAGGCCTCCTTATGCTCATTTTCCCACCGGATACTGAGCCAAAGGCGGCTCAGCAGCCCCTGGATCCGGGCGGCCGCCACCTGAGAAATCGGGTCGGTGGCTCCCAGTCCTACCGCCTCACAGGCAAACAGCAAGTGAGCCGCGCTGCGGCGTTCCGCCACCTCGGCTAGTTGCATCGCTGTCCCCACTCGAACAGAGTACTCGCTCAGGGCCACCTTCAACCCATTATTCAACCTCCAACCCATGCGATCGAGCAACATGGCCGTCACCTCCTCTTCCGTGGGCACATTCGCCCCCTGGACCCCGTTCGCTCGTGCCGCTAGGGCTGCTGCCACCCAGGCCGCTGGTAGCCTTACTTGAAGTTCTACCAGCCGCCGGTCTAATTCGGCCCATTGCCGCCAATCACCCCATCGCCCGGACCCCGCGGGGATACCCAGGCAATCTTGTACGAATGTCGCCCACGCCCGTGCGGCGCATCGTGCCATGCGGGCGGAGTCTATGTAGTTTGGCTCTGCCCAGCCGTCGGTTACCATCCGGAGCGTCTCCCCCACCCGGATTAGTTGTCCGACCGTTTGCAATCCGGTGTAGTCCACCAGGTCCGGGAACACATGCTCGAGGCCGGGGCGCCCCCCCTCGGGCAGTTGGGGTGCGGACGCTTGGGGTGCGGACGCTTTGCAGCGATATGCAGCGATATGCAGAATATCATGTGGTGCGGACGCTTTGCAGCGATCACCAGGGATGGATGGATCACTGCGGACCACAAGATGGTTCTCGCGGGTCTGCCCTGATGGCGCTTTCGCATCGTTCATCTGACATACACCAACCCATGCTAGCTGGAGCAACGAAAAGCAACGGCGGCAACGCTCCGAGTCGGCACGCCGTGTCGAGGGAGGCGACTTCCCGAGCGCGCGCGGGCATCTCCGCTTCAGTCAGCCATGGATCGCTGCCGGCAATCCCAGGCGCCGCGATCCCAGGCTACGGCCGCCCGGCAGCATGATTCGTGCAGCGATCCTCTCCTGCACCATGCCATCGCACGGATAGCCCAACAGAGCGGTCAATGGCAATCGCCGTCTGATCGGCGGGCCGGCAGGTATGCCCCAACAGGGTTTCGGGTCACAGGTGATGCTGTCTTAAAAAGTATCAGGGGCTGCCCAGCGCCGTGGACACCTGGGCTTTTCCAATGGCTTTATGAGTTTCCCAAGACTTCGCTGGCCGGTCACAGTGACGGGCCAACGTGGACGTGCCCCGTACGTGACCCGAGCTCGATACACTCGCCAGTTTCAAATTTGCTGTGTCATAATGCACATCGAGCTTTCCCCGCGAGCGCACTTGTTCGCCTCCAGCTGCACGTCTGATACGTTTGGTAACTTTGGTGCGAGGGTGCGGCCGTGCGGGCAAGGCGTCGTCCGGACCTTCCAAAGGCGATTTAGCATCTCAACATCAAAACCGAACGGTTCAACTCAGTGCACGTGTGCAAGAGCTGACATACGACCACCGCCTACGGCAAGAAACGCTTGGGGTTTGCCGTATGCGCTGGGAGCGCACGCCAGCTTGAGACGTGGTGCTGCAAACTATGATCAAATGATTCGCATGAAGATGAAGGTATAGGTAACTGCCCCCAGAGAACTAATGTGACAAAAGCGTTTGTCATCCGTTGCAGGACAGCTTTGAATTTACAGCCTTGTGGGCAGGGCTTCAATATCAAATGCACCACAATACTTTGTGCACGCATAGCGAAATTGCGATAGTTACCTAGCCGACAAAAGCACATGTGAAGTCGTGACGTGAAGTCACATGGAATAAAGGCCCACTTGTCTCGTACACTGATAAAACATGCTTTAAGTTATTTGACTTAATGTAGTGAATATTTCGGGCGGACATGTTCATGCACAAAGAAGACCTTTATGCCGGACATGTCGTACATGCGCACACGTTCATCTTGAAAAGTTGCAATGGCCCAATTGCAATAGGTTTGTCTGATGTATTCGTCTTGAGAATTCCATTATAGACAACAATTATTGTCCATGTCAGTTGTGTCTCTGTTTCATTTGTAGCTTCAACTGTGGGTTGGGAAATCACAGCCTCGGCTCCGACGGGCAGAATCGGTGTACCTGAATCATATTTGCGCACGAGTATTGTTGGAAAGCGGTTTCTGTGGTTGAGCAAGGGGCAGTTTCAACGTTCGTAAGGCCGGAGAAGTGGCCCAAATGACCACCTCGCTGCGTAACTGTGATCAATAGTGAACACCTTCAGAACCTTACAAATCAGGGCTTTGAGCCTTGTAGCGGAGAGGTGTTCAGTCCTCCAAAGGCGTGGGGGACGTGGCCCGAACTGCGGCGGCTTTGCATGGCGTCGCTTGGGCGCCGTGAGTTCCTATCGAAGTAATGGCCGACGTCTTCACCGCGTCCTTTGCTGCGGAGCAGCACGCAGCTTGGAACGCAAGCCAATACGCATGGGACCCCTCGCAACTGCAAGCTTTGCCGCTGGCAGCCAGCCCGGCGTCTGGCTCCACCGGTGCAGCCTCAGACCACGCCTCGGAAGGTTTGTTGCAACTGTCGCGGAGAATGGCAAGATGTTCGAGGCGGGCACTTCACGTTCCTTTACGTTCCGCGCAGGCCCGTGCAGCAGCGCTGGCGCTCATCGCGAACAAAGCCTGGGACCAGTTCCTGTGGGATGGCAAGACATGACACGCGCATCCGCGGCCGCGGGTGCAGGAAATGGCAAGGAAGCGAAAGGCGGTCACGCACGAGCTCCGAAGGGCCCGTTAGTCTGCCAGGTAGAAGCAGTGTTGATAGAAATGAATATTCTCTGTTGGCTTGAACCCCGCGGACTTCACCGTTTTGATACCTCATCTCTCTCTTGACGTTGGGGTTCCCGCAGGTTGAAGGTTGCGGCCATGACCTATCCTTGGAGAAGGGCTATTATCAGCGCTATCGTGTCTGCGAGCCACACATGAGGCTGCTCAGCCTTGTTGTGAACGGGAAGGCGTGCCGTTTCTGCCAGCAGGTGCGCAGCTCTCCCACCGTTTTTCAGCGTTTGTGCCTGGATATCAAATTTCGTTTCAATCTCCTGAGGTGAAAAGGCGCTGTGTTGGAGACGGACCTCGTGTGTCAACTTTTCATAATGTGTGCAGTCATATGACCGTCGCCTATTAAGACGACATGTCTATGATGGAGTATTGCCCTTGCGAAAGGAAGCCGTTTGGGGGAAGGAAAGCCGCAAGCGTTGTTGTGAGCGTCCCGGTTATCCGTTGCTCGACCCGTTTGCAGCAAACGTCGCTTGAATGCATCTTGTCTGTGCAACTGTATGCGGAAGTGGGGGTTGTAGGGGTTGTCGTCAGCTTCAGTACTTCACCGAGGGTTTGTGGGTACGCGTGCAAGCAGACTATGTTACGGCACAACCGTACCCTGTGTTTCTCCTTCCGTGCTGGCAGTGTGGCCGCTTCCAAGAGTTGACTGAGTTCGACGGAAACAAGAGGTGAGGATACGAAAGTCCTGTCCCGGACATTGTAAGGCGTTGTTCTTAACGTTTCGATCGCGTTGCGTGTGCAGGAGTTGTCGGGCGCGCTTGCTTCAGCACAACGCCCGGCGGCGCAAACGGGACCCCCTGGAGACGTCCAGGAAGGACGTGTCGGGCTCACGTAAAAGCAAGTCGCACCACCCGTGGTCGGACAGCAGCAACGACGCTGACTTGGGACATGGCAGTGGTGACGTCAGCATCGGTGCCAGCGGCGCAAACGACAAGGTCGGCTCAAACGGCAGGCAGGGCGTCAGGGGATACCCAAAGGACCTCATATCGGTCACCTGTGACGTAGGGGGGGCACTAACGTTCTTGCAGGGTGAGAGACACTTGTGCGGACCATGCTGACTAGCGAGTGTTGAATATTTGCAGGCTTCGCACCAATCTATTCGCTGACACTGTCGTTTTCGTCGGTTGTTCCCCTGTGCACACAGATGATCGCCAACTACAGCTTAGACAGTGGTGCAGATCAAGGCATCAAGGTCTCCCCGGGCGGCGTGCCGAACTGGGCCAGCATTGGCGGAGCTATGGACGGCGGCCCTCAGTTTCAGGCCCCGCTGCGGCAGCCCCTGGCTGCGGGCTTGCCCCCCTCGGCTGTCGACGGAGACCTGGCTCATTGCTTTTCCGCCGGCACCGATGTCGGCGACACCCTCGACGAGATGCTGGACAACATTTTGAACAGCAACACGGACTACCTGGAGGACCCCCGCGTGGCCTTGCAACAGGCGGGCAACATGGCTGCAGGGCTTGGGAGGCCGTTGGGTGCAGGCATGGCAGCAGGCATGCAAGGCTCCCTGGCGGCTGCGGACGTCAAGCCCCCGCTTCTTGAGTCGATGGGCGTCAACATGAACACTAGTCCGGCTGTCAGTGGCCCACTCGTGGGAACGGTCGCCAGCATCACGTCGAGCGTGCCTACCTCGGGCGCCTGGCAGCAGCCGGTTGGCATGGCGCTGGAGTCGGGGGTTGTCTCGGGGGACATCAGCGCTGCTCTCTCCAAGCGTGTCGCGCAGCAGCGCCAGCTGCAGGAACACCAGCTCTTCCAGCAACTTCAGCAGCAACAGCTCCAGCAGCAACAGGCGCTGCAGCAACAGCAGAAACTCCAGCAGCAGCTCCTGCTCCAACAGCAGCAGCAACAGCAGCAGAAGCTGCAGCAACAGTTGCTGCAGCAGCAACATCAACAACAGCTGCTGCAACAGCAACAATTATTGCAGCAACAACAGCAACAGCAGTTGTTGCAGCAGCAACAGCAGCAACAGCAGATGCTGTGGCAGCAGCAACAGCAACAGCTGCAGAAGTTTCGTCCGCAGACCAACACGGGTGGCTCGTCGTCCATGGTGCAGATGGACTCGTTTGTCAACAGCGGCTCGTCGATGATGGCGGGCGGTTTGGACGGCGGCCTGATGGGACAGGTCAGCAGCAACATCCCGCTGAACGCCGCCGCTGTCGGCATGGGCGGCGCCTCTGGCAACGCCGTCAGCAGCGTGCCGGACATTATGAGCGGCGGCATGTCGACCGTCAACAGCAACTTGGCCCTTGGGTCGGTTGCTGGCATTCAGAGCGGCATGGCTGCAAGCAGCAGCGGCATCGCAGTTGTCAATCCTGGCGGCGCGGCGACCAGCTTTGACCTGGCCCGCCGCCTGGTGGCGAGCGGCGGTGCGGCCGCCCAGTACCAAAGCGAGGACCTGCTCGTGCGGGTCAGTATCAAGATTGCCAACTGCACGCCCGATCAGCTGCCCCCGGACCTGTACCAGCGCCTGCGGAACCTGCTCAACACCGCCGACGCGTCGCTGGTGCAGGGCTTCCTGCGTCCCGGCTGCACGCATCTGGTGCTGGACGTTCAGTTGGAGGCGGGCCGGGGCGACGCCCTGGGATTCATCGACGGCGACGCGTTGGCTGCCGAACCGCGGCTGACCCTGTCGGCTGCGGACTTTCACAGCGTACTGGGCGCGGCAGCGGGCCGCGGCACCGTTCTGGTGCAGACGGAGGAGGAGGTGGCGATGTGGCCCCCGGGGGCCAACGCCGGAGCAATGCCGTCGCAGAGCCGGCCCCTGGCGGAACTGCAGGCGTCGGGCGAGCTGCCCGTCATTCACCATGTGAGTGCGGCAGCACATGTCGACGCGCAGGGCTGCGCGGTGCTGCTGGTTTTTGGAGAGGGCCTGACGCGGGCGGGCGTCGAGCTGTGCGCGCGCATCCAGGGCGGCTACGTGCCCATCACTGCGAAGCCGCTCGTTGAGTCGGGGAGGGTGGCAGCGGATGTGGCGGCCGATCCCAAGGTGGCGGCCGCCGCGGCGGCAGCGAGGCTGTACGCCCGCGCGCTGGACCGTGCTGGACGCAAGTGCCCGGACGTACTCCTGGCGTTCGTGTCTGGGGCGCCGGGAACGGGTTTGCTGGAAATAGAGGCGCAAAAGGGCCCACTTCTGGGCAATTGGCGCCCGTGTGTGCTGGTGACGGACGCCGCCTTCGCGAACGAGCTGACGGGCTGCGCCGGTCGGGCGGTGCGGGCCGGTGCCGCTGCGCTCGCTTCGCTGGAGGCATTTGCTCTGGACCTGGGCCGCGTGCTGGACAAGCGGAGCTATTCGGTGGCCTCTGCGTGCGGCAGTGTGGACAACATGAGTGGTTTGTGCGAGGTGGCCGAGGACACCGAGGCCGACCTGGACGGCCTGGAGCAGCCGGTGACCCAAGACGCCGGCGATGAGCAGGGCGGCGTCAGTGACGTGACGCTCGCATTGGTCTGCGTGTGTGAGCGGCTGCTTGCCACCGCCACGGACGCAGGCCTGGCACGTGTAAGCACTTTCCTGGCGGGAGCACTCTGGCAGTACGGCCAAGATGTGCAGGCTATCCTGGAGGCCCCGTACGCGGACGGACTGGGCATCGTCCACCGCTGCATCCGATCCGGCAGTCCGGTGTTGGTGTCCGTGCTGCTGGAGTGGATCAAGCTGTCGGCCACGAAGGTGGACCTGGCGAACGAAGGCGCGCTGGGCCTCAGTCCGCTGCACCTTGCGGCGCTGGTGCCCTCCACCTGGCCGGTGCTGGCGCAAGTGCCGTATGCGCGCAAATGCTGGAGGTCGGCGCGGGCGCAGGCGGACGGGGCTACGCCGCTCCAGCTGCAGCAATTGCTGCTTGCACAGCTCCCGAAGGGCGCGTTGCCGCAGGATGTCGTTGACGCGTTCGCTCCGAAACCCCGGCCGGTGGCCGCGCCCGCACCTTCTGGGATGGCGACGCCAGACGCAAGTCCCATGGCGGTGAGGAGTTCTGGTGTTCAGGTGTCTGGTGTTCAGACTAAGCCAAATACATTGGTGTTTGTGTGTGTCCGAGGCTTGGTCCTAGTCCTTCCTGGTGCATTGACGGCTCTGAATTATGCGGTCACAATCAGGCAGTGCTCCTACCTGCTTTGTCGCCTCTCACCCTGCCCATGCAACCCCCGTGTCGTGCCCCGCAGGCGCTGACCGCGAACGAGTCGGTGCTCTCCAACGACTCGTCTGCTGCGGCAGTTGCCGAAGCTGTATCGCCTGGCAATGCCACCAGTCGTGACAGCTATGGCAAGCCGCGCGGGGCGGTGGCGTTGATGGTTGCGATGTTTCTGGTGTCCGTTTTGGCGATGCTGGTGCCGTCGCGGCTGATCGCGCGGAACGTTGTGAACTCGCCCGCGAGCTCCAGCGACGCCTCGGCGCAGCGTCTGGGCCAGGTCCTGACGGGCTGCGCGTCCACCATGATGTACGTCAGTCTCCTGGGGCTGGCGATCCTGCTGCTCCCTCTGCAGAACGCGGCCGTACTGCTCTCGCAATTCAATCCATCGTCCACATGCCTCGCACCATGATTGACCTGTACGACGAGCATGAACGGCCGAGCATTGTCACATGGGTGCCCTCGCAAGCTGAAAGTGTTGTGCACTAGGTTCGGGTTTAAACTGTGGGGGTATCAACACAGCACGAGTCACTTCCTGCACTGCAGTTGTGTGAAAGTGGCGTATTCGGTGGCGCATTCAAAGGTAGTAGTTGTGCGAGCGCATATCTGAACGCCCGCGCTGAGCAAGGGCTGAACACACGGCTGCACAAACACTTGCTACGGGACTGCGGCCGCGCGTGTGTAGTATGTGAGGAAGGGCGTTTGGCGACCCACCTGCCTCGAGTCTGCTGACGACATCGGAAGCCATGTGCAACCAGCACCCGCGACAGCGCGTCGCGCAACGTGGTGTATGGTCTGCATGAAAAAAACATGCGGTCATCTGGAATCGCCTTAATAACCTTATTGGCCAGTGGCTGTGCTTTGCTGCGCATGTGCCTGGATCGGGGCGAGGGACGTGGAGGTGCGGCTGATGCGGGTTACCGCCGGAGCAAGTCGTTCTGAATTGCTGTTGCCTTATCCCTCGCCGCATTGATAGTGTGCATGTTGTATTAGCTGCGGCGTCGCTGCCATGCAGTTGCCCATCTTTGGGGAATCACTGGTGATCTCGGCAGTGCGCCGTCTTCGCGACCGCGAGGCTGTTGATTGGGTAGCTTGTGCGGTCCCGCGCTGTTAACGCAAGTTATCATGGCCGGGCAGCTTGCTCCTGCGCTCGGCCTCCACTTCATTGTGTAGTCTCTTGGTTTTGGGAAGAGGCTTCGGGGCATCTGCGTCGCAGGTTGGTCGGGAGGTCCGCGTTGCGACCCTCCCCACAAGAAATGGCTCAAGACTAATTAGGTGTTGCAATCGGGGTTGTGTGAAAAGGAGTCTTGTCGGTGGGGCTCCTGGCCAACAGCAGGGCTTGTCTTTAGTAGACCGCATGATGAATAATAAAGGTCGATGGATTTTGAGTATGACAGCAGCGCGCTGAGAGAAGTCTACGTTTGCGGCTCGCGGCCCTGCGAATCAAGGACGGGTGGCTTGGGGGCTTGACCATGTCGCGGTCATGCAGCAGCGCCCCACGGCTGCTCCTGGCCACGCACCTGGTCACCTCCCCGTGTCCGTGAAGCTGGCGCTCTTGTGAATGAAGAACCACGAGGGGGAGGACGGTGGCTGAGGTTAGCGTGGTCGCCGCTGTGTTATTTGGGGGGGGGGGGCGCGACATTGTCCCTCTGTGGGATAGGCCGGCGGATGTGGGGCCGGGCGCGCGGAGCGCCGCACTGTGCACGTACTGCGTTGATTGGAATGATGTCTACACACTACAGCGCGTTTCGCGTCACCGTGCATACTAATCTCATCTAACTGGCGGCGAGGTTGGATCTGGGCTGGCGCCCTGCTTCCCGAGGAGGGCCTTGGGGTCCTCTATTGCCGGGTGGCGCGAGTACGTCGAGATGTGTGCATCCGCGATTGGTGCAGTCGGTGGTCCTCTGGAAAGGGGCGTTGGGTCCTTTGTCGAGACGTGTGCGGGTGACGCTTGTTTGGCCTGTTGCCCGGTCGGCTCTGGCAGCGATGGTAGCATGCAGTTTGGCGGGCGGAACGTTTCGCAAGGTCCTTAAGCCTTTGGATGTGTGTATAGCAAATCGCGCACTTCTTCACAATTCTGGACGTATGGGGGAAGCCTGCAGTAATAAAGCTGCGTTTTGAGCTCACCCTTGCAAAATCTGTAATACAGCGACCTATTGCCCCAGAGCTGGAAGGCCCTCAAATACTTGCAATAGGTGGAATGAAGTCCGATCGTGGATGATGATTTGCTTCGTTTACTTGCATGGTACGAACACAACTTGCACACAACGATTTCTACCCTGTTAAGTGCTAAGGGCATGTACGAAACTCATTTGGTAGACTAACAAATGAACATCATTTGAACCTTGAACTGAATTCGCCGCCATGATAAAATTATCCCATTTCAGGCCGACCTTGTCAGGTAAAGCAGCATGTTTGAATACCTCCAATTTAGGAAAGCAATTAGGTATTCCGCGCCATTATATTATGGCCAAGGCTGGATTCGGGTTCGGCAAGAAGGACACCTCCAAGTCTTGCCCTTGCGGATCAGGGCAGGTTTATCAGGTATCGTTACCTGCTTTTGAATATTATTGCGCAAGGATCTGCAAGGCTGCTGTTTGCCTCGTTTAGCAACGATTTTGTCCAAGCCAAAGCACGTGAAGATACGAATAAACACCATTGTCAAACCAGATGACAGCACAATATCTTTCGTCGCCGTCGCTGTTTCCTTCACCAACACGCACCGCCGTACTAACTGTCAGTGTCATCGAGGCGCGCAGCAAGGCTCATGGGCCACGGCAGCTTCAATCAACAGAATTCCTCGACAGTTGGTGTCATATTTCACTCGCAGCTTCGGTCCCTTTGCACAGGCTTGCTGTCAGCGGTACCATAAGAGTTTGACAGTGAACGCGCCCTCCGCTGAAGCGGTGCTTCGTGCACGATTTGCAGCGTACGCCAAGGTAATCAATTCCGATATGACATGGGAATGTTCATCAGCCCCGCGGGCCGCCTCTTTCATCTCACCGTGCAGGATGTACGTCACAACGTCATGCCGTACCCGGGTCGCGTGTAGTTACCTCCCCGACCTGATGCACGACCTCTGCCTTCCGGCTTCCTCCTCCTGGAATCTCACTCATAACCCCTAGGGAGTTCTCACCGCCAATCCCACGGCTGTTGGGATGCAGGCAGTTGGAGGACCCGTGTCGCGCAGGCGGCCCCAGCCGTTACGCTTGCGCGCATCCCCCGACAGCCTGATCCCATGCGCCACCCCGATGCGCCTTCCCGCTGCCCACCCGCAGAAGGAATGGAAGTATGTGGTGCGCACCACCCACCCAGACAACCCAAACACCAAAGGGACCACCTCCGAGGACGGCAAAGTCCGCACCACCTTCGAAGAGGACATCAAGGTGGGCTCCAGGTGCCCGGTGCCTGATGCGTAGCCAGGAGGCAAGGGGCGGGCGGGGACGGAGGTTGCGTCGCGGCGAATGACGCAGTCCGAATGAAACGACTCGGCGGGCTGGGCTGGGCTGGGCGGGGTAGGGCATCATCGAGCCAGGAACAGCTTCATCTGGGTACGTGGATTAAAGTATCCGGAAGACGCGGCGGGGCAGCGCCTTCCTCCCTCCTCCTCTCTTCTGGGAGTCCACGACTGTGGGCTGAGGCCATGGCATCGCGGGGTGGAGAGAGTCTGCGCTGCCCCGAGACCACCTTTGACGATTGCCGTAACAGTACCGTTACCGCTGAACGCGGTACGGCACCCTTGCCCCCGGTCCGGGGCCCAGCAGGTGTCGATGTACAACTTTGAGTTCGTGGGTCTGCGAGTCCTGGGCCAGGAGCCGGGCGCCAGTCCCCGGGAGGCGGTCATTGATTTCCAGATCGATGTCCGACAAAAGCTGGTGGGTTTCGGAGCGGGCAGCCAGATCGTAGCGGAATGCACCTGCACCTGCGAAGGCTGTGTGGCGCATTGGGGGGAGCCGGTAGGCCTCTCTGGGCAGTGCTCCCCGGGGGAAGGGGCAAGGGGGAAGGGGAAGGACCGGCACCGCACCCGAACCTCCGAACATCAGGTGCGCGGGACTCATGTCGGTGGTGGAGTGGTGGTGGAAGGGGCGGGTACTTGAGGGGTGTGCCGGGTCCTTGCCCCGCTGCCGCGTACTGCGGCGTACGGTAATGTGTCCTACTCAGGCTGGCTGCACTTCACCGCAGCCCATGTGGTGCTCGTCCAAATCCATCCGATGACTTAGGGGTGCCGTCACGCGCTGGCAGGGGGACCCGGTTCTCCAGTCGGGGCGTCGGTTGTAGGTTGTGGGAGGGGCGATGGGAGGGTCCGATGATGCGAGGTGTACGTGTGCGTGGTGGCGAGTCCGTACATGCGGTACCGTCCTGCTAAAAGGTTGAGCAGCGGCCGCGCGCCTGGCGGTGCATTCCCCGCATACACACCCTTTTTCCAGTCCACACGCCGGGCTGGGCCCCTTCATTCCGGATCGGGCAATGGGTATATTATACACGCATACGGGCAAACTATTGGGCTCCACTCGGCCCCTCGCATGTCACGCACTCCTGTTCTGCCTGCCTAATAACACACACACAGACACACACACACACACCCCACGCGGGCGGGCGGGTTGCAATTCTAAACACACACCCCACGCGGCGGGTGCTCTGCCCTGTGGACTGTGGGCTGCGGACCCCAGGACGAGAAGGCGCGCAAGCTGGAGCGGCCCATTCCCCGCTCCATCCGGGAGAGGGCGCTGTTCGTGCTGAGCGATGACGGCGCCTGGGAGTTCCTGCGGGCCCTGGATGGGAATTGGGACAGGGACAAGCTCAAGTACCGTGGAACGGAGGCAGGGGCCGGGTCGGGCGAGCCGGTGGCGGCGTGAGGTGGCGATGGCTGGGAGGGGGAGAGCGTCCCTGCGGTTGGCGGTTGGCTCTTGGGGAGTACTCGGAGTTCCCGTTACGTGCGACCGATCAGATGGAGGACAGGTGTTGGGGAAGATTGGGACACGTGGCAGTGACGGAGACGGATGGGAAGCAATGGGAAGGGGCAGGTTGGGGCAGCGGTGGTGGTGGTGACAACGGTGGGAGGAGCTTTGCGATGCGCCGAGAGGCTCGTCATCGGGGTCACCGGCAACGCGAACGGGGCCGCGAAGGGTGATGGCGGCGGAGGGGGCGGAGCCGGGTATCTGGCCTTCAGCGGTGGCTCCCTGTACGGTCGGCCCGGACGAAGGGTGAGTGCCAGCCTCATGCGGTGGAGTACCGTACGTGGGGGCGTCATGGCAGTCAGTGCAAACGCTGTGCGCTGAGAGCTGCAGCCTGGGGAGCTGTTCCTCTCGCGGGCTCGTTGCAGCACTGTGCGGTTCAGTGCCAGGACAGCAGGGAGGGCCGGACGCAGGTCGTCGACCGCGGCGGTCGGCGCCATCAGGGTTCTACGTGGCTCCGCCCATGTGCGGGCTCCGGACGTACTAGGAAGGACTTCAAAAGCCGATGTGCAGAAGTCGGTGTGGGTTCGTCTCTTCGTCAGCCTGCCTGCCCGGGCAGTCCAGCCTCCCCCCCGCACACAAACTGCTCCGTGTCATCGTGTTATTTCTCGAGGGGGGAGTGAAACGCTAGGTCACCAAACGGGAGGACCCCAGGAAACCGAGCTGGTCCGGGTGCCAGGGGCCAACCCCCCCCCCGTTCCGTCCGCTCGGCGCCCCACTGTGTCAGCATGCAGGCCATGCGCGGTTACAGCCTGTCGCCCCCCCGACCCCACTCGCTGACCCGCCAGAACCCCAAGCCGCGGTCCATCGCGGGAGGTGCAGGAAGCTTCCACCTCCATCAAACCGCCCCTTCCCCCTCCCCCCAAATATGAAAGAGCCTGCAGAAGGGGCTCCCAAAAGCCCCAGCGGTGGCGGCCCCGTCACCGCCCCCCCGGAACGCCCCATCTATCCGTAAATCCCACAAGAGCTCACTGCGCTGCACTGCACCTCCCCCCTTGGAGGTTCCTTCTTTCGCTCGGAGCACCTCAGGAGGTCATCAGAGCTCCACCTGCACCACCTCCCGCCCATCCCCAACGCAAGCGCGCAGCGGCCGCGAGCGCTCCTCTCCTGTCCCGAGAGGGCCCGAACGGTCCCGACCTCCCGAGCATCCCGAGGAGACTACCCTGCTCGTAGCACGCAGGGCGGCCTCAGGCCCACGCAGCACGCCACGACAGACAAGCACCGCACATCGCCGCCATCGCCAGGTCCATCCCGGCCCTCTCGCGGGCTGCGGGCCGCACAGCGCTGACCAGCCGGCACCGCCCGCCCCCTCCTTCCCTAGGGCTTCTCTCCTTCCCCACACAAACACACACCGAGACGAGGCCGGCGCCTGGCCCGCAGGAGAGCCCATCCAGCAGCTCGTGCATCCCGGACGTTGGGGTCGGGCTGTTCGGTGTTCCGCGGCTGCCTCGCCCTAACAGAGCTCCCAGCTCGGTTTCACGACGCGAGTGTGGACATCCCTCCACGGGGCCTCACCACCACCACCACTGCGGCCGCACGTCATCATCGCACCGCCCGCCTTGTCATCCGCCACACGAGCAAATGAGAACGGCCATATCGCCGTACGTCCGTGCTTTTCACGCTTATGCCATATCCCCAGCCTGGCCATGCCCACCCAGCGCCGCCCAACGAGGAGCCCTTCAGCCACCTCCCCCCCCTCTCTTGACCCCTCCCTGTCGTCCCTCCGCGAACCGCGACGCAGTCTCGACTCGCTGCCACCGCAGCCGCACCACCCCCACCCACCACCCACTGAAGATCGCCCCCTCGGACCCCCGGCGCCGTCACAGGCACCGAGGGGGCGGCAAGGACTTCCCCCCCCTCAGCCTAGCTCGTCGAGGAGGCGGTCCCAAACGGGCGGACCCTCCGTCTGCACGCACCCCACTCCGGGCGAGAGCCCCGGCGGCCTCCCTGGCGGCAGATGCCGGCAACGCGGCTCCCCATCTGTGCGCCCCACCACCACCACCACCACCACCACCACCACCACCACCACCACCATCGTCATCATCATCGCCATCATCATCGCGCGCAAGTCCGCCCTCCTGGACAGAACAGATGCCGGCAGCCGCCCTGGGCCCCCTCGGTTGCGGCGGTTGCGGCGGTGACGTTGCGTTGCGTTGCGGCACTGGGGCACCCGGGGAGCATCAGCGGCCTCGCGGGTCGCTGTCGCCGACGTCCTCGGTGGCCCCCGACATCGATTCACCCCAGCCCCCACCCATCCACCCACATCCCAATGGCCTCCCCCGTCATGGATGACCCAAGTCCGTCCGTCCGTCCGTGCGTCCGTCCGTGCGTCGAGGCGGCCGTAGCTGCCATCAGTGCCCCACCGTATATGCTGCTTGGTACGTAGCCCTCTTGCAGTACGCATCAGCTTCCCCGAGTTTACGGCTGCCCCCCCAACCCTTCCGCGCCTCGGCTGCGGCAAGGGCTGCTGTAGCCCCCGCGGCCGCAAGGGGACCCCGAGCTGCGCCCCGGGGGGGGGGCGGGGGAGGAGGAGGGGCCCGCCCACATGCAGCATTCCTCCGCAGCGGCGCCGCGGGCCCACGTGTTGCGAGCCGTCGGTCCCGCTCCGGACCCCCAAAGCGGGTCGGGCCGCCTAGGGCACCGAAAGCCCTACCCCCGATCCGCGGGTTGGGGGCCGCAGAGCCGAGTCCCTATTCGTTGATATGGCCGAGCCTCTACCTCGTATCATTTGGATTCAAACAGCGCATTCGTTGCCTTGTCCCCAGAGCCACAGTGCCGGGCGCGCCCGCCCCGCCCCGCCCCGCCCGCCCGCCTCCGTCTAATCTGCCCAACACTTGCACGCCGGAGGGCATACCGCGTTATTGAGCTGATTATGGTGAGGGGGCCGGGGTGAGCAGTGCCCCACCGGGCGGCGGGGCCCACGGGGGATGGCGGCGGGCCCATATAAGTCCCGGCGGTCGAGGGCGGTAGCACCCCTGGAGCTGCTCCGGCCGGTCCTCACAACATGTCCATCGGGACGGTGGCGGAGGACGACGGCGCCTCGCCGTTGGCCTGCGCGCGAGACACCGGCAGGCGGGACCCAGGAAAGGGGGGGGGCAGTGTGGTGGGTGCAGCTGTCCAGACCGTGGGAGTCGCAGATGCCGAGGACCGCCGATTGTGGCAAAGGCGGGCGGCGGGGCCGGAACGAGGCGACCCGGCCCCGTCAACCGAGCGGAAAAGAACGCGAGCGCGACGCCGGTGTGTTGGTGGTGGTGGTGGTGACCGCAGGTTGTTGAGCGATGGCGAGCTGACGGGGAGCGGCATTCGGATGCGGGGACAGGGTGCTCAGCTGACCGGCATCGCGACGCAAACACAGCCGTGCCGCTGCGGATGTGTGTGTCGGTGTGTCCCCGGGGGGGGGGGGGGCGCCGCGGGCGCATCCAAGGACGTGAGGATTCGAGCGAACCATCCAGTCAGCCACAGCTGGCAGCCGCTGCAGTGGACTGCGACCCCGACCGCCGCGTCGCGGAAGGACGAGCTCGGGGTGAGGCCACGGCGGCGGAACGCTCCTCCCCCCTCCCCCGTCCATGGGCGGCTGGGGTGCTGCCTCCCCTTCCGCCCCCCCCCCCCACCGTGGGGACGTGATGCGCCACGCCCGCTTGTCTACTCCTCCCAGAGTTACGACAAGTGGTTTGCTCCCCGAAAGGAATTCCAAAGAATTAGACAGAGAACAAAACGCATTTCGTTTCGAGTTTCTCTGCAGCGCCGTGAGCTTTCCTGCCTTCGTGGGGGCAGCGGCCCCACGACCCATCGGCGCTCTGCGGGGCCCGACAGGACGTGACGCGAGCGACGCGGCTTTGCTGCAGCCGTGGCCGCGGCGGGGGCGGCAGCGGCGGTGGCGGGGGCCCGACACGGCCACGTGTCCGCACGCCGCCCGCGGTTCCTTCCGGTCCCCGGGGGAGGTGGGGTGCGCCTCACATACCTTCGCGGCCTTGGGCGGCCGTCCCGGGCCCCGTTTGAGCTGCGACGCGGCAGACGAGGAGGACGGCCCCGCCACCGCCTTGCTCGTGGACAAGAGCTTCTTGACCGTCGGGCCCGTCCCGGGTGAGGGCGAGGGTGAGCCCCCGTGGCCGCCCGGCGTGGGTGTGGAGGTGACACCGCCGCCCGCGGCAGCAGGCCCGCTGCCCCCCGCAGGGACGGACCCGGCGGAGGACGTCGGCGCCGCGGCGGCCGCCGTCGCCGGCGCTGCCGCCGCGGCTGCGCCGGGTTGTCCTCCCGCCGCCCCGCCCCCGGCGCCCGCGACCCCGGGCAACGGCGCCGCCGCGGGCGTCCCCACCGCCTGGGAGCCGGGGTCTGCGGCCCCCGGGGGCGGGGCGGCGGGCCCCCCCGGCGGCGAGGTGCCGGGCGCCGCAGCACCGGCTGCCGCCTGCGGGGGGGGCCGCGCGGCGGCAGGGGGTGTGGCGGCAGCCGCACAGCCGTGTCTGTCTCGAGCGCTGTCGCGTTCGGTGGCGGGGCCTATCCACATCACCGCTATTCCGACACGGACTGGGCAGACACACACACACACACACACCCATGCCCTCTATAGCGGCACCTTTCCTGGCTCACGTCCTTGCGTCTGGCTACCCCCAGCTACCCCTAGCTACCCCTAGCGCACCACAAAGCACCAAGTACACGCCCGTGAACAGCCACACACACCACCCTGTAATGAATCTCCGCTTCTCGCGTTCGCGACCGCCTTGTGCCGGGCTTCGTCGCCACATCCCACGACGGGACCGTATCGTTCATTTCCGTTCAAGCACGCTTCAAGCACGCGCCCTGCCCAGCCAGGGTCCCGTTCCTCCCCCCTCCCCCTTTGTTGATATTGTCTACCAATTTCCTATACCCCCCTCCCCCCTTGCGTGCCCATGTCAAAGCCGGTGCGGGAGGGGGGCGGGGTTCTACGGGCTCAGGAGCTACCGCACGCTTGCGGCATGTGCGGTCCGCGTGCAGCCCGCAGCTACCGTACGTACGGACGTACGCACATATGTACGCACGAACAGCCGAGACACCAAACCACCTCAGCTCGGACCTACCCCCTGCTTCGCAGCGATGGGCGCGCCCCCGCCCGACGGCGACCGCGTCGCGGTGACGGCGGCGCCAGCTGCTGAGGCCGCAGGCGCTGCGGCGGCGCCGCCCGGCGCCGCCGCCGCCGCTGCGCCGGCTGGCGCCGCCGCGCCCACAACCTTGGGCACCTTGCGCGCCTGCCCGCCGGCACTGCCCGGCGCCGCTGGCACCGCGGCCGCCCCCGGGGCCGCCGCCCCTGCTGATGCACCGGCGGCCCCTGGCGCCGCCGGTTGCGCGGCCTGGCCGGGTGGCGCCGCCGCGGCGCCACCCGGTGGCGCATGCGGCAGCGTCCCACTGGGTGCCCCGTGCGGGACGTGTGGCAGAGTGCCGGAAGGCGCCCCCGGGTTTGCAACCGCCGGGGGCGGCGGCGGGGGCCGTTGGGCCGGCGCAGGCGTCACCGCCGCCGCGGTGACTGACCCTGGGGCTGCCGGAGCCGCCGGCCCCGCCGCGGCCGCGGCCGCGGCGGCGGCCGCCGCCGCGGCCGCGCCCGCCACGCTGGCGGCGCCCAGCATGCCTCCTGCCGCCTGCTGTTGCAACGTCTGCTGCGTCTGCCGCAGCATGGCGGCGTTGAGGCGGTCGGCGTTGAGCCGCCGCTCCCGCTGCGCGCGCAGGGCCGCCTTGTCCGCGATGCCCTCGGGCAGCAGGTCCAGGTCCAGGATGGCGGCCCACGGCGCGCCGGGCAGCTGCGCCGAGTGCAGCAGCGGGTGGCGGGTCGCCAGCCCCGCCGGCGTCGCCAGGTCCACCGCGTGCGGGTGCTGCGGCGAGTGCGGCCGCATCGTCAGCGGGTCGCACCTCGTCAGCATCGTCCGGCCGCAGCGGGAGACCCGCGACCGGACGCAGCGGAGGTCAAGACCTGGCGCCACCGCCACCAGCGGCGGCTTGCCGCCGCCTCCGCCGTTGGCGGCGGCGGGGGAGCCCAACGTTGACGCCGGCGCCACCGGCGCCGCCGCCGTCGTGCCCGCGGGGCCCCCCGTCGCCGCGGGCGACTGGCCGAGCAGCTTGGTGAGGTCGGGGGTGAAGAGCATGAGCATCTCGTCGTCGGCCGGCAGCGGCGGCGGCGGCAGCCGCGCGACGGCCTCCGCGTTGACGCAGCCCTCCATCTCCTGTCGCCGCCGCTTGCGCAGGAGCGCGCGGCGCAGTGGCGAGTCGTAGCTGGTGCTGGCACCCCCCAGGGAGCCTGCGTTGTCCAGGTAGACACGCAACCTGGCCGGCGGACGGCGGCGGCGGTGGGGCGGCGGCGGTGGCGGCGGGCGAGGGGTATAGAATGAATGGAAGGGATGGGCGGGCGGCCGCGCAAGGTCGCATGCGCGGCGCTGTCGCCCGGAAGGCAGGCTAGACCGTTTGTGACATGCGGCGGCGTTGCGCAGGGACCACAGGGCTGCAAGCTGGCAGGCTACAGCGGGAGTCTAGGTGTTGGGGTTTGGGTGCTAGGTGTTGCCGTTGCCGTATGAAAGATGCTGTCGTGTCTTTGGACTCCACTACTACCCCCTCTCTCTTCCCAGTGCCCCTACCCCACCCCAGGACAGCACGGCACAGGACGGGACAGGCAGCACCGCACCTGCTCTCCCCCTGGCGGCTACGCGCCATGGTGTCCTGCAGGTTGGCCGACCCCTCCGCCTCGATGGCCTCAAGCTGGTGGCGGGGCTGATGGTGGCGGGCCACCTGGTAGCGCTGCAGGTCAACCTCCAGGCGCTGAGGGAAGGGGGGGAGGAGGAGGAGGAGGAGGAGGAGGAGGAGGAGGAGGGAAAGGGTGTCGGGATGTCGCTGTCTGTATTGAAAATAAGGGGAAAGGGTGGGGTTGACGGCACGATGCATTCCGGGGCCCGTGGAGGGGCAGTCGCAGCCAATGGAGAGTTACGAAACGGTGTCTGCGACCTCGGCTGCACTTCGCTCTTGGCCCACGGCGCGCCTCGACTGCCCATCTCGCAGGATTGAAGACCCCCCCTACGGTACCCGGGGGTTTTACGACCAGGCGCCCCGGGTGGCGGCGCTGTGGCGCCCGAACACGACGTCGAATCCCCGGTCCACCCCGAACACGGCTCGGACAGCCCCCTGAGCCCCACATTGGACGAGGCCAACACAGCCGTTCCACAGACCCCGTACCGCGTTTGCCGTATCGGCCGTTGCGCTGCCTGTCCCTACGCCCGGGCACCCCTCGGCCCCACAAACGGCAACGACCGGCCTGGGTTGCTTCCCCGGCGTGGCCGCGCCCCGGGGTTATCCCCCCCCATCCCCCCAATGTGAGGGTGAGGGGTGAGGGCGGGTGCACTCACGTGGATGTCCCGCTTCCTGGCCTCACGGATGGTCAGCAGCTCCGTCATCTCCAGTGACTGCAGCCGAGGGAAGGGAGCGAGGGGCGAGCGGGTGGGTCGGGGCAGGGGCAAGGAGGTGGGCCGGCAACGTGCGGGGGGGGGGGGGCGCCCATCAGCAGCAACAACAACGATCAGGAGCAGCCGGCGTTCCACGGCTTCCCTGATCAGAACCCCGTCGCCTAGCCTAGCCTAGACCGCGCCGCGACCGCGCCGCCACTGCGAGCCCCCGGGCGCCAGGGAGGGCCCCAGGCCCCGAGGTCAACATGGGTGCCAAGCCCCCGGATGATGCGCCGGCGGTCGCTGTCTCAGTGGTGGGCAACGCCGCATGGCCGCAGGGCTGTCCCCAAACCCACGCCGTACCTTGAGCATGCTCTCCCGTATCTGGCGCATCTTATCCAGGCAGTCCTGCGTGTTCTCTCTCCGCCGGCGGGTCTGCGGCCGGTTGACCCGCTCCCGAGGCCTGCGGCCAGCTCAGCAGGGCCCAACGGAGGCGATGCAGCCCCCCTCAGCACGGACCCACCGCTTCGACGAAAGGACAGCGAACAGAGCTGCGCGCGCGTGGCCGCGGTCAGCCGGCAGAGTGCCCGGCTGCATGAGTCCCCGGCGGCAGGGGACTATTTCACCGCGTGGCGATAGGCTATGGGGGTTGGACGGTCCTTGACTGCTTGCCAGCTCCATTCGGCAAGCGAAGGCGTGTGTTTTTTACGGGCAACGAGGCAGATCCAGATGGATGTGTCAGCCCCCTTGACCCAGATGGATGTGTCAGCCCCCTTGACCCAGATGGATGTGTCAGCCCCCTTGACCCAGATGGATGTGTCAGCCCCCTTGACCCAGATGGATGTCAGCATGTGGGCATCCCTCTGCTACGTGCCGCGTGTTTAGGAATGGCGATTGCCGAACAACCACCAACCGCTCTCGCCCCGCAGACAGCGGCGCCCTCTCAAGCTCTACCCGAGACACATTGGGCGGACGCGCCACCCACCTGAACACGTTGTACGGATTGGTGTCGCTGGGGTTTGTGGGGGCCTGCGCGGCGGGGGAATGGCCAGGCAAGCGCCTAACACACCTCGCCCTGAGGAGATGGCACGATCGCACCGCACCAACAGCAACCCGCACTCCTCCCCACCGCGACGCCGGCTACCCCGATAACACCACCGCCGATCCGGTTCCCAGGGCGAGGACCACCCCCACGACGCCCCGCCGGCGCCCCCCCCCAACGTTGTGCCCGCAGCGCAAACTCCACCCCCGACACCCGTCGGAAGCAAAGCCCCGAAGCGGGTGCCACCCGGCACCCTTCCGTCGGGGTCCTGCCGAGAGACCGGACGAAGCGCGCTGATGCCATGGCTTCGCTCCGCACCCCAGCCATCCCCTCTCCCCCCAGGCCACTGATTTTCCACCCTGGGATACTCCCCTCCCCCTCCCCCTTGCGCCCCGCACCAGGGTCACCCACCCACGTCACCCACCTG
Source organism: Eudorina sp. 2006-703-Eu-15 (assembly GCA_003117195.1). Taxonomy (NCBI): domain Eukaryota; kingdom Viridiplantae; phylum Chlorophyta; class Chlorophyceae; order Chlamydomonadales; family Volvocaceae; genus Eudorina; species Eudorina sp. 2006-703-Eu-15. The sequence goes on along the minus strand of BDSI01000101.1, from coordinate 352,556 downwards.
CAGCCGCCGCATGATGGGCCTGTTGAGCCGTTCGCGCTTCCCCCGCCAGTAGTCGTAGACGGCGTGCAAGATGGGATCCCGCGCGCAGGCGTATTTCCGCAGCACCGACAACGCCTCGTCGCGGCTCATGTTGCTGGTGGCCGCGACGGCCGCGGGCAGCATGCGCCAGTCCGTGGCGTAGCCTGCAGGACAGGGGGGGGGTTACAGGAAATTGGCAGACATATTTATACTGCGCTGCAGGACAAGGGGCGGGCGGACGACCCATTCAGGGCCTCGATCGAGAGTGTGTAGATGACGAATGGGTGTGGTGTGTACATTGATCAAGTTAGCTTGAGTGGGTGGGCGGTGATAAGGCAAGGTGCGTGCCACGCAGAGGCGGGGCTGCGCCCGGCCCTGCTCGGGGTGTGATGTGTACAGAGGGGTCAGGGTTCCTGACAGTTGTTGCTGTGTGAACCGACGGGCAACCACAAGCGGGACCCCGCAGGAAGGAGATCTCACACCGACGTGGAGAGCGATACGGCGCACAGCCGCAGAGGGCTGCTGCCCATCAATGGCGCAAGGCACTCGTGTTCTGTTGTTGCGCCGTGCCCCGCCTTGCAACTCCCGGCGGTGCTGGCTGCATGCTTTCGCCCCGTGCCTAGGGCGCCATGCGCTGATTCCCCCTCCGCTACCTGGCCGATCAATACGCCGCCGGGTACCCCTTGGGCCCCACAGCACCACCGCGTGAGAGCGCATGCGCCTGCCCCAGCGGCCTCCCTGACCACCAACCACCACTACCCGCCTCCGTCTTCAGGTTTCCACGACGTTGCCGCTGCTACCCCACCCCACCCCACCCAACCCCACCCTGCTGCTGCTGCACATGTCGACATAGATGCCATCAACCGCACCATCGACTGAAACAGCAGTCAGGGAGCCGGTATGACCTGGGTCAACGGGGCCGGGACCACCGCCCCGCAACCCAGTCGGGTTCCTCCGCCGGCCGCACCTACCCGGTTCACTCATGAGCCGCTGGTTCGCCTCCGCGTTCGATGTCTCCAGCCGCCACAGCATCTGCTCGAACTTGTCTTCCGACAGCCGGTTGGCTGCCCCCGCGTTGAAGGCCTCCAGCCAGTCCTCATCCTCGTTGTCGAGGTCGTATTCGCAGTAGTCGTCGCGCGCCCAGCCCACTCCGCCTGCAGGGTGGGGGTGAGGGGGTGGCGAACGTGAATTCGACAACATGTGTGCGGGGGTGGGTATAGGAACTTGGTAGATGTATTTGAACTGCGCTGCTGCCAGAGCAAAGGTCCGGTCAACTGGCGGGGTCGGGGGCCGCCGAGGGTGGGTAGCACTAGTGCCTCGGGAGCACCGCGGTTCGGGGCTACTCGGCGTTGCCAGAAAATGGCGCACACGGTCCGCGAAACGTGTCGGCGGAGACGTGTTGCGGATAACGTGTTGGCGGAAACGCCGGGTCCACGGGCGCGACCAGGGTATTGGGTCCTCCGTTGTGGGGACGTGGTCTCGTGCTTCAATCTTCAACAGGGGCACATTGCGCGACGCCCACGTCCGAGTGGAGGGGGCTGCTGACCGTCGGCCCCCGGTCGGGTACGCGGGTGAAACACTTTCCGCACTTAACACACACGGTGTACCCACCCTTGCCGCGAATGTAGGTCTCAGGTATTCGGAAGAGGGGCAGGTACTCGCGGGTATACCCCGGTACGATGCGCACTTCGGGCACGGGGATTTCCTTGACCTCCTTCTTCTTCTTCTGTGGGCCCGCAGGGGCCTGCGTGCACGAGACAACAGCAAGGGTTGCAATTCCTTAAGACCAACCGCACATGTACAGGCCGTGTGTCCCGGGGGGGTGAGTGCATGCTGCAAGTGTGCCACATGTGCGTGGGTCAACCACCCGCCGACGAGATGGCGCGAAGTGAGTCAACCAGCTGTCGGTCACGCACCAAAACAGCGCTATGTAAAGGATAAAATTTTGCACGGAATGCTGCTCGCATTATTGCTTCTCTTGTGCAACGTGTTGCGTCAAAAGGTTCAAGCGGCTATCGATCTCCTTGAAGCCTTGACTGACCTGCTCCAAAGCCGCCGCAGGAGCTTGGTTCTGCGCTGCATCAAGGTCGTCTGTTTTGTCTAGCTCAGCAACGTCCCGGACAATGTTGAGCTGGCGCAATATATCAACAGGTCTAGGTCTGATAGATGTCCTCGTTGCCATTTTTCCTCGCAAGCTGATGCGCCATGCGCTCGCCCTAATCAGGTTTCCGGGTCGCCCGGTCGAATGCCGCGCGGTTCCCCACTTTCCATAAAGCTGGTACGGGACGGCTGAAGTTTTGCTGTACCTAGCCTTTTCCACTAAAAATGCCACGCATGGCCCTGATAAATTATTCTTTATTTGCTGGGCACATGTTTGGGGACAGGTGCCCTGTAGCGCGGTTAACAAGGTCCTGGGCTGCGCACGCACGCGTTTTGTCCTCGCACCAAGGTCAAAAAGATTGAAGATGAATTACTCGTGAGCCCAGAAGAAGAATATGGACGCCGTAGCCACGAGCTCGCACCCCACCTAGGCGGACCCCAGGGTCGGTTACCTTATCCACGCACTGCTGCTACAACCGACATCCCCTGACCCGCACACCATGCATCATGGTTATGTATACGCTATAACGTATCGGAATTACGAGGCGGCGGCGACCGCTGGCCACCATTCAGCCTCCGTCAACATGCTCATCGCCTGTGCAACAGCACCTCATCGTCTGTGCAACGGCGTGCAAAACCCACATGCCTTCCTTTCGCGTCAAAGCCCCGCCGGCGCGGGGCCGCAACCTCAACCCAACACACGGCCCGCTTCCAGCCAGCCTTACAAGATACACACACCCATATGGCACAGGGTTCAGGACCCGCAATCCCGCGGATGCCCGACCCGTTGACACGCCAAGACCCCACGAAACCCCCCTTGCGACTCCCCCCCCCGCCCTACAGCGCCGCATCCCCTCCCTCCCTCCCCCTTCACGTCAGATGGGGTCAGGTGGGGTCAGGCCAGGTCCTTGCCGACATCGCGAACAACGCATTCGAGCAGGGGCCCTTGATGCACGCGCACGCCCCCTCCCCCTCCCCCTCCCCCGCCGGTTCCCCCTCAGTACTCAGTACTCAGTACTCCCCGGCGCGGCGCTTCCAGTCCGCGATGGACAGCACGCTCTTCCCCGCCAGGTCCTGCGCGTGGGCCGCCAGCGCCGCGCCACGCCACCGCGACGGCAGCACCCTCTGCTGCAGGGAGGGCGCCGCGGGGACGGTCCGCAGCAGCGACAGGTCCACCTCCAGGCCCAGCTGCCGGATGAGGTCCACCGGGTCCATGCGCTGCTGGGCGCGGGTCAGCTTGTCGGGCAGGGCCGCCTGGGCCCGGGCCGCCGCCGCGGCGCCCGCGGACTGGCCCGCGCCGTCCCCGTCCTTGCGGGTGCCCTTGGTGTTCCAGTAGATGTTGAGCGTGGTGGCGCGCCGCGAGAACACGTCGTTGCCGCCCGTGCCGTCGTTGCCGCCTGGGTGGGTGCGAGCGGGCGGGCGCGCGAGGGAGGGGGGAGATTGCAAAAAGAAAGAAACCCGGAACGAAGGCGAGGTGGGGGCCGGCCACACGGGGGTTTAAAAAGAAAAACAGCCACACGGGGGGGGAGAGGGGGCAACGGGAGGGGTAGAAAGGTGCGGAGGGGTGAGCGGGGACATGATGATTATGATGATTAGGAGGAGGAGGAGGAGGAGGAGGAGGTGGAGGTGGAGGTGGAGGAGGAGGAGGCGCAGGGGCTGCCCATCTGTCGGGACTGCGGACACGGGCGACGTGTCGGGACCGGACCGGGCTCTGGGTGGCGCCCGGTGGGGAGTCTAAGGCGGCGTGGGAGTGGGAGTGGGAGCGGGAGGAGGGCAGGGTGCAGGTTCCCGATAAATGATACCCTATGTACGTCTGTGGCCTGCTTTGAGTGGCGTCGGGGCCCTTCCTGGCCCTTCCGGGCGCGGGACACCGATGCCAGCTGCGGCCCTGGTCACTGGGGACCACTGGGCAGGTGGTAATCACCAGGGTCAGTGTCACGCCGCCTGCCTTCTTGCACTCACCTACGTGATCGGTCTGGGGCGGGTGGGAAGGGTATGGGACGTATTGGCAGACGTATTCAAACTGGGGCTGGGAGGGGGCGATTCCTCCGCACACGGCCATCCGCGGGGCGCTGCCGTGCCCTTGGCGCGCCGCGCACCATCCGGCGATGGCCGCCGACCGACCAACACGCACCACCGCCCCCACACCACCCTGTGCGCTCCACCCCACCCAAACCGCCAACGGCACGACGAAGCCCCCACACCTCCGGCTCCCCCGGCCCCCTCGGCCCCAGGCCAGCACCTCCTCAGCCCCAGCGCCCCCGTGCCTTTGGCCCCTGTTGGCCCCTGTTGGCCCCACCGTACCCCACAGCCCCGCCCCGTCCCCGCCCCTGTCCCTGTCCCTGTCCCCCGCCGCACCGTGCTCCTCGGCCGCCGTGGTCTTGTACGCGACCGTGAGGTTGTGCTGCTTGTTCCGCTTGTTGAGGTCCATCATGCCGAACGCGCGCTTGTTGTTGTTCTGGTTGATGATGTGGGACTCGAGCATCGACAGCTTCTCCTCCAGACTGCAGGGAGGGAAGCAGGGTGGGTAAGGATTGGGGAACCGATGCGTGGCACAGGAGTCAATACGCGACCCAATAAGCAGGGGGAGAGGGGAGGGTGTAGGAAGTTGGTAGGCACATACAAACTGGGGGAGGGGAGTGTAGGCGATCCGTGGACATTTTGCAAGCAGGGGGGACGGAGGGAGGAGACAGCGTGCATGGGGTTCATGATGGGAGAGGCACGGGCGGGTGGACGGCCGTGGACCGAAGCGACTTGGGCAGCTGAGTAGTGGCCAGCAAAGCCTGCCGCAACAACAGAACGCCGCCGTCGCGCCTTCCCGGCCCCCCCTCCCCGCCGCGGCTCAGTCCGCTCGTACGACACACGCCAACCCCCCCCTTCGCTCTGGCAGCAGTGCAATTTGAATATGTCTAACCCCCCCCACCCCACCCCCCACTCACGCCGCCACCTCATCGATGTTCCCGGCCCCCGACGCCAGCTCGATGCGGCGCTTGAGCATGGCCTTCTCCGCCGCGGGGTTGACGGGTGCGGCCCGGGAGGCCCTCTTGCGCTCCAGTTCCAGCTTCAGGTCAGCGGAGGTCCACCGGTAGCTGCGGGCCGGGGGGGGGAGGGGAGGGGGGAGGGGAGGGGGGGAGGGGGAGGGGGGAGGGGGGGGGGGGAGGGGGGGGGGGGGGAGGGGGAGGGGGGGAGGGGAGGGGGGGGGGGGAGGGGGGAGGAGGGGGGGGGAGGGGGGGGAGGGGAAGGGGGGGGAGGGGGGGGGGGGGAGGGGAGGGGAGGGGAGGGGAGGGGGGGGGAGGGAATCGGTAGACATGTACGGTGGGGGTATGGGAAATTGGTAGACTTTTTATTCGGTGTGTGTGGGGGAAGGGGCGGAGGTACAAGCCTTGCACAAACCCGGATGAACCAAGGGCGGGGGTGGGGGTGGCTTTTTCTTCCGGTTTTGCTGTCATGATCAACAGTGGTGGAGGTGGGGGAAGGGTGAGGCGCGCAGAGTACGGTGGGAGGGTCGGGATAGCTCGTTTGACCGCCTGGCTGCCACGATGAGCTGGCAGGGCATGACACGCGGACGTGGCCCCCGGGGGGTGGGGGGCCCGTGCGGGGGTGCCACGTGGCATCCGTACAGTACCACCCGCCCACCCGCTAACCCCCATGCGGCGGGATGCGGTCCCCCCTGGAGCCGCGGAGCGGACAGCGCCGGACAGCGATACACGGAGGAGCGACGACAGTGGCGGCCGCCCGACGGCGGTCCCTCCCGCCCCACCTCATCTCACCTCCGGCGGCCTTCCCCTCCCCCGGCCCTCCTCCCCTCGCTCCTTCCCCTCCCCCCCCCACAATTTACCC
>BDSI01000101.1:323986-345750 GCA_003117195.1 Eudorina sp. 2006-703-Eu-15 | reverse complement strand
GCCCCTCGCCCCCTCCCTCCCTCCCCCGCACCCCCCTACGTCAATACAGACAGCGAAGCCCTCGCCCCTCCCTCCCCCCCCCCTTCCTCACCGGCTTGCTGGACACATTGGCCATGGCCATGACCCGGGTGATGCCCAGTCCGTCCCTCAGCGCCAGGTGCTTGTGGGTCAGCTCGCCGCGGGGACCGAACGCGTAGGCGCGGCCGGACTCGCGGATGTCGGTGATCTTGGGGGGGTGGGGGTGGGGAGGTGAGGAGGGGGAGGGGGAGGAGGAGGGGGGAATGGGGGGGGGGGTGCGGGGAAGGGGGGTGGGGGAGGAGGAGGGAAGGGGGGATAGGAGATTGGTGGGCATGTTGAAGGGGGGGATGGGAGGGAGGGCAAAGGGTGCAGCAAGGGGTGCAAGGCTGCTCCGACCCGGGAGTGGGGAGGGTGGCGCGCCGCGAGCGTGGAGGGTCGGGGGACGTCCGACAGGCAGGTGGGTGACACGGGCGCTGTGTTGAATGCCACGTCGTTGGAGATCCGGCTCAGTCCCTCGCCGGACCTTGCCCACCTACTTTCGGTTACCCGCACCTCCCCTTACACACACACACTTCGCTCCTTAGGGTCAGTTTTCTTTCACACACGCACTTTGCACCCCATATACCCACACATACACCCCCGGGCCCGCCCCCCTCGCGCCCCCACCTCCATGACCTCCCCTCCCGCCCCCCTCCCCGCCCCTCCTCCCCTCCCCCCTCCCGCGCCCCTCCCCCCCTCCCCGCCCCCTCCTCCCATCCCCCATTCCCCAATCCATATCCCCCCTCCCGCGCCCCCTCCCCCTCCCGCGCCCCTCCCCCCTCCCGCCCCCTCCTCCCGCCCCCACCTCCATGACCATGTAGCCCGGGTGGGTGTTCCCGAGGTGTCGCGCACCCCCGGGCCGTACGCCATCCGTACGACACAGCCGCTGAGCGCGTCCCGTTCGAAGAAGGGCTGCGTGAACCACTCCTCCAGCTGCTGGCGGGTCACCTGACAGGCCAACAGCTCCTCAAGGGAGGCCTCCTCGGGGGCCTGGGCGGGATGGGGGGTGGGGGCGGGGGGCAGAGCGAGTTAGTAGGCAAAGAGGGGGGGAAAGGGCATACAGCGTCGATTTGGGGGCTACGGGGGGCTGGAGGGGAGGGAAGGGGGAGGAGAGGGACCGGGCGGTGGGGGGGCCGGGCATGGAGGCGAGGGGATACCAGCTATCTTCTTTCTCCCTGCAACCCAAATGCCGAACCCTCCCTCACCCCCCGGTTCCAACAGCGGCCAACTACACCCAAAAACCCTTCCTTTCATTCCCTCCGCGCCGCCCGCCGCAGCAGCCCCAACGGAACCTCCCGCTCCCCTCCCCTCCCCGTCCCCTCCCCTTTATGGAGCTCCCCGTACAGCCCCTCCTCCTCCTCCTCCGGATCCTTGCCCTGGCCGTCAGCGCAGGTCATCCTTGCCCGCCAGTTTGCTATATCTCCTCCTCCGTTTGGGCTTTTTGCACTCTGAAACCCTAAACCCCTCCAACCCCTCCCCTCCCCTGCCCTCCCCTCCCCTCCCTTGCCGCTATCGCCGAGTATCCATGTCGCCGCCCCACCTCCTCGTCGTCGGACAGGGGCCGCTCCCGCTCCCTCAGCCGGTCCCGCTCGCGCTCCTTGTTCCGGGCGGCAGCAGCCGCCGCCGCCGCCGCCGCCTGCCGCCGGCTCTCCTCCTCCCCGGGGTCGCCCCAGGTGCCGCCGGCGCCAACGGGCGGGGGGGGCGGCGGTGGCGGCACCTGCGTCGCGTCAAGTGCCCCCCAGGTACCTGGCTGCGGCGGGTCAGGGGGCGCGGGGCGGGAGAGGCAGCGGGCGCGGAGGGGGGGGAGGAGGGAGGAGGACAGAGCGTCTCAGCGCGGTCAGGACCGGAACCAGAGGCAGCCACCGCGGGCAGGCACGTCGGTGATGGGGCCTCACGCCCCCAATACGGTACCCGGCAGTCGGAAGCACGCAGGCAGCGGCAAAGGATTCCAGTCAGTGGGACGGCAGCTGAATGCTGCCATCACAGCGCCGGCGGCTGATACACAGAAAGGGGGCATCCCTCCCTCGTGTCCCAGCTCAGTACTCCCCCCACCCCACCCGACCCGACCTGATCAGCAGCAGGTCTACGACCTCGCCTGCGCCGCCGACCTCGCCCCGCCTCCCCCTCCCCCCTCCGCCCCTCCCCCTTACCTGCGTGGCCGCCTCCGCGGCTCGCACTCCCTCCTCCGGCACCTCCGCCGGCAGCCGCCCCGCCCCGCCCTCCTCGTCCGAGCTTGCACCCGAGCTGCTGCCGGGCCGGAACTGCACAGCCGGGGGAGGGGAGGTTGAGGGGAAGGGGTTTGCAGAGAGGGTTTACGACGGAGGGTTTAGGGTTTAGGTCCGGCATGCAGCCCCGCGGCTGCTGCCGCAGCTGACCCCCCGGTCCCGGAGCGGCCGTATCCACGCCCGCTCGCAGTCAGTGGTGATGGCGCTCTGCGTTTCTTCTCCGCTTCCTGCGTACCACCGGGGCCTTGTGTGCGTCACAGAATCCACAAGGCAAGCCCCCGATGCGGTGTGTTGTTTATAAACGGCACTAGTGATACGTCGTTGGGTGTGCATGTATGGCATGGCCAATAGGGGCGCGAGGGCGTCGGCCATCGCCGGGCGGTGCCGCCTCCGCTGCCGACAGCGGTCAACGGCCAGCGGCATGCAACAGGCCGGAGTCAACGGCGCTGCGGGGGCTCGGTCTCACCTCGTCGTCATCGTCGGAGGCTTTGCCGCTGCCGTCGGAGTCGGGGTCAGGCCACTCGCGAGAAGACCGCGCTGCGGCGGACGCCCGGCCCGACTTGCCCCGTGATGGCGTCCCTTTCCCGCCCTCGCCACCGCCTTTGCCTTTCGCGCCGTCCGGCTTGCGGCGTCCCTTGTCGGCCTGGTGCAGCCAACAAAACACGCGTGGGTCGGCTACCAGCTACAGAGATGAGTTGGAGAGGATGGAATTGGCTGAGCGCCATCGACACTAGCAGGTTTCCAGTCTCGGCTCCCGGGCAACCGTTTGGCACGAACGAATTGTGGTCGTGTCGGACCTTTGCGGTAGCTGCTTGTTGTTGCAGCAATTGCCTCCTTTGCCTCTCTTGTATACGTTGCTCCGCGCGCGCGGATAGAACCAACTCGCGGTCGAGCTCTGTCATGGCCATAAGCCGACGACGATCCTCCTCGTTTTCATACAGACCCTCCTCGTCATCGAAGTCGTCATCATTATCTCCGTCATCGTCGCTTTGAGGCTTCTTGCCTCGCTTATTGCTGCTTGCTTTTGTCGCTTTCTTGCGCTTGGGTGCTTCCTCTGAATCGGCCTCGCTGTCCAAAGCTCCATCCTCATCACTATCAGAAGCTTTCCGATTGCGCTTCTTGGTTGACGGCTTGCTGTGACCCGCACCCAGTGAGAACAGAGCGTCGTCAAGGTCGTCCGCCATTTCGTAGTCCAAGGTTTGCCTAGGGGTAATGCAAGGCGTTGCACGGTGTCTCAGTACACGATCCGATTGTCCAACGGCAAAAGGAACGGCAGCACAGAGTGCTGAGCTGCTGCCAGGTTTTCGGTTGGCATGTCGTAATACCGTTGCCTAGGGGAAGCTAACCACTCTCAGAATGCACCATGCCACCAAAGGCCACCAAGCATCGATCCAGCTGCGCCCCTGCTGGCTGACAAATGATTTGAGTCCGAAACAATGCCGAACTTTCACGTTGCAACGCCGCAACAACCCACCAAATTCCGTAACCTTTGGATGAGGTGGGATCCTTAGTTGACAGGATCAACCGCCTTGGACCCTCGGTTCGTATGGCGTAGGTTCGGTGTGATGATGGTTGAAGGTGTCCTATAGCATCATAGCATCGTAACCTTTCGCTCTACGTAGTTCCACACACACACACACCCCGGCGGTTAAAGGTTGATCGACAACCCAGACACCGGGTGTGTGAGCGACGGCGCCCGCCGCAGGACCGTCGTGGTGCGGTGTGTGGCTGCGGACGGGCGGCTGTACGGCAGCTGTGCCATGTACGGGGTGGCACGTACCGTACACAGGTGCCTGGGACCCGAGCCCCGTCAGAGCTGTGTGCATAAACAAATGATGGGGATGCGACGGTCGACGTGTGGCGGGTGGTGGGGCACCTCGTCGCGCACGTAGCAGCGGACACGTGTTGTTGTGCGGCTTGGGAATCCCTGAAGGCCCCAAATGCGTGGTAAGGTTTTTTTCGGGGCACATGCTTTCCATAATTTCTCAAACTTGAGATCAAGCCGGCTGCGCGCCAAAAATTGACGCCAAGTGGGGCCGTGGCCGCAGTGGCCCTACGCTTTCAGTTCCTGATTAGAAAGCAAGCAGATCTGTCGCAGGACCGTGGCATGTGCAGAGGCTCCAGCTGGTCGGACGCGTTCAATCGTCTCGGTGCCTGTCGATGCTCACTCATGTGGGCGTACGCATACCCGCCGGCGCAACCTCGCGTCGCCTTGTGAAAATGCCATCCCTCCCCTCCCCTCCCCTCCCAATCATCGAACTGAGACAACCCTGCCGCGGGACAGCGCTCGCGGGGGTGGGGTCTGCAGGCAGGCTGTCGGGGCGTTGCGCACCTACCTTCGAACGTGTCACACGGGTGCAGCATGACGCCACGATCTCGGAATGATAAATCTCAAGCTGGGATAAATAAACAGCGAAGGACCTACACTCCGAAACGAAGCTAGCGAGGATTCGATTGGAGCAACGTTATTGCAACCGTTACAAGGTGGACCCGAGTCCCAACCGGGCGTGGCAACGGGCCCAGATAGCTCGTAGGCGGCCTCATCTCATCTCATCTCATCTCATCTCATCTCATCTCATCTCATCTCATCTCATCTCATCTCATCTCATCTCATCTCATCTCATCTCATCTCATCTCATCTCATCTCATCTCATCTCATCTCATCTCATCTCATCTCATCTCATCTCATCTCATCTCATCTCATCTCATCTCATCTCATCTCATCTCATCTCATCTCATCTCATCTCATCTCATCTCATCTCATCTCATCTTTTTTGCTGTGTTGTTAAACAGAACACGTCGCGCCCCTCAAACCGTTGGTTCAGGTACCCCGATGCATGCCTCCGGTCGAACAAAGGTCATCCGCTGCCGTTGATTGAGTACGAATGGCCGGGCCGGGACGGGTTTCCCTGCACAAGCCCAAGCACACGCTTCCCCAGCTCAGCCATAGGTCACGACCATGAACCACACACAACACCCCGCCTTGGCGCCTTCACATACTTGCACACTGTACAACGCGTCACCTGGACTACTGCACATACCCCGTACACACGGCTGGCATGATGCGCTTTCCCCTGCTTGCCCCCGACAGCAGCCGAATCATCTGATACACATGGCGAACACAATTTCAAAGGGACAACTACCCACAGGCCCAATCTCAAAGCCCTGAATCCCACAAATCGGGTCGCCCGTGCTCCTCTTCAACGCCCCCTCCCACCGTACATATCGTACATAACACGACAAACCACACGCAGCCGCCCCGTAATCCCCGCTCGCATGGCCTACTACCAAAAAAAGCGCAGCTGCGTCGCCACGCCTCCAGACCGCAACGCACCGTCCAGCTCCTCGGAAACACCCCAGTGCTTTGCCCCGGTACCCGTGCGCCAGAGGCCGCCTTGTCCGCCGCGCCCCTCCCACTCCCCCTCCTCCTCGTCCTCCGCCGCCGCCGGCCCCTCACCCTCCGGGTCGAACTCAAGCGGCCGTGCCGGAAGGTCCAGCGGCTTGAACAGCTGACTTTGCAGCTTCCGTCGCCGCAGCTCGCTGTCCTCCGGCAGTCCCAGCAGCTCCGAAACCAGCTGCATGCACTGCAGCCTCGTGTTGAAGTGCGTGCAGCAACGTAACGTCACCCCCACGCAGTTCGGCACCGAGTAAAACCCTACCAGCAGCAGCAGCAGCCACAGCCGCAGCCGCCCACCGCCGCCCAAGTTCCGGTCCTGCTGCCGCTCCTGCATCGACAAGCCCTTGCATCATGGCTGGTGGAAGCGACGAATCCATCGGTCGGCCCGCCGCTTGTCAGCCGACGGGCGGTCCACGCCCTGGCGCTGCGAATCGGGCGGCTGGCAGTGGACTCCGCGCGGGTCTGGAACCTCCGGGACGAGGTGAAGACGGCCGCCGTACCGCCCGGCGGCAGCGGCGGCGGCGGCGGTGCTGGCGGCGGCGACAGCGGCGGCAACCAGACGGGGGAGCATCCGGCAGTCTCCCCGCCGCCGCCACCGCCGCCGCCGCTGCGGATGGTGCTGCCCCGAAGCGACGTCACACCGGTGGCTCTGCACGCTCTGAAGGTTGTGTACTTGAACCTGTACGGCCACGACGCGGACCCCACGTTTACCACCGCACTTGGCGGTGGCGACCGTTGGCGCACGGACGCGCTCGTTGACCGTTGGCGGTTGACGGTTAGCATTCTGGGCGATGTGGCCTGGTGGCTACAGCGCGCGGACCGCGGTGTGGAACGACTGCCGTACTTCATGGGGCCGCGGGTGGCGTCTGATCAGACCGGCGGCACCGACGTCGGCGATGACGGCGGTGACGACGGCGGCAAGTGCGGCGGCGATAGCAGCGGTGACCAAGCGCGTGATGCCGCCGGGGCTGCCACCGAGGGCGGTAAGTGGTACGGCATGTGGACGTCGCGGCGGCTCTTGCCGGCGGCCTGCTGCCCGCCCTGGAGCGCCTGCTGCGCCGCGCCTGCCGCAACCCGTTCGGCCCGGAGCGCCGCCTGCTGGGGGCGCTGCTGGAGCGGCCCTCCTACCCATTGCCGTACCTGTGTGCGTACGGCAGTGACCCGCAGGTCGCGTCTTTCGCGGCCGCCCTGCGCAAGGCGCGCCTTCACCTCGACAGCTGCAAGGCGGCGGCGCGCGCTGCAGCTCCCGGCAGTCTGCCGAGCGCGATATTGGCCTCGCAGGCCAAGGAAGTCGCCGAGCTGGTTTCGGAGGTAGGTCTTGCCCTGATGTACAGCGGCCTTGAAGCTTTACAGAGCGCCACGATGGATCACCTGTGGCCTGACGAGGACCCAGGGGGCGCTGTGGCGGCGACGGCACTAAATGCGGCGACAGCAGCGTCGCCGCAGCCGCAGCCGCAGCCGCAGCCGCAGCCGCAGCCGCAGCCGCAGCCGCAGCCGCAGCCGCAGCCGCAGCCGCAGCCGCAGCCGCAGCCGCAGCCGCAGCCGCAGCCGCAGCCGCAGCCGCAGCCGCAGCCGCAGCCGCAGCCGCAGCCGCAGCCGCAGCCGCAGCCGCAGCCGCAGCCGCAGCCGCAGCCGCAGCCGCAGCCGCAGCCGCAGCCGCAGCCGCAGCCGCAGCCGCAGCCGCAGCCGCAGCCGCCGACGGCGGTGCAGCGGCTGTCCGCGGTGCTGTCGCCTGCGGCGGACTCCGCCTTGTCGCGTGTTGCGGACGATCTCATCGGGCAATTCAAGGCGCTGTGCCACCCGAGGGGGGTGCCCCCCAAGTCGCCCTGACCAGGAGGCGGAGGAGGCGGCGGCGGAGGAGGAGGGGCCGATTGGAGGGTTCTGGTCAATTCTTGGGATGCACATGAACTGGGCCGTCTTGCTGGCCGCGCCCATGCGGGGTACTGGGGCACTGGATCCGACAGGCGATGCGAGCGACCCACAAAGCGTGCAGGGTGCCCCGTCAGGAGACGGCGGCGGCGGCGGCGGCGGCGGCAGCGGCGGCGGCGGCAGCGACGGCGGCGGCGGCGGCGGCAGCGGCGGCAGTGGAGGGCCTGTCGGCGTTGATACTGATCCCGCCGCCGCGGCGCCAGTCGAAATCTACTTGAGGTGGGTCTCACAGGTCCTACGTCTGCAGCGGTGCCAGGCGGCATTGGTGCTGGGCGTTGGCCTGCGGGCCCTGCAGGGCGCGGAATGGCGGCCGCTAGGGGAGCGCGGGTGCGCCCTTGACCGGCTGGAGTGGCAGCGCCTCCTGGGACGGGCGCTGGTCCTGGTGGGGGATGCGATGCTGCAACAAGTGAGGGTGGCGGCAACGCCAGGCGCCATTTTTGCCTCGACAATTTGCTCGACGACGGCGGGAGGTGAGGCACGACGACTGCGGGCACGACGACACCGACAGGAGCATCCCGCGGCGACAACGGCACCCGCCGTCGCGCCCGTGCGCACGGCAGTGGCGGCGGCGGCGCGGCGGCGGCGGCGGCGGCGGCGGCGGCGACGTCAGAGTCGGCAGCGGCGGCAGCGCCTCAACAAACCATGTCGTTCTGGCCCTTGGAGCTCGTCCGCAGCCTGGCAGTGGACCTACGGGCGACGGACGAGGGCCTGGCGCGGCAGGTGGAGGCGCTGGCGTCGCGTCTGAGCCGATGGGGCGTGGGTCGGGCGGCGGCGGGGGAGGAGCTGCGGGCGGCGGCGGGGGAGCTGGAGCTGCCGCCGGCGATGACGCTGGCGGCTCGCAGCCTGGCGTCGCCTGCGGACCTGTCCACGGCGCTGCGCACGTGCGCAAACCCAGCCTGCGCCAACCTGGAGGGCGACACGGAGGCGGAGCTGCGGCTGCAGGCCTGCGGTCGTTGTCGTACTGTGTCGTACTGCAGCCGCGGCTGCCAGAATGCGCACTGGCGGGCGGGTCACAAGGCGGGGTGCGTCGCCGGCGTCAGGCCGATGGTGGGGGCGGCGGAGGCGGAGGCGCGGGCGGAGGCAGAGGCGGCGGAGGCGGAGGCGGAGGCGGGGATGCGGATGGTCGAGCCTGCGGCGGGGGCGGCAGCATTGTCCGGCGCACCGAACGGGGCGGGGGCGGGGACGGGGGCGGCAGTGGGGACTGGGGCGGCTACGGCGGCGGGGCTTCGCGCATGAACGCCGACGCGCGACTGCAGCGCCTGTTTCGGTGCTGTAGCTGTACCCCGTTTCTGTAGTTTCGGCTGTGCGCGCGTAGCCAGCGAGCGTCCAAAGATGCCGCGGTCAGGTGCATCTAAGCGTTGAGTACGGCAGGAGAAAGTCGAGTACGGCAAGAGAACGTTGAGTACGGCAGGACAACGTTGCGAGAGTCTGTACAGTGCGTGGAGAATCTTCGGCGCTATCCGTTCGAACCCGGATGGGCCTGCCATGGGGACCTGTTTGGGGTCACAGCCGTTTGCGTGTTGGTTGTGTGATGGGGCAGGGGGCAGGGGGCAGGGGAGGCCCGTGTGCCCGTTTGCTGAGCGCATGTGATGACTGCCCGCCCGGCCGTTGTTCTTCTGTTGCGGCCTCTTCGGTAGAGAGGGAGGCGCCACGCCCGCCTCCTCAGGGTTTCGAATCGATGGTCCGGCGGACGCGCCGCCGCACCCATCTTGCTGGCGGAGGCTGGAGACTGACGTGGTCGCTGTTCGCCTCCCTGTCAGGCTCTGTCAACAGAGCACGAGAGCCGAAGAATTCACGCGGCGAACCCGGTTGCAGTGCGCGGTGCGGTTCACCTAGGCGACAAGGCGAGGCTCTGGTCGCGTTTCCGGCCCGGTCACCCAGTGTGTTACTGGGTGACGAGTTTGTTCAAAGTCCTGCGTCCGTTCTGTGAGGCTGAAACTGATGGTAGCTAGTTCAACAGTATCCGGTACTATGACGGAGCGGGAGCACGTGTGCGCACCGGTTCCGTCCGTCCCCAGATGCGAGTCATTCCGCAATAGATTGAACATATACTATTCCTTTGCCTCGACTAATGCCTCCGTCTGTATCTACAAGCAGATACAAGACCCGCCCACCCGGGCCCACGATGACCCTTTACATAGCGTAAAGCCACCAAGAAACCGGCAGCTAACAGCAATATTATTTAATGAATTATTGCCGAAAGTCTGTACATTCCTGACGCTCACTTGCTCACCGCAATGTACCTTCACGAATTCACGAAATCTCAGGCACTGAAACGGGGGACGAGAGCATCTAGCTGCGCAGTTCCTATTTTCAGCATCAATCAGCTTGACAATAATTATGCGAATTAAGCTCATCGGTAGCCCATTTCCTGAGCAACCGCACACTCGGAATCAGAAAGTCAAATCTATCCTTGGCTGCTGACTAAGCTCTTGGGTTTCCCACAGATAATTACTTTTGGGTGATAATTTATTAACTGGGCTCTTATAATTAATGGTGCGTTCCATGACTAAAGCACGAGCATCAACCGTCGGCGCAGTTTCCTTTTTGAAAATCTACAGGTCTACATACACAATCAACCAAACATTCGTTAGCGCATTTCCTCCAACGTGAATACTGTCGGCCCGCTGGTGACCAATTTATGATCGCTAGCCAGGGTCGCCATAGTGAAGAGTGATAGCTTCCCAATTGCTGCAGTATATGCATGGGTTCCAAGTACACATCAAAGATTATTTTGATTGATCTGAAGAAAGTAATCTAATTACTTGCTTGATAATGCGTTTTGCCCGCCTTCCTTGGTACGTATTCCTCCCCTTACCCATCCTCCGGCTGGTCGAGTCGTACTTCTGCTCCTTTATACTGATTCTAAGCACCCTTGCACAAAGCAGATGGCAAACATGCGCTTCTTGCTGGTTTGAAGGCAGCCTCTGGCAGGCGTTTGGCGGTATGGCGCCACTTTTCCAGCAACACAAGAGGCCTAGAAAATTTTGCGGGACGTAAGTTTAAAAGACTACGTAAGCACTCTTTGTGTTGTCCTTTGGGGTAACCAGGCTTTCCCGAGATGCTGGAAGGCCCGGGCACCTGCGGGCACAGCCGGTTATGCCCCATTTCTGCAGCATGGAGGAGACGTCTATTTTCGTCCATGCAGGCTTGAACGACCATGGTGCTTTGCGCTGGTTGCGACCGTCATATCGGTAATCGTGCTGTCGCCCATCGCCTTGGCTAAGCAGCCGCTCCGCGGGCTAGATGGTAAGTCTCCAGAGGCAGATGCGATGCGATGTAACTTCCTTTTAGGTATCAAGAACAGGGCTTACGCTGCGCCCTGCGTTGCCACCTCGTAACCTTGAACGGGCGCTTGTCAGCCTGACGTATCGGCGGGTTACTGCACAGGATGCGAGACCTCCTACACAAATGCACCCAACACCAATCTGAGATCGCACACAGCGTGCGCATACGTAACGCGCGACTTAGTCTCGCGCCTGCAGTCCGGGCCCGGGTCGGGCCCCGGAGGGGTCGTCCAGCCGGACTCCGTGTCAGCCCCACCTCGCCATGTGACCCTTGTGTAGACGTTGATGCCATATCTAAATGTCTGAATGTATACACCCCCACGTAGGCCTGTGTGTGTGGGGGGGGGGGTTCGGACGTTGGGTTCCTCGGCAACTGCACCCCCACCCGCCCGCATGTGTGTTGATGCCCTCGCCCCGGTCTGGTCTCCAAGCTCCAGGGCGCCCCTAGGGCCCTCCCCGCCTCAGCGGCATGCGGCTGGGGGCTGCCGTTGCGGTTGAGGACCGTCGTGTCGGTTGGTGGGGAGGGGCCCGAGAGTTTGGGCCGTCATCCGCCCTTGCCGCACCCACACCTCTCTCCTCCCCTCACCTTTCCTCGTGTGCCCACGCCACTGGCGGGATGTATGCGTGAGGAGGGAGAGAGGGAGGGAGGGGGAATGGATGGATGGATAGATAGAGGGCGGGCGGCTTGGTTTGGGGGGTTCACGAGACCGCTATATCCAGATGCGCCATCGTATCCCGCCGTGGCACACGTACCCAAAGTGGTCTCGGAGGTCGGAGCACAACAGACACACACTCGGGCGTGTGCGAGTCCTAAACACACTCGGGCGGGTTGCATTTCTGAACCCACTCACGCGCGCACGCCCCGTTGCTTAGCCGACATGACGCCGCGGATGGCCGCTCCGACATCCGCTCGAGGCCACACAGATGCCAGGGGAGATCCTCCTCAGTCGGTAGCCCCACCTGATCCGGCTCCACGGCTCCGGCGGACCGCACCACCGGACACGCCCTGACCCGCAGCCTTGCAGCGGGGGGATTCCCCTTTTGCCAACAAAGACGGGGGTTGCCCCCCCTCCGCCATATCCCGAGCCGCCGGGCAGTCACAGCCCGGGTGGTATGTCACCAGCAGCTGGGAGGCTGGTGGTGGTGTGTGTGTGTGTGTGTGTGTGTGTGTGTGTGTGTGTGTGTGTGCGCACACCGTCCCCGGGTACTGAGGCGACGTCATGACCCCCGCCCTCCGCCCCCCCTGATCCCCGATTGTGCACATCCCAACAACTCCTCCTGCTGCTCAGGCTCTAGGCGACTGCAGCAGTTCTCCGGCGGCTTCAAGCCTCCCAGTCCCAACCCCCCCAGCCCCAACCCCCCCAGTCCCAGCCCCAGTGGCAGTGGCAAGCCCCGCGACGCGTTCTCCCGGGCCAAGGGGTCACTGGACTCGCTGGGTCTGGACTTCCTGGTCTCGTTCGCGGAGGTGGGGCCTTCCCCTCTCCGGGAGCGGGACGAGGGGGCGGGGAAGAGAAAAGGGGGAGGGGATGTCGGAGATGGGGAAGGGACGTGGATGGAGCGGGTGCGGGTCGCCGGGGACTCTTGCCACGGCCATCGGAGACGGCCAACCCTCTCCTCCGTACTTGAGTACCGTACCATACCTCTGTACTCGTCGAGTCCGCGGCATGCATTGATCGCGAGTCACATCCCACCCTCCAACCAATCCTCCGATCCCTCCATGCCATCCCCCCATGTCACAACCTGCCTCGCCCTGCCCTTTCGTCCCCCAGAACGCCTTTCCCGCCGTTCGTGACGTGATCGCGGACCTGCCCGTGGCCGCCGACTACATCGCCAAGCTCATCGAACAGGGCCTCGATGACAACCTCAAGGGTGAGGGCCGATGGGATGGGGCGGGGGTGAAGGCCCCCCCTTACGTCGGGTTGTATTTAATACACTGCAACCTGCCTTCCCATTGCGCTGCCGCTCGGCCTGTAGGGGATTGAGGCCTGAGGGGTTGAGGCCTGAGGGTTTGAGGCCCGAGGGGCTGAGGCCTTACGGGTGGAGGGCGACGCATCTGGCCGCCAGGGCGGTCGGTCGGGTTGAGGCGCGGGGAGGGGGTTGAATTGAAAAAAGAAATAAACCCGAAGAACGAATCCGGGCACACCCAGAACAACGCAGTGTACTTACGTGGTGAGGTACCTGCATAGCAGTCAGTGGAAGTATAGAGAATGCGCGCGGGCGCGTGGCGGCGCGGCCGCGCTGCCGCCGGTGCAGTGGCAAGCAAAGTGCGGACCCGACCCAACCCGAAAAGAACAGATACTTTACCGACCTGTGGTGGTAGGAGTAGCCGCGCCCCGAGCGATGTCCGAGGTCATGGCGATGCAGGGGGGGAAGCCGAGGAACGGAGTGCGCGGGCGCGGTGTGAGAGGGGCAACTACAATACGGGAACAACAAAAAGAAAACATTACGCAGGAATGGCAGGGCGGCAGCGCGGCACGGAAGAGGACAGCAGGCGAGAGTGAGAGGGATATGGGACGGGAGATTGCATGACATGTGAGGCCCGTACGACAGGGGAAGCAAACAAGGGGCAGGACGCAGATACGGACGACCGGGTGGCGGGCCAAATGGCTCCCCACCGTGCCCGGTCGAAGCGGGGCAGCCCCTGCATGGCGGGGGGATGGGGTGCACGGGCGGGCGGGCGGGCGGGAGGAGGAGGTAGAGGACTGCCGATGGATCCACGCCGCGTCAGCCCCCCGCCCGACCTGACCCGACCCCTCCACCTTACCCATCTAACCTTCCCCTGGACCCCCGCCTTCCCCCGCCCTCGTCCCTCCGCGCCCCTACCGCTTCCAGACCCCGACGGCGAGGCCGCCCGCGCGCTGTACGACATCCTGCAGTCCTTCACTTCCAAGCTGGTGCAGACCCGCACCGGGGCAATGATTGTCGATCAGCTCATGTACCTATATGATCTGGACATCTAGTGGGTGATGGGGACGGGGGCGGGGAGGGGCCGCGGAGGGTAAAGAGCGTGGGGTGGGAGTTGGGGGGCCGCTGGGGCTGGGACTGGGGGCTGGGGGAGGACCGTCTTCGTCAATGACAACGTCGGCGGTTATTTGCTTGCTGGCCTTTTGCGGTTTCGCTGTCCTTATTGACAGAACGGGGAGGACTGTGGCCAAGATGAATGCAAAAGGGGGAGGAGACCCGGCGGGACATGGACATGGGTCTGGTTGCGAGCTTGGCTCGGCGTGTGGTTTCGGGGCCGGGGGCGAGGGAAGCAGGAGGAAGGCAGGATTATGCAAGCGGTACGACACGGTTCGGTTGTGCTGCACGTCGTTACCGCGGACTGGTTCCTCCGGGGCCGGGGGCCGTACAGATGTACGGGAGTCCAACGGACCGATTGCGGCCAATGCTCAAAATGCCCAACGCCGGCTTGCAAGGCTCCCGGCCTCCCTCCCTCCCTCGCTGCCTCCTCGCCTGCCCGCAACCCTGCCCGTCCCCCTTTGTCAATAAAGACAGCGAAATCGTGAAAAAAACCCACCGCCCGCCCCCCTCCCCACCCCATCCCACCCCCAACCCTGCCCACCTCCCCCACCCCCCGTGTGTGTGACAGCACTTGGGCGCAGGCGCGGGACTTCCGGCAGCTGCTCCACACCATCAAGGCGTCTGGGTGGCGACCCACCTCCTGGGGTTTCATGAGGCCCATGGATAACGACTACGCGGCTGTCAAGGTGACCTGGTCTGTGACCGCCATCACGTCAACGCTGGTCCGATACACACGTGAGGCGGTCACTGGGGTGGGTCGGGCGGGTTGCCTGCTTGCCTCGCTGGACGAAGGTGAGAGACACAGGGAGGGAGAGAGGGGAGGACAACTGCTACGGTACCCCCGACCGGTGTCTTTTTGCGGTTTCGCTGCCTTGGTTAACATAAGGGGGGAGGGGGGCCGGTGGGGCCCGCCGCATGTCCACTAAGGCAGTGGAACTGGAGGACAGCACCCAACCGATAACCGCCGATGTCAGGATGGACGAAGGCGGCGAGCCGTGGGCCCCCCCTCCCCTCCCGGGCCCCGTCGCCTCCACCCCAGGGCTTCCGTGGGGGGCCGGGTGGTAGCCGTTGAGGGAGGCAAGTGTGTGGGGGGGTGTTCGCCCGCATTGTGCGGAGCAGTCAGGGCGCGGGGGGGGCAGTCGTCCTCCCCATCCCACCCGCCCCCACCCCGACCTCCCACACCCACACCCACACCCACACCCACACCCACACCCACACCCACACCCACACCCACACCCACACCCACACCCACACCCACACCCACACCCACACCCACACCCACACCACTCCACATACACACCCTGGTTCCTGTCTTCATGGCCACCGGTTCCTCACCTCGCGGCTCAGGTCTCGGCTTCAACACACCGCGTGCCGTGATCCTCCCCCCTAACTCCCCGTCCCCCCCCTCCCTCCCCCTCCTTTCTTTATGCAATTTCGCCCCTGACATCCCTGCAGTCCTCTACGGGTCCCTGCCGCCCCTGACCCTGGCCTCCGACCTGGCCGACCTGGCCACTGTGCTCGTGGAGCGCACCGTGACCCACGCGCCCACGCTGCGGCAGTCTGCGGACGCGGCGCTGCTCATGACGGAAGACGAGTTCTACACCTTTGCACGGTTGCAGATCAAGTGGGTCTGAGGGGGCCGTAGGGCAGGGAGAGGGCAGGGAGAGGGCAGGGAGGGGACAAGGGGGGCAGGGAGGGGGCAGGGAGGAGGAGAGGGAAGGCACGGAGGAGATGGGGAGGGGCGAGGGGCGAGGGGAGGGGGAGGGCAGGGGGGTGGCAGTGCGGCTGCAGCATGATGACGTGACGTGCTGTACGGAGCAAGCCGCGGAGTCGCAGCCGGCGGACAGCCAGGTTGTAGCCTCAGAGGGTGAGTGGCGGCGTGTGGGGCGGTCGTGCCGCGCGGTCTGTCTGCGCTGAGGTGTTGTGAAGTGTACGATAGTCGAGAGGGTACGGAATTGGGGGCAATGGAAGCGGGGTGTTATGCTGCAGGGCAGGGGAGCTGCGAGGGGTGGGGCGTGTCTCCCTGAAGTGCATCCGGCTGGCCGACGTGTTTCCTCACCCCTCAACTTATCCGAGGCGTACCTCCCTCGGTACGGCACCGAGATCCCGTGGGCTGGCTGATGAGGCTGTGGGTTTCAACTCCCCCTTCCCCCTCCGCCCCTGGGGGCTTCTCTCCCCCCCTGGACGGATGCTGCGCAGCCTGGCCAAGCTGCGGGACTCGCTGGTGGATCTGTCAGGTGGGCGGTTGGAAGTTGGCGGTTGGCGGTTGGGGTTTGAGTGGGGCGTGAGTGGCAGTTGTGGGAAATGCGCAAGGGGAGCCAGACCCCCTGTCTATCTGTTTGTCTGTGTATCTGTCTGTCTGTCTGTCTGTCTGTCTGTCTGTCTGTCTGTCTGTCTGTCTGTCTGTCTGTCTGTCTGTCTGTCTGTCTGTCTGTCTGTCTGTCTGTTTCTGGTGTCACATCCGCATGTCTATCCTGCCCCCCTCCCTCGCAGCCGAGATCAATCGCGAGGAGGAGGACATGGGCTACTCGCCCGCCAGCCCGCCACCGCCGCGCTGGCCGGCGTCCCCGCCGCGCATGCCGCCGTCCCCGCCGTACACCCCCTTCTACCCCAACTACCCCAACTACCCCAGCTACCCCCCCTGGGACTCCTCCGACTCCTCCGACCACGCCCTCGAATTTCTGACCTCCATCGCCGACCTATCGGAAACCTTTGGACTGCGCTTCCTGTACAATTTCGGCCACGTGAGACGATTGGTGCAGTGCAGGCGGGATGAGGGCGGGGGGGGGGGTGTTGGGTCATGTTTGCCTGAGCCGGCGAGAGGAAGGGAGGGGGGTATAGGAAATTGGTAGACATTTCCAAACTGCGCTGCTGCCAGAGCGACGGTTCGACCGGAGAAAATTGGTGCCGTACCATAGATCGCCAGCGACGACGACGGGAGGGAGGGGGGGAAGGCAGAGGGGGAAGGCGGGCGCTCCGCCTTCCGGCTAGGAGAGATTACTGCAGGGGGGAGGAGGAGGAGGGGGATAGGTCGTCGCTCGTCGGAGAGCTGCGGGATTGAGGTCGGTCGCACCTGCCGGTTATGTCTGTCCTCATCCAGAGGTGGGCGTTGCAGCACGGGGGGAGCTCCAGGGGGCGGACCCACCCGGGTTGCTGTTGTACGACATGTGTATATGTGTCACAGATCTCCCAAGCACCCCCCTCTCCCGCCTCCGCGGCGCGACCCTGCCCCCTCCCACCACATTCCTCCCGCTTCCTGCGGAACTGCCTCCGCCCTCCCCCACTCCCCGACACACACACGCCCTACCCCCCCTCGCATGTCACGCACTCCTGCTCTGCCTGCCTACATCAGACTCGCGCCAACCGTCTGTCCCCCTCCCTCCCCCTCCCTCCCTCCCCCTCCCTCTAAACCTCTAAACCCTCCCTTCCCCCCCTTCGCCTCCACATATGCAAACCAACGCGCCAACATGTTAGGACACGGTGCGCGCCTGGGCCAAGATCGTCAGCGCGGCACCAGCGGCGCTGGAGTATGCTTACAGGTTGCTGCGGTACCAGCTGTACGACAACCTGAAAGGTGAGCGTGTGGTGGCGTGGGTGCCGGGGAGGGAGTCTTCGGGGAGCAAGATTGTAATTTGAAATCAGTTTCTCCCCTTCTAGATGGATTGTGTCTGGATTGTGATGTACAAGTAGTTGAGGCATGATTCGGTCTTCTGACCAAAGGGGTTCCTGGCGACGGCTGCCAACTCCTCCCCCCCCCTTCCTCCCGCGTCCCCTCTCTCCCTTTCTGTCAATGAAACCCCCACCACCCCGCCCCTTCCTGCAGACCTGGATGTGCCGGCTCTGGGTGCGTTGCAGCGGATCGTGTCCGACGTCTTCGGCACCTGGCCCGCGACCCCCACCGGCAGCTTGGTCGCGGACCGAATCATGGCGTCCCACAACATTGACCTCACGTGAGCTCACCGGGGGGGTGGGGGGGCAGTGGGGGGGGGGGGGGCAGTGGGGCAGTGGGGCAGTGGGGCAATGGGGCAGTGGGGCAGTGGGGCAGTGGGGGGGGCAGTGGGGGTGGGGCAGTGGGGGGGGGGCAGTGAGGGCGGGGGCGGGATGGGGTAGCTGTGGCGAGCAGAAACCCACCCGGCCCGATCCTGTTCGATTGCAGCGCCAACTGTGTGAGGACGTACCTTCGATAACCAGCAGAAAATAAGGAATCATTGATGTACGACATGTCATTCATTCATTCAGAGAATAAGGGAACATTGATGTACGACATTGCAGTGCAGGAGTCGCACCGCCCCTTGCCCGACATGCAAGCAGCTCTTGAGGGCATGAGCCCGGTGGGACCGGGGGGCGAGTAAGGGGGTCCCACTGGCGTTGTTTAGAAGAACTGAACCCCTAGAGGAAGGAGGAGCCCTACCGGCGCACCCCACCCTCCTGGATCGACCGACCGGCCGCTCCCCTCCCCACCCCTCTCCCCTCCGCGTCTCCCCCCCTACCGCCGCCTCTCCCGCCCTCCGCCCCTGCCTCCCTGCCACCCCTCCCCTCCCCTCATCTTTGATTTTCGGGTTGGGTCGGGTCCGCACGTTGCGTGCTGTTGCACCGGCGGCAGCGCGGCCGCGCCGCCACGCGCCCGCGCGCAGTCTCTAGATTTCCGCTGCTATGCAGGTACCTCGCCACGTAAGTATGCTATTTTTTCTGGGTGTGCCCGGGCCTGTTTTTGTGGTTTAACTCATTTTTTTAAATTAACCCTCCCCTCCTCCTCCCCCCTTCCCTTCCTCCTCCAGTGCCCTGGGCAGATCCACGAATATCTCCCAGGTGTTGTCGGTCCTGCGGCGAGCCGTGTTCAACCCCTACGACCGGGAGGGCGGCTACGAGGCCTCCGATGTGGTCAACACCGTGACGGGGGTCATACGGAGCATGGTGTATGAGGCGTGTGAGTGGGGAGTAGGGGGCGGGGAGGGTGGTGGCGGGGAGGGTGGTGGGGAGGCGGGGGATGAGGGCATGGCATCCATCCATCCACGCGGCTTCAAGTCCGACAGAGACGTCCGAGACAGAGGCGGCCGCCGACACCGCCGGGGCCGCCTCCCGGCCATTCACTCCCCAAGACCCCACCACCGCCACCGGGGCTGTTTGCAATCATTCCCCCCTACCCCTCTTTTTAGGGGGTGTACGTGTGTGTGGGGGGGGGGAGAAGGTGTATAACGGTTGCAGCTCTGCTGTCTGACCGGAGCCGGTGCTAGCGCCACAACCCAGATCCCACCCCACCACACCACACCACACCACACCACACCACACCACACCACACCACACCACACCACACCACACCACACCACACCACACCACACCACAGCTTCCCCAGCTCCCGTCCCACTTGCTGGGGCCGGGCGGGCTTCTTTGCTAACCACACCACACCGCATCGCGGCATCCCCGACTGACCGCCAGCCTAGATTGGCGGCTCCCTTTGTGACCCACGCAGTCGGTTCCGCTTGCCTTGGTGCCTCTCATCCTCCCTGCCCGCCTGTCCGCCGTCCGCCCTCTCCCCCCTTCACCCCACATGGCATGGCCCCACAGCGACACCGTACGGCCGCATCGGGCCCATCCAGCTGGCACGTGACCTGACGGACTTGGCGCTGACGCTGACACGGGCGGTTGTGCGGGAGACCCCCATCCTGGTGTCCAGCGCTGATCGCGGGCTGGCCCTGACCCCCCAGGAGGCGGACGCGTACGTGTCCTTGCAGGCGGGGTGAGTCCGCGGGGGGAGCAGTTGTGGGTTGTGTGTGGGACTGTGGGGGGGTGGGTGGAAGCGAGGGAGAGGATCGGGGTGTGAGAGTGAGGGAGTGAGGGAGTGAGGGGGTGAGGGGGTATGTGAAGTACTAGTAGGGAGGCACGGTAACGGTAACGGTAACCTCTCGACCCTATGAGCAAAAGGAACGTGCTTTTGAGAGAGAGTGTGTGTGCGTGTGTGTGTGTGTGTGTTTCTTACACTTGTGCACGAAGTCTGTCAGCCATCAATTGTACGGCACCCTTGGCACCCTTGCGGCCGCTTACTGCCCCCTGCGACACCCCAGCCCCACCCCACCCCACAGTTTCGGGGTTTTAACTTACTCAATTTAACCCCAGCCCACCCCACCCCACCGCACCCCACTTCAAGTGTTGTGCTCGACTGGTGACCGTGGCCCCCTCCCACGGGGCGCCATACTGTTGGCCCCCCTTGCCCTCCACACACCCCAACCCCCACCCCACCCCACCCCACCCCACCCCACCCCACCCCACCCCAGCTTGAGAGCCTTCCGTCGCTCTCTGAACCAGCTCTCAGGTGCGTTGTGGACTTGTGTGGGCCTCCCGGGGGGCAGGGCGGAGGGAGGAGGGGGTTAGGGATTTGGAGGGCTGGTAGTGGTGGTGGTGGTGATGGTCGTGGAGGTGCTGCAGGGGGAGGGCACCCCTAGGGCTGCAGTGTCCAGCAGCTGCTCCTCCTTCCTCCTGACGGCCGCCAGGCCTGACACCGTACTGGAGATGGGATCGTTGTCTCCCCTCTCACCTCCGCCTCCGCCTCCACCTTTCACGGCCACCTCCACCTTTCACGGCCACCTCCACTTTTGTCTCCACTTTCACCGCGATTTCACCTCAGCATGCACCTACACCTGTTTCTCCACCTCTGCTGCTGACCTCCCTCCCTCCCTCCCTCCCTCCCTCCCCTCCCCCTCCCTCCTCCCTCCCCCCCTCCCTCCCTCCCTCCCTCCCTCCCTCCCTCCCTCCTCCTCCCTCCCTCCCTCCCTCCCTCCCTCCCTCCTCCTCCCTCCCTCCCTCCCTCCCTCCCTCCCTCCCTCCCTCCCTCCTCCCTCCCTCCCTCCCTCCCTCCCTCCCTCCTCCCTCCCTCCCTCCCTCCCTCCCTCCCTCCCTCCCTCCCTCCCTCCCTCCCTCCCTCCCTCCCTCCCTCCCTCCCTCCCTCCTCCCTCCCTCCCTCCCTCCCTCCCTCCCTCCCTCCCTCCCTCCCTCCCTCCCTCCCTCCCTCCCTCCCTCCTCCCTCCCTCCCTCCCTCCTCCTCCCTACCTCCCTCCCTACCTCCCTACCTCCCTCCCTACCTCCCTACCTCCCTACCTCCCTACCTACCTACCTACCTCCCTACCTCCTACCTACCTACCTACCTCCCTACCTCCCTCCCTACCTCCCTCCCTCCCTACCTCCCTACCTCCCTACCTCCCTACCTCCCTACCTCCCTACCTCCCTACCTCCCTACCTCCCTACCTCCCTACCTCCCTACCTCCCTACCTCCCTCCCTCCCTCCCTCCCTCCCTCCCTCCCTCCCTCCCTCCCTCCCTCCCTCCCTCCCTCCCTCCCTCCCTCCCTCCCTCCCTACCTCCCTACCTCCCTACCTCCCTACCTCCCTACCTCCCTACCTCCCTCCCTCCCTCCCTCCCTCCCTACCTCCCTACCTCCCTACCTCCCTACCTCCCTACCTCCCTACCTCCCTACCTAACAACCACAGACAACCTCAGGCAACTGGATCCCCACGCATCACCCTCGAACCACACCCACAACGACGGCGGGGACTATGACGACTACTCACCGTCACCGCCGCCTCCCCCGTGGTGGCATAGCTCACCGCCGCCATGGTGGATGCAGAGCCCACCGCCGCCGTCAAATTCAAGCTCACCACCGTGGTGGTGGCAGAGCCCGCCGCCGCCGTCAGGTTCAGATTCGCCGCCGCCGCCGTGGTGGTGGCAGAGCCCACCGCCGCCGTGGTGGCAGCAGAGCCCGCCGCCGCCATCAGGTTCAGATTCGCCTCCGCCGCCGTGGTGGATGCAGAGCCTACCGCCGCCGTGGTGGCAGCAGAGCCCGCCGCCGCCATCAGGT
>BDSI01000101.1:221486-321486 GCA_003117195.1 Eudorina sp. 2006-703-Eu-15 | reverse complement strand
TCCCCGCCTCCTCTCCACCCCGGCCCCCGACCCCACCCCGCAGACCCCGACGGCGAGGCCGCCGACAGCCTCTTCCGCATCGCCCGGGCGGGCTTCGAGAGCCTGGTGGCCTCCCCCACCGGATCCATCATTGTGGACCTGGTGCTCATGAACCACAACATGGACTTGTAGTGAGTGGCCGCGAGGGGGGAGGAGGGGGGAAGGGGGTGTCAGCCAACCGGACAACTACTACGCAATCGGTGATTGGTTCGCAATTTCGCTGTCTTAATTGACAGAGGGGGTGTATATATTGACATGATTTTTCAACATCTCTTCCACACCCTCTGCCCCCTCCGCGCAGCTCCCTTGCCCGCGCCACGAGCTTCAGCGAGCTCATCTCCCGGGTGAAGGAGGCGGTCTGGTCCCCGGCCCCAGCTCCCCCAAGGCCGGGTGGGAGACGGGCGCCATCAGTGTCATCGAGACGGTGCTCTCCGCGGTGGACTCGGTGGCCTGGGATGCCAGTGAGAGCGGGCGGGGGAGGGGAGGGTGAGAGGGGGGGGGGTGAGAGCGGGGGGGGGGAGGGGGCGGGGAGAGGAGGGGGCGGGGAGGAGGGGGCGGGGGGCGGAGGGGGCCGGGGAGGAGGGGGGCGGGGGGCGGAGGGGGCGGGGGGCGGAGGGGGCGGGGGGCGGAGGGGGCCGGGGGGCGGAGGGGGGGGGCCGAGGGGGGGGGGAGGGGGCCGGGGGGCGGAGGGGGCGGGGGCGGAGGGGGGCGGGGAGGAGGGGGCGGGGGGCGGAGGGGGGCGGGGGGCGGAGGGGGGGGGGGGGGGGGGGGCGGGGGGCGGAGGGGGCCGGGGGCGGAGGGGGCCGGGGGGGGGGGGGGGGGGGGGGGGGGGGGGGGGGGGGGGGGGGGGAGGGGGGGGGGGGCGGGGGGGGGGGGGGCGGGGGGCGGAGGGGGGGGGGGGGGGGGGGGGGGGGGGGGGGGGGGGGGGGGGGGGGGCGGAGGGGGGGGGGGGGGAGGGGGCCGGGGGGCGGAGGGGGGCGGGGGGCGGAGGGGGGCGGGGGGCGGAGGGGGGCGGGGGCGGAGGGGGGGGGGGGGGGGCGGGGGGCGGAGGGGGCGGGGGGCGGGGGGGGGGGGGCCGGGGGGCGGAGGGGGCCGGGGAGGAGGGGGGCGGGGAAGAGGGGGCGGGGAAGAGGGGGCGGGGAACAAGGGGTAGGGGGGCGGGGGAAGAGGGTTTTAAAGTGTAGGTGTCAGCTGCTGCCGGTGACATGACGGCGGCACCCTCCACCGATGCCTCGTCAGCAAGAGCTGCAGCCCATCAGCTGCAGCAGCTACAGCCCTTCGACCGAGTCCGGCGATCCCTTCCCCCCTTCCCCCTTCCCTGGGTGGGTCTGGGCTTGATTCCATAACGGTATCACTCCCCTCCCCTCCCCTCCCCTCCCCGCCCCCTCGTGGTGCCCTCAGTGAGCCCCAACGGCCGCATCGGGCCCATCCAGCTGGCCAAGGACACGACGGACCTGGCCCGGGCGGTGGTCAACGCCACGTTGGACAACGCGGCGGCACTGCGGTACAACGCGGACGGGGCGCTGCGCATGACGGACGACGAGTACAACGCCTTCCTGAGGATGCAGTTCAAGTGGGGCCGTGTGGGGCGGGATCTTGTGTGTTTAGAGAAGAGATCGTGTGTGTGAGTGTGTGTGTGTAAAAGATAACTGGGCCGCGAGTGTGTGTGGGGGTGGGGGTGTGGTGGGGTGTGTGGGTGGGTGTGGTGTGTGGGTGTGGTGGGGGGTGGGGGTGTGTGGGGGTGTGGTGGGGTGTGGGGGTGTGGTGGGGTGGGTGGGTGTGGTGGGGGTGGGGGTGTGTGGTGGGGGTGGGGGTGTGTGGTGGGGGGTGAGGGTGTGGTGGGGGTGGGGTGGGGTGGGGTGGGGGTGTGTGGTGGGGTGTGGGGTAGGAGAGGAAGTGGAGGACTGGTGCACATGTATGTATGAAGTACGCTGACCGGCACAGCAAGAGGGGGCGGGGGTGGGGGAAAGCAAGCAACCCTCTCGACAAATGCGGCCCATTCGGTGGCGTGGACGGCTGTTCCATAATGTCTTGATTTACATCAGATAAGGGGCAAAAGCAGGGGGTGCGGGGGTGCGGGGGGACGAGGTGGGACAAAGGGGGATGGCCAGGGTGTGACATCGTCGTCTCGACCTACGCACGCGTGTGTACGGCCATGAGGGGCTGGCCTCTGGGGCCTTACGGTCCCTCGGGATGGCCAGCTACCAAGTCGTAACGCAACGTAAGGTAACTGAGACGGGTTGCCGTACATTGGAACCTCCCTTCCGCTCCTTTTCCTCTCCTGACCCCTCCTGACCCCTTTCACCGCCAACCTCCTTCCCTCGGCCCCCCAGTCTGGACGACCTGAGCTGGGCGCTGCGGGATTTCGCAGGTGGGCGCGTCCCGCTCCCCCCCCATGCACAGAGTACATGCGTAATGTGGTGTACCGCGTTTAGTGTTTGTTGGCCTTGTTTTGACGTACACACGTGTTCGTGTGCCACGCGGCCCCGCCGCCGCCACTCGCACGCGCGCGGGTGGGCCCCCCTCCTCCCTTTCTCCGATTCCCCTCCCTGCTCCACCTTCCGTTTTTTATTCCGTTAACAACGCACTGCATGCCGTACTGCCGTACTACCGTACTACCGTACTACCGTACTAAATATTTCCTCAGGCAAGCTCGACAAGTACCAGGACGCGCCACCTCGGGAGCGACCCGACTACGGCGACTACGACTACTACGACGACGCATCACCCTCCCCGCCGCTCGACCGCGTCCCGGAGTTCCCTCCCTGGTCCGGCCCCACGGTAAACGACGACACGAAACCCTACGGCACACCACCAAACGCCCTCCCCGCCGCACCCTCCTCCGCTGACACTGACCCCGGCGAATGGACGGCCGCCGCACCGGCCCGGAATGCAGTATCGGAGGAGGACGGCAGGGGCGGTGGGGGCCGCAGGCGCGCAGTGCGGGAGGTGGACACCGCGGGGGCGGGGGCCGGGGTCGGGGCCGGGGCGGACGTACGGGGAAGCGGGGCGGGTGGGAGTACTAGGTGGGCAGGGGAGCGGAGATCCGAAACCAAGGCACGGAGACCGCCGCGGTTTGTGGCGCCGCCCCTGCTGCCCGGGTTTCCGCAGGCGGTCGAGCCGGTCGGCGAGCCGCCCGTTGACAGCTGGCCGCCCATCGAGGATTCGCCGCTGCGGCCGCCGTCGCCGCCGGCCCCCCCGCGACGACCCAGCTTCCCCCGCTACCCCACCTGGCCTGGCCTACCCGATGACTCGGACTACAGCTTTATGCCGCCGCCGCCGCCGCCGCCGGCATACACGCCGACGTACCCGCCGTCGTACCCGCCACCGCCGCCGATGGTGCCGTCGTACCCGCCGCTGTCGCCGACGCCGATGCCGTGGTCACCGGCACCGGCGTCGCCGCCGGCGGCCGTGGACGAGATCTTGGCGATGCTCCGCAGCTTCTTAGATTCTGTGGGCTTGGACTTTTTGGTGGCATTCGCCGAGGTATGCGGACCCAATACCCACCCGGCTGAATGTGCTGTGCTGTGTGGCAGTGTGCTGTGCGGTGCTGCGCTGTGCGGTGCTGCGCTGTGCGGTGCTGCGCTGTGCGGTGCTGCGCTGTGCGGTGCTGCGCTGTGCATGCTGTGTGTTAAGATTGCAGCCATTTCTATGTGTGCGGTGAATTCCAGGGTTCATTGCGTGTGGGGGTGCTGGCATTACTAATGCTTGCGGGGTTGTGACGAGCGAGAAAGCAACAGTCGGCAGGGGCGCACCGCATTGGGTTCGCATGTGTCCCGCTGTGAGGAGCGCCGTACTCTCCCGTACCATATTGTATGGATATCGTGTCGTGAGGAGCGCCGTACAGAAGACGGATGCGTGGCCCCGGGGACCCACACGCGCGCGTGTGTGTGTTGGGGTCCGGGGAGGGGGGGCCGACGGTGTGTGTTGTACACGCCACGTCAGCTCCCCTGAATCTCCCCTTCCTCCACAACCTCCCAACAAACTTCACCGACCCCTTCCGCTCTCCGCTCTCACCGCTGCCATCCACTCAAACCCCCACCGCCCCGACGCCTCTCGCCCCCTCCCCCTCCTCCGCCTCAGACCGCCTACCCCGCCACCCACGACCTGGTCCGCGACGCCCCCACCGCCGCCTGGTACATCTACCGACTGCTGGAACACGGCCTGGACCCCGCTCTGGCGGGTCAGTGGCGGGCAGGGGGGTTGAGGACGTGCAGGGGGGAGGTTGGGGCAAGGGGGGAGGGGAAGAGGGGAAGGGGGGGAAGGAGGGGAAGGGTCGCGTCGTGCCGCGCGCGTCTGGGTGGGCAGCATATATCGTACGACGTTTGCCCGAACCTGCATCCGTGCGTCACGCCCAACACACCACCCTTCCGGCTCCCCCAGGCCCCCCTAGACCCCCGCCCCGTACCCCAATCCTGCCCCCCCTGGCCCCCCTGCCGCCCCCCCCCCCGAAATGGTACGACCTGCCGCGCCCTTCCGCAGATCCCGACGGCCCCTCCGCGGTCGCCCTGTACGACATCCTTCAATCTACATTTTCCCAGATCCTGGCCACCGACACCGGCAGCCTCCTGGCTGACTACCTCCTCCAACACCAGCTGGATCTCCCGTGAGTGATGGGGGGGGAGGCGCAGATTCGCGTGTACGACATACACACACGCGCACACGGGTTTGTCATCAAACACACGCACACGTTCCGGGCGGGTTCGGGGTTCCCTAACTGCACACACACCTCCCATACAACCCTAGATCCCAACCCTACGCGTATGCGCCCACCCCATCCTTTCTGAAATACACCTCCACGCCCCCGCCCCCCCCCACCCCCCCCACACACCACCCCTCCCTTACCCACCCGCCCGCCACAGGCGTCTCGCCGCGGCCCGCGACTTCCCCGAACTGCTGCGCGAGCTGCGGTCCGCCAGCTGGTTCCCCTGGACCTCCTCCTCCTCCTCCCCCTCCGGCAGCAGCAGCAGCTCCTCAGTGGCCGGCTACCTGGTCCCCGATGCGGCTGTCGGCGAGAGGGGGGCCGTGCAGGTGGTGACGACGGTGGCAGATGCGGTCAAGGATATCGTGTCCAACGCGGGTGGGTGGGGTGGGGCGGGGCGGGGCGGGGCAGGGCGGGGCGGGGCGGGGCGGGGCGGGGCGGGGCGGGGCGGGGCGGGGCGGGGCGGAGCGGGGCGGGGCGGGCGGGGCGGGCGGGGTGGGGCGGGGCGGGGCGGGGAGGGGCGGGGCGGGGAGGGCGGGGCGGGGCGGGGCGGGGCGGGGCGGGGCGGGGCGGGGCGGGGCAGGGTGGGGCGGGGCGGGGCGGGGAGGGGCGGGCGGGGAGGGGCGGGGCGGGGCGGGGCGGGGCGGGCGGGGCGGGGCGGGGCGGGGCAGGGCAGGGCAGGGCAGGGCAGGGCAGGGCAGGGCAGGGCTGCCCCTCCGACCGCCCCTTCGCCTCTTCGCCCTCCGGCGGTCTTTCCCGCGCCCGCCACAGTCACCACCACCACCACCGCTACCGCTGATCACCACCTCTTCACCCCTTTTTCCCTTCCCCTCCCCGCCCTCTTCCCCTCCCCCTCCCCCCTTAACACATACACACACACGTACACAGTGCTGCCCTACGGCCGCCTGGGCCCCCACCGCCTGGTTTTGGACCTGGTGGACATCGCCCACACACTGGTGGCCGCCACGGGCCGCAACGCCCCCTCCTGAGGGCCACTGCGGACACGGTGCTGCTGATGACGGAGGAGGAGCTCACCGCCTTCTTCGCTATGGAGGTCAAGTGAGTGAGGGGGCGGGGGACGGGGGGGCGAGGCCTAGGCGGGGGGGCGGAGGGGCGGAGGCGGGGCCGGGGGCGTGGGCGGGGGGTGGAGGGCGGGGAGAGGGTAGAGCAGGGGAGGGGTTTGGCAAGGTTGGGAGGGAGGGTATGGTGCGGCATTGTGCGCCTTCAGTTAGAGGCAGCCGCAGGGGGTTGGATTCGGTCCGGTCTTCTTCCCAGGCCACGAACATGGCGGCCGGAGGGGGAATGGATTTGAGGGCGGTTGGGAGGTTGGCGGGCTGGGGCGGTGTAGGGTGGCCGGTGTGCGGCGGGGGGGGAGGGGGGACTGGTATGGGTGACGGGATGTGGAGGCGCGCCGCTTTCTTACGTACGACCGTACGATCGTACGGGTGTTTTTTTCAGGTTGTACAACGGGCAGAGGGCGAACTGGTGGGATGATCCCGGGGGAGCGTCGGCCCTGCGCCTCTCGAACCATGGGTCGCATGGGACAGCAATCCGCAGGGAAGGACGCGACGCTCCCCTGTCGCCTCCCTCACCTCCCCTTTCCGAACCGCCCCTCGTGCCTGAACAACACCTCGCCCCCCTTTCCGCTGTTCCCGACCCCGCCCCCGCAGCCTCTACCAGCTCCGAAACTCGCTGAACAACCTGGCGGCATCTCTCCGATTTTGAGCGCGCGGCTCACATGCCGTACAGCGTTTCTCACATAATTCGTACAGCTTTCTTCTCCACATACCGTACAGCGGCTCACAACGGGCTGTGGATGGTCGGAATCCATCCGGTATCCTTGCAGCAGCCTGGGAGAGGACCTCGCCCGGGTGGGGCCTGGGAGGGCCAGGTGCGGCAAATGGGTGGTACGGCACTCCTTCGCCGCGACGTGTACGGCATACGTACGGCACAGGTTGCTTTCGTGGCAGCGATGGCGAGTGGAGCGGGCGGCCTCGGGGAGACGCGATGAGAGAAGGGGGGGGTGCCTTGGCTCGCCTTCCCAACACGGCGCCGCTTTCGCCTCCCGTTGCTTCCGCTCCTCTCTCCCCTCCCACAACAAGAGGGAGAGGAGGGCGGAAGACAGGGTTCCGACTGTGCACGCTATCGTTCCGGGTGGCCCGGGGGAAGGGGCCGAGGGAGCAGGAGCAGCGGCGCTGGGCCTCCTGTCGCTGGGAGAAGGGATGCTGCTTGCGGGATCCCTCCTGGATTGGTGGGCCTTGGTTCCGGAGCCGTTCGGCGGCATACACGGGCAGGGGCACACACACCCGCACCTGTGACAGCTCCTCCTGTGGGAGGAACGGGCCCCCGAACGGCAACAGCTCGGCGATGGCAAAGAACCCGGAGGTGAGGAGGGGGGAGAGGTGTGCCGCAGGATGTGGGGGCGCGTGCGAGGGCCGGTCCGTGCGCAACTGAATGATAAAGTTATCGGCGGGGTGTGATCCAAGAGCGGCAATGCGCCGAGCAATATGCGATGCTTCGATGTTGAGGGGGCGGTGATGATCAGTAGATCGATGATTGTCCTTTTTTTATTGAATCTTTTCGCGCGTGACTGCGTGGCCCAGCAGCACGAGACTGAGCAGCGCGCGGGCCCTAAACACCTGACGAAAACTGATTATATCTCTATATCCTAGGTATGTCTTCTCGGCCTCATAGCGTACTGATGGCGTGGGTAGCTTGGCATGCGTTAGTTTTTAAATGCTCACACTTGGTTGATGTCCGTTTCGTCGAAAAAATGAATCACCCCCTGGAACACTTGATCTTATGCTATGAGGGCGCTCCGTGGATCGTCGCCAGATGAAGAGGCGTCAACCACGCTTCCCCTGGTGTTGCTTTACGCCGACTTGGTTGGATTGTTTTATGGCGGTTGGTGCGCGAATAAATTTAACCAAGCCGGGTCGGGACTCGGGAGCCGTACCCGCCGCGGCAAAATATCTGTAAATTTATAAAGACCGGCACCGCGAAATCGTCCCCTCCTCCCTGCTCAGGGCCATCCAATGCGTCGCCCACGCTGTGGGACCTGCAACGCACTCTCCCGACCCATGGGTCAGCATCAGCGGGCGACACGAGCCACATCTAACGAATAAGCCACATGCCCCCCAGCGCACACATTCCCCCCCTTCTGGGAAGGCCCCCTTTGGCTAGGCCCAGGGTGGCTATCTTATTTTGCAGAGTATCTACGGCCGGAGATACTCCTTGCCCAATCGTGCTGAAAGTATCTGTCGGAGGGAGCTTTTGCCGGCATTTTATCTACTCAAGGGGGCTTTTCCCCGCGCGAGAGGCCATGAGTATCTAAAACCTCATTTTTCTCCCGAGGGAAAGTATCTATCGAAACTCAAGATTTCTGGCCGAATATATATTCATATCTTAAGATAGCCACCCTGGCTAGGCCCCTGGGGGAGGGGGGATGCCGCCACATGCCACTGCCTCGTCATGCCGCCGCCGACGATGACGACCCCGGGATGGATTGTACGGGAGGGGCTCATCTCAGCCCCGAAACCACAACTGCAGCCCCAGAACCACCACTGCGGACACCAACACACCCAGCTGGTGCGGGTGGATGCATCGGAAGGGCCGGATGGCGGGGGGAACCTGCCGGGGCCGCCGCCTTCCCCGTCCCCTCCACACACACACACCCATGGGCAACTCGTGGGCCCCCCTCCCGGCCCCCTCGCTGTCGCTCTTTCGCCACACC
The DNA here is from genome assembly GCA_003117195.1 of Eudorina sp. 2006-703-Eu-15. Lineage (NCBI taxonomy): Eukaryota > Viridiplantae > Chlorophyta > Chlorophyceae > Chlamydomonadales > Volvocaceae > Eudorina > Eudorina sp. 2006-703-Eu-15. The sequence goes on along the minus strand of BDSI01000101.1, from coordinate 313,012 downwards.
CCCGAAATCCGCCGTGGCTGGCTGCATGCACGTTCGTAAGGATGTCCGTTTGTTTGTAAGTTTATGTGTGTTTGTGGTCACCCGGCGAGAGTCCATTTCGAACTGACATGGGCGAAATGAGAAACGTCACCCAACGGGCCGACGCACCGCGGGATCACACGGCACATACAAACACCGCGGGATCACACGGCACATACAAACACCAAACCCCCCAGGATCAGTGCCCCGAAGCGCGAGCAGCGGTGCTCGAAGCGGTCAGAGAGAGGGGCCCGCGACTGGCGGAGGATGATGCAGAGGAGGTAGGCCGGCAGGAAGTGTCCGCAGAGGAGGTACGACGGGTCCTCAAGGGTATACCCCGGGAAAATCACCCGGTAGGGACGGCATCCCGGGGGATCTTTACAAGGCGTTCAAGGAGGAATTTGCGCCTGTGTTGGCTGATCTCTTTACGGCCATCGCCAGGACCCACCGCACTCCGGAGGGGTTTGTGGACGGGGTGATCACGGTCATCTACAAAAATCGGGGAGTACGGCATGATCCTGGCAGCTATAGGCCAATCACTCTGCTCAATACGGACTACCGTATTTTGACCAAAGCACTAGCGAATCGGTTAGGCCCGGCCTTGGGAAAGGTGATTGCCCTGGAACAATCTGCCTTCCTGCCAGACCGGCTGATTGGGGCGAACATTCTGTTCCTGCGGCTACTGCCACGCCTCATGGCGAGGCAAGACCGATCGTGCGTTGTGGCCTTCTTGGATATCGCAAAGGCGTATGATACTATTGATCGGGGATTCCTGTTGGACGTGATGGAGATCATGGGAGCCGGGGAGGGACTCACCACGTGGGTGCGGACCCTCCTCACTTCCACGCGATCCCTGGCGGTGGTCAACGGCTTCCAGTCGAAGATGGTACCCATGCAGGCGGGGGTGCGCCAGGGATGTCCCCTGGCCCCCCTGCTCTATTTATTCGTGGCGCAGGCGCTGCTGTGCTGGCTGCAGCACCGGAGGGTGGGGATCCGCCTCCGCCCTGCCGACGAAGACCTAACCACGGCCATGCAATATGCAGACGACACCGAAGTAATTATGGGCAGCTCGGCCGAACTCGAGCACTTCCTGGCGAGCATGGAGACCTTCGCCAAGGGATCGGGACAGAAACTGAACCCGGACAAGGTGGAATTACTACCGGTGGGACCCGCTGAGAAAGGGGTGGAGGCCGGAGGTGAGGAGGTTCGGGGCGGGATGAGACTGGTCCAAACCGCCACGGCCTTAGGCCTGCCGTACACGGATGTGGATGGCACTCCGGAGATGGACTGGGGAGCGCAGATGGACAAAGTTCGTGTCAGGTTCACGAGGATAGCGCAATTGTCACTGTCCGCCTTCGGGAGGGCGTCGGCTGCCGCGGCGTACGGATTGCACAGACTCACTTGGCACATGGAGCATGGCGGCATGCCGCCGGAGACAGTGATAGACCGGCTCGAAGGGTGGACGGCACGCCTGGTAGATAGGGCCCAGGGCCCGAAGCCACCGAGAGGCGGCCCACTGGGGTGCCACGTAGCCTGCTGCTTGGGCACCCGGCGGTGGGGGGATTCGGCGCGCTGCCGCTGCGGGAACATATCCGAGCGCGCTGGGCCTCAACAGCGCTGCGGTACATGAGGAGGATCCGCCACCAGCGGGCCGCCCCCTGGCAACGTGTCGTGGACACGATCCTAGCGGACGCCTCAGCGGCATGGAAGCCGTGCATGGTGCTCACGGCAACGGCCGACAGTCCATGGAGAGGGATCCGAAGGCTAGAACCCGAGGTACAGCGGGTCGTGACAGCCCTAGCCGCCCTGCCGAGAGTGGTGGACATCGCCGACCATCCGCTCGCGCCGGGGCGTGGTGCTGGAACGCACCACTGTGGGGAAACCCACTACTCCCGGAGGAACTGCCCGAGGGGGGGCGCCCCGGCCTCGAGCATGTGTTCCCGGACCTGGTGGACTACACCGGATTGCAAACGGTCGGACAACTAATCCGGGTGGGGGAGACGCTCCGGATGGTAACCGACGGCTGGGCAGAGCCAAACTACATAGACTCCGCCCGCATGGCACGATGCGCCGCACGGGCGTGGGCGACATTCGTACAAGATTGCCTGGGTATCCCCGCGGGGTCCGGGCGATGGGGTGATTGGCGGCAATGGGCCGAATTAGACCGGCGGCTGGTAGAACTTCAAGTAAGGCTACCAGCGGCCTGGGTGGCAGCAGCCCTAGCGGCACGAGCGAACGGGGTCCAGGGGGCGAATGTGCCCACGGAAGAGGAGGTGACGGCCATGTTGCTCGATCGCATGGGTTGGAGGTTGAATAATGGGTTGAAGGTGGCCCTGAGCGAGTACTCTGTTCGAGTGGGGACAGCGATGCAACTAGCCGAGGTGGCGGAACGCCGCAGCGCGGCTCACTTGCTGTTTGCCTGTGAGGCGGTAGGACTGGGAGCCACCGACCCGATTTCTCAGGTGGCGGCCGCCCGGATCCAGGGGCTGCTGAGCCGCCTTTGGCTCAGTATCCGGTGGGAAAATGAGCATAAGGAGGCCTTTTGGCGCCTTACAGTCGATGGCGTCCCGTTGTTGGGCAATTCCCATATGCGACACGCGAGGGTGACGCGGTGTGGATGCGGGGGATACCCAGCGGAAGGCGGGGGTCAGAGACACCCCGACAGCACCATTTCTGGTCATGCCGAGTGGCCCAGGCGGTGGTGGGTCAGTTGGAAGCGCGCCTAGGGGCACGGATACGGAGGCCGCAGGTCTGGCTGGCGGAACCCCCGCCACCCGTGGAGCAAGTTGGTTTGGGATGTGGTGGTGTTGGCCGCGATTGCGGCCATGGAGACTGGTCGCCGATTCATGGCGGCCACCCTGCGTCGGTCAGCACCTGGTCAGGGTCAGACGATCTGGCCGGGACCGATATTGGCAGAACAAGGGGAGCGGCGCGCAATCGCTGACTTTTGGGGGCGCCTCCACGGCTTCGCCCAGTTGGGGCTCCGGAGACGGGGTTGGAGCTCAGTGGGCCCTTTCCACCCTTTCTTGAAAGTGGCGGGGGGAGTCCTGCGATGTGCGGGACCTGCTCCTGAAGAAGGATGAGGCGCGGGTTCCCCGCCCTCTGTCTGTTTATCGTCGGGCTCTCCGAACCGGGGTTCAAGTTGGGGACCGGGCCTCCCCTCAGATTGGGGTGGAGGTTGGGCTCCCGTTGGCATTTTGGTGTTTTGGCCAAGTTATTTCTTATGATGCGGGTTACCCCACTAGCGGTCGCTGGGCAGTGTCACGAGCCAGGCGTGGGCCTTCCAAGACCTCGAGAGGGTGCTGCGTTGGGTGCCTCAGAGGTGGTGGTAGCTGGGTAATGGGGTGCCTGTGTGGGCGACCTCCCCTGTGCTTGGCTTTATCCACTTCTGGGGATTATGCCCGCTGCTGTGCCTATCCCTTTGGTAGTGTTGCCCCGCTGCGCGCCTCTGCTTGCTTCGGTGTCTGACTGGTTGGGGTTATGGCCCGGTGTGTTTTCTTTGGGTGCGGCGTTGTGGTGTGGAGGTGACCTGCCGCCTTGGCGGTGGGGCCTACTGGGGCTTGCTCTGGTATACACCGATGATCCCGTTGGGGTCCGCTGTAACTTCATTCATTCATTCAAACACCAGACCATCACACATTCTTCCTCGCATTCCCAGCAGCCGAGCAACATCTGTGTATGCATATATGTGTATGTCAAGAGCTCCCCTTTTTGTCAAATAAGACAGCGAAATCGCGAATGCAGCTCCCCCCCCACACCGCCACTGCGCCTCATTCGTTTGACGGATCCTCCGCTCCGCTCCTCACCGGTCCTCACACCCTCATGCAGCACCCGTCCTTTCAGATGGATCCCCGCCCCTCCTCCTCCCTCCTCCCCTCCCCCCTGAAACACCTCCTCCCTCCCCCCCCTTCCCCTCCCCCTCACCCCTCACTCCTCCCCCAACCAGCCACGCCTCCTCACACCACCAGCCACGCCTCCTCACACCACCAGCCACGCCTCCTCACACCACCAGCCACGCCTCCTCACACCACCAGCCACGCCTCCTCACACCACCAGCCACGCCTCCTCACACCACCAGCCACGCCTCCTCACACCACCAGCCACGCCTCCCCCCCCCCCCCCCCACACCAGCCACGCCTCCTCACACCACCAGCCACGCCTCCTCACACCACCAGCCACGCCTCCTCCCCCCAACCAGCCCCGCCTCCTCACACCACCAGCCACGCCTCCTCACACCACCAGCCACGCCTCCTCACACCACCAGCCACGCCGGCAGCATGTCATCCGACTCGTTCACCGACACGAACCCGCACGAGCCCCGCCGCCCCGTGGAGTTCCCACTCAGCTCCCACTGCTCGTCGTCCCCGGGGTTGACCGCCCGCTGCCCCGCCACGCTCACCCCCCCGGCCCCCGCCCCCGCCCCCCCGGCCCCCGCCGCCCCGGCCGCCGCCGCCGTCACGGCCGCATACCCCGTGCCCAGCCCCGCCTCCCGCGCCACATCGAACACGATCGCGTCCAGCAGCGCCAACAGCGCCCCGAAGCGGTACAGCTCCAGGTCCAGTGCGTTGCGCCGCAGCAGCGCCTGCCAGTCCTCCGACTCGGGCAGCCCCTGCCGCCCCACCTCGTGCACCTGGCTGCTCGTCCGCGCGTGCACGGCTCCGAAACCCAGGCCCCACCCGATCGCCATCTCGTACAGCACCTCGTTCATCTCGGGCTGCTCCAGCAGCAGCAGCACGTCGAACTGCGTGATTGCGAGCCGCGCGGCGTCCAGGTGGCTCGCGTTGAGGTTCTCGCCGGGCAGGAAGTAGACGGCCTCGCCCAGCAGGCTGCGCACGTAGTAGTTGTCGGTGACTGCTGGCATGAGGGCGCGCCAGTGGTCCGACCCGTGGGTCGGGAAGAACGCGGGTGCCTGGTCGTGGAAGTGGTGGTCGTACAGCGCCCAGACCCACATCAGGTGCGAGCGCAGGCGCATCTGCGGGTGGCGCAGCTGCAGCACGTTGAGGTTGCCGGGGCACACGTGCGCGTTGCGCGCGAAGCGCTGCGCGCCGTAGACGGTGAACTCGTTGGCGAGGACGTTGAAGCGGCGCCGCATCATGAAGCGCTTGCGGATGTGGCAGGACACCGAGTTGCGCGGCTTGGTGCCCCAGTTGGCGAACCAGGGGGTGCGCAGGCCGCGGGGGGCGAGGGAGACGTGCAGCGAGTTGTTGACCCAGCGCGGCACGTCATCGAACTCACGGATGAGGCAGTTGCGCCGCGCCGCGAAGGACTGGGTGCGGCAGCCGTTGAGCTTCGCGAGCTGGCAGAAGGTGGTGCCGCCGGCCTTGGAGATGTGGAAGAAGTCGATGACGCCCTTGCGGCCGGCGGCCTCGCGGTGCAGCAGGAAGAAGCGCACGCAGAGGCGCACCACGGCGGCCTGGGCTGCGTCGCTGAAGGGCCCGCTGGCTAGGCGGCGCTGCATGAGGGCGGCGAGGACCACGCGGCGGAGCACGGGCCAGCAGAGGTGGTTGGACAGCGCCGCGACGCGGGCGGCCATGGCGTCCAGGTGCGCGACCAGTTCCTTGTCCGTGAGCTGCTCGTTGCCGAGCTCCTTGGCGGTGTTTACGACATCCCAGAAGCCGTTCTCGTAGAGCTCCGGGACTTTGTCGAACGTCTCGTTGAGCACGTAGGGCGCAGCGGAGAGGTACGTGATGGTCTGCACGATTTGGGGCACGCCGACTTGCGTTACATCCGACGCGTTGGCGGTGGCTGTGTTATTGAATTTCAGCCTCCGAATCAGGATTGATTCGAAGTCGACTGACGGCGGGCCGCTGCTAGCCTGAGCAGCTGTTGTCGGGCAGCTGCAGCTGCAAAGCAAAATTGCCAACACGCTGCCGATCAGCCGCTGGGCAGGGCTGCTGTGTAGCACCATCGGCATTATTCAGTGTGTGACGCTCGCCCTGGCAAACATTGTCGCTCCGTGCCACGCATCGTCAGACGTCAAGATAACCTCAAGCCCCGGCCTCAGCTAGGATATTGAAAATCTGGAACACTCTCACTGAAGCAGCAGTCTAGACTCCATATTTGATGCTAATAAGTTGGCTAGAAGTGACGTTTGCGCCAGTGCTACAGACGTATTGCGTCGGGGCGCGAGCCGCTGCCGGGACACCCCGTTCTATTGTAATTAGCATAGCACAAATATAATTAGTCGTAAGTTTTCAAATCGAACTCCGCACAGGATCCTCCGCATGCACATTGTACATTCCCCAGTTGTGCCGTAGACCTGCTGGCGTAGACCTGCTGTGTCCTGTCGTACACATTGGATGCTGCGACGTTCACACCGCCACCCGATCTGCGAAAGGCAGCATCCGCGCTTACAGCGCTGTATGTCAGAAATAAGGCGAGCAGGTCGAGACATCCTTGTCTTAACGGCCTGTGAGGGAGTGATGAGCTGCCCTCGCCCGAGTCGAGCGCTCGCATTCCGATCAGGGGAACCTGCCTGACCGAATCCCACAGCAGCACAGAGCACGATAGCTGCACCCCGCAGCAAGAGCACGACCGAGCTTCATTCTCATCCGGTCCGGCCGGTCGGACCGACCGGCGGCAGCAACACCCGCTTGATGGAAGTACCCGCCCAGAGACGCACCGGCATAAGCCCTGCCTCCTGCCGTAGGCTCCCCTCCTCCCCCCTTCCCCCCTCACACACACACACACAGCTACGCAGACGGTGGGCGAGTGTCCGGTTGTCCGAGGCGCACCCGGGTGTCTGCCTCCAAGAACAGAAGCGCCGCCCAGTTCCAGGGGCCCGGGGGGCCGCATCCCTGCCAACAATAGAAATACGGTAAACGAATTGTAACAACCTGCCCTAGCAGCCCGCCCGCCGCGTGGACGCGTCCGGACGGCCCCCCTCGCGCTTCATGCATGGGGCTCCTTCCGAGGTCGCGCCCTCAGAAGGCCTCCAACACTGCTGGCGGCGGCGGGGACGCCCCATTCCCCCGGGGCTGCAGATCAGAGCAACGGCAGCAACCCTAGCCAACCAAACAAAGAAGAAGAAGAAAAGGTCCGTCCGATCACAGTTAGGTTCCAAGGCATATTGTCACGCTCTCACACAAAGGAGAGTTCTTCCGAGCACCACCTCGGTATGTTTGCGCGGTCCAAACCTGCACCACCTGATTTCCCCACCCCACCCCCAAACCCCAACCCCCCACACACACAGGCGCCAAGACGTCACCGCCGGTGCGTGCAGGGCCACCAGGGAAGAGGCCGCCGTGCGCTGTGCCCCGGTCGGGCGGTTAAACGACCCGCACCAACGACCAACGACCGAGACCTAGACACCCACGGGAGGCTGACGAGCAGGGAGGCCCACCAAGACATCAACAGCCCCATTCCCCAACGCTGTGAATTGGAGAGGCGGATGCCGTCCCCCGCGGTGTCTAAAACCCTAGGGCTCCCGGCGGACAGCCTCCCGCGGTGTGAGCCTCCTCCCCTCTTATGCCAGCAGCCGATGGTGGGGTGGGTGGAAGGCACCCTACTGTCACGGCCCTTGTGTCCCCCAGCTGGCAACCTCCCCAGGAACCCCCTCCCCAGAGGGGCAGGGCTGGCCGGCAAGTGCCCACCCGCCGCATTGCCGATGCCAAGTCTGCGGCCACAGCTGCCACTGCAATGTCCCTTACCCCCCCCCACACACACCCTCTCCACTGCAGCCCCGCTGGTGCTGGTGGCTGTCGCCAGCCCCGCTGCTGCTGGTGCTGCTGTCGCCCTGTAGTGGTATGTAGTATGTATGTGCCCATGTAGCCCCTATACACGATCACCAGCTGACAGGGGTTGGGCCCTCCGCCCCTCCATCCGCCCCCGGCAAGCATCACCCGCCCTGAGAGGGGGGCCTGGGCCCAAGCATCATCCGTCCCCCTCTCCGCCCCCCTCTCCGCCCCCCTCTCCGTCCCCCTCTGCGCCCCTGCATCCGGCCCTTCCTCCTGCAACACCCACCCTGCCACGCAGCATCCGCCCCTCTCGCTCCCTCACGGACCCTCACGCACCTGATCTGATCTGATTTGAACATCTGATCTGATCTGATTTGAACATCTGATCCGATCTGATCTGAACATCTGATCCGATCTGATCTGAACATCTGATCTGTTCGTGATCTGACCTTTCGCCCAGGTACCCCACCCTCCACCGCCCCCAGGTCTCCGCCCACGTCTCCACCTCTAGGCCGCATCAGCGCGGCCGCTCGTGCGCTGCCTCTTGCTCCGACCCGACTCCGCCTCCACCCCGCCCCGCGGGCCGTCCGCCTCCGCGCCACCGCCGCCCCCCACTCCACCGGCGGGCCCGTCCGCAGCCCCCCACGTCCCTCCTGGAGCCGGCCGCGTGACCGCCCGCACGGGTGTGGAATCCCCGCCCCCGCCCCCGGCCCCCGCAGCGACCACGGCCGCACCGTTACCAGCGGTCTGCGGCCCTGCTGGGACGAGGTGCCCCCCCTGGAGCCGGGCCGCGGGGCCGTGGGGCCTGAGGGCGTCGGCCGCCTGATGGGTGAGCGCCTGCGGGCGGACACACACACACACACATGGACACACACGAACACACCAAAGCACACATGGACACACATACCTCAGGGGCCTGGCCGTCTGCAGCTGTGTGTGGCCCCAGGGCATCAGGCACACCGACCTGGATGGCCAACGAACACCCGTACCCTGGCGCCGGCACCTCTATCTCCCGCCGGCCCAGCACCACCGCCACCATCCCCGCAGCCCTACCACCATCACCACCACTAAACCCCCGCCCCACCCCCCAAGTCGTACCTCCCGGGCCAGCACCAGCTTGGGCAGGGCCCCCGCCGCTCCCCCCACAGCGGATGGCAGCCCCGCGGACGGCTGCCGCCGCGGCCGCACCGGGGTGGCCAGCTGCGCCGCGCTGCCGAAGCGCTGGTCGCACCAGTTGCGCAGCGCCTCCTCTATGGCCCTCACGTAGGACTCCTCCTGGTGGGGCGTGAACACCCGCAACACGCGCTCCTGGGGGTGGGTGGGGGGGGGGCCCGGGTAAAGGTGGGGATGTTGGAGAGGGGATGTTGGGGAGGGGATGTTGGGTGGGGATTAAATTGAAAAAAGAAATGGGTGGGGATGTTGGGGAGGGGATGTTGGGGAGCGGGGGATGTTGGGAGGGGGGGATGTTAAGGAGGGAATGTGGGGTGGGGATGTTGGGGAGGGGGGGATGTTGGGAGGGGGAGAGATATAGGGGATTGGCAGGTAGGCAACGATGGGAGGGCGAGAGAGCAGGATGTAGCGCGGGAGGCGAGGGCGGGGAGGCGAGGGCGGGGAGGCGAGGGCGGGGAGGCGAGGGCGGGGAGGCGAGGGCGGGGAGGCGAGGGCGGGGAGGCGAGGGCGGGGAGGCGAGGGCGGGGAGGCGGGAAGGAAAGTGGGGTGAGGTGGTGACAGGTGCGGACGTGTAAGTGCCCATAGGGGCGGGGTACGGGGCCAGTATTGGCTGCGAGGACACGGCCCACCCGGCCCACCCAGGTCGGCTGCTGCACACCCAGAGGTAAACCCTCATGGCCCCATGCCACCCCGTGAAGCGCAGCCCCCTGCGGGCGGGGCCCCACATCATCCTCCTTTCCCTTTGCTCTTCCCGCCTTGCCCCACCCGCCCTCCCCCCCGGCCTCCCCCCGGCCCCACTCCCATCCCTGCACCCCCAGGAGGGTCAGCGCACGAGTAGAACCGTCGCTCTGGCAGCAGCAGCGCAGTTTGAAAATGTCCACCAATTTCCTATACCCCTCCACCCCCACCTGGAAGAAGTGCGGCATGATGCCCACCACTTGGTGCTGACCGATGTAGTACTTCTCACGACTCGAGTAGCTGCGGAAGAAACCCACCTGGGGGGGGCCGGTCCATGTGTGGGTGGGGGTATGGATTGGGGAACCGATACGTGGCACAGGAGTCAATACGCGACCCAAGTTACTTACCATACATACCTGAATTGTGCGCTCACTGTTACCTCGGGCGACCGCGTCGCCGCCGGACCCATCCCGGACCAACCAACACGCGACAGCACGAGGACGGACCACACCCCAGACAGCACAAATTATCGAGAACGTAGTACTCACCTGCGCAAATGGGACGAAACGCGGACGGACGGCGAGGCGAACGGAAGATGTGAGTTGCAACAAAGGGCGGACAGACGGCAGGCAAAGGCAAAGGTTAAATTAAAGAGAAAAAAGAAAATAGCACGCAAACCCGGCGGCGACGCGGCGAAAGAGGGTGGGTCCAGGAAACGGTAGACGGAAATAGCAATGCAAGAATGTACGGGCGTACGGGTGTACGGAAGGGCGACATCGCAGACGGGGGTAGGGTTGGCAGGCACAGAAACAGGAGTTCCGCAACAGGAGTTCCGCAACAAGAGTGTGCGGGGGGGGGGAGGAGTGGAGGACAGGAGCACAGGACGAGGGTCGGGTGCAGATGAGGGAGGGGCCGAGAGGCCGCAGGGAGAGGGTTAGGGCAGGGCAGGGTAGGGTAGGGTGGTTAAATTGAGAAAAAGAAATAGGGTAGGGCGGGGTCGGGTGGGGTAAGGTAGGGTAGGGTGGGGTAGGGTGGGGTATGATAGAAGGGTTTAGGGTTTAGCACCGCCGCCGCCGTCCCCTGCACCGCCGCCGCCGCCATAACCTTCCCCTTTGAACAGCTCCGGTCGGCAGCCTCCTCCCTTCCTACCCCAGCTCCCCCACCCCTGCCCCGCCTCCGGGGCATTGTCCAATGATACCCCCTCCCCTCCCCTCCCCTCCCCTCCCCTCACCCGTTCCGCCGGGTTAGCCCCGCCCATGGTGTGGTCGATCTTGTTTTCGTCGCAGATGATGTCGTGCGGTCGGAGGCCCCCGGGGATGTCCGAGCCGCTGTAGCAGGAGGCCACCTCCTCGGGAGTGAAGTGCCGCTTCATGGACTAAGGGGGGGGAGGGGGCGGGGCGGGGCGGGGCGGGGAAGTGCAAGGGGACGGAGGGGGACGGGGACGGGGCGGCCGACGAGGGCCCGGGCGGCAGGGGTGAAAGGGCGGGTACGGCGCGCGGTGAGATTTGAGAGGAAGGACGATGGATCCGATGATGCAGGTCAGATATTTTGGTGCAGGGTTGGTGCAGGGTTGGGGGGTGAGGATGGAAACAAGGGTCCGACCTATCGTGCCCTCCCCCTCTCCCCCCCCCCGAGCCGCACCTCCCACCGGCTGTCCGCCAGGTACTCGGGCGGCACCGTGAACTGGTTCCCGAAGCGGTACATGCGGCGGCTGCGGATGAGGCCCACGATGTGCTCCGCCCGGGCCAGAGCCCGCTCCTCCAGGTCGTCCAGCGTGCCCCTGAAAGGGGGGGAGGGGGCGGGAGGGTATAGGATATGGGTACACACATTGAAGTTGCACTGCTGCCCTAAGGGAGGGGGGGTCGTTGCTGTCTTTATTGAATAAAGGGGGGTTTCGGTGCTGTTTTGCGGGTTCGCTGTCTTTTGATGGACGTATGGGGGGGGCCGCTTCCGGCCGCGGGGCCGAGGCCAGGTGGGCCACAGGCGGTGGAGGTGCCAACGCCCCGCCGACAGCACGGCGGCTGTGCGGCGGGTGCGGGCGGCGGCAGCGCGGGGGGTTGGGCGGCTGGGCACTGAGGGCACTCCTGGACGCGTGGAGGTGCTTGAGGGCTGCTTGAGGGAGAGGGCCACCCTAAGCAACCCCCTCCCCCCGGGGCAAGGGGCGGCCCCTCCCACCGCCCGGTCACAAATCAACCCCTCGGACCTCCCAGAGCTGGCGGGCCCCCGAACCGCGCTCCCTGGAGGAAACCGCCGGAGGGCACGTATCTCACCCCATCACTCCCACCACCAAATCTTTGTCGCCCCTGTCCCCCGCCACCGCCACCGCCACCACACACCCCTCCCCCCCACCTGAAGTTCTTCCGGTAGTGCTCGATGGTCTGGGGGGATCGGGGATGGTCGGTTGGGAGGGCGCCGGGCAGGGGTTGTGTGGGTGGGTGGATCCGCGGGGGGGGGGGAGAGCAGAGGGTTGCAACCCTAGAGATCAGACTGCACACACCTACGCCACTTCTCCGACTCCTACCCTCCTACCTACCTACCCACCTGCCTATCCCTTACCGCTTAGCTAAGGGGTGGGCTGCTGAGCCCGCCACCCGCCCGCCACCCGCCCGCCACCCGCCCGCCACCCGCCCCCGGCTGGTTCTTCGGGTTTATTTCTTTTTCCAAAATTACCCCCCCCCCCGGCTGTCTTCCCCCCCAGGTGCCGTCGTCGAACCTCCCGCAGCCGGAGGGATACACCAGCGGTCACAGCCCCAGCCCCAGCCCACATCACGTGATCGCACACAGGACACGGCTCCATACCGCCCACCGCAGGGGGGACGCACTCCCCCAGACCATCGAGCACAGGGTGGGCCGGGGGCCGGGGGCCGGGGGCCCGGGGCGGTCCTCACCGTGAGCAGGGAGTCGTCCAGGCTGAGGAAGTCCTGCAGCGGCGATAGCCGGGTAGGGGAATGGGGTATAGGGGGGATGGATAGTGCCCTCCACGGGTCCGTCAGCTGCGGATGAGAGCGGAGGTCAGCAGAGGGGGGCAGGTCCCCTCCTCCACACACAAGTTTCTCGCCAATCCCCTCGAACAGCAGCAGCAGCTGAGGGCATCCCGGCAGGGCCCAGCAGAAGCTTGCGATGACGACGACGGCGTCCTGAACAGAGCTCGGCGGGCCCTGTAGTGGGACCCGTGACGGGCCCGTCCCCGGCGCCTAGTTGCGCCACGGCAGCTGTCGCCCCGGCAGGCGCTCCCGCGCGTCCGGGCGCACCAGTGGACATCCATCCTCGGGGAGGCGGCGTCGGTCACCAACGCTGGCGGAGCCGCAGCGGCGATGCTGTCAGTGCTGAGGCCAGCGCGTCAGTCGAGAACGAAGGAAAGCAGCACAGCACGGTCGCGGAGGAAGCTGGTCCGCGGCCTGATCGGACACAGGCCGGTCGTCGGGAGCCAGCTGGGGCTGAAGGCGGCGCGGGCGAGCACAACGGCGCGGCTGCGCGCGAGGGGAGCGGGCCTGACGGGCCCTCCAGCGACGCCCCGACCGATGCCGACACTTGCGCGGCAGCCCACGTCGCAGGGTCACCGTCCGCCGCGGAGGAGGGAGGGCCGGCCGCAAGCGGGGAAGCAGCTGCGCAGCCGCAGGGCGGGATGCTAGCGCAGGGGCCGGCGTCGGACTTCATCGGCCGTCGCACGCGCCGGCGGACCCGCGCAGAAGAGGACGAGGGCACCAGGAGGAGGAGGAGGGTGCGAGCGAGGAGGAGGAGGAGGGTGGTGGTGGCGCGCACGACAGGAGGGCGGCCAGCGCCGCACAGCCCTGCGGGCCGCATCCCCCCCCTCGGCGCAGCGCCGCAGCAAGCCTCCCCGTCCCCGTCCGGGCAGTCAGGGGTGGCCAAGTAACGCCAACGGGGATGCGCCCCTCTCAATGCCTTCGCCCCCGCCCCCTTCCCCCTGCCACCCCCTGGCCCCCTCCCCCTCCCTCCCCGGAGGATTCCTCCCCCCTCTCAGTCCCCCACCTGGGGCGACTCGAGCCGCTCCGAAATCCTGAGCAGCGGTTCCGCCGCCACCAGCGCGTCCACTGCCATCAGCTCCACCGCCTTGCACTTCCTGTGGCCCCCGAGTGCCCGTGTGGGAGTGGGTGGGCGGGTGGGGCGGCGGAGGGGGAAAGGGTGGGGCAGGGAGGTGGGACTTTGCTGGGACGTGTGCCCACCGCGCGGACTGCCCAGGTTCCAACGATTCGGGCGGTATGAATGCAGTAGGGGAGCTGGGCGCGGGGAGGGAGTAGCGGGTTGGGGAAGGGCGGGTTGGGGTGGGTGGGGTGGGGGTCGTGTGAGGTCGAGGCCGGGGCGGAGACGGGGGGATGGAGAGCCGAGCCCTCGAGCCGCTGCAGCCCGCTGGAGTGGAAGGCCCGGGTTTCATCACCAGAGGCACCGAATTCGGAATTTCGGACATCCCAAAAGCCTGACAGACAAACAGACAGACAGACAGACAGACAGACAGACAGGTCGAGAGCGACGGCCTTGCTTGGCGGACTTGTCCGACCGCATGCCGCCCCGCCCCGCCCCGGAGACATCCCCCCTCCCCCTCCCCCTCGCCACCCCCTCCCCGTCCCCGTCCCCAGCTCGTGATGCCCCCGCCATCTCGCTGTTACCCCCCTCCCCGTCCGCGGTCCCCCCCTTTACTGTACCTGTTTGTGTAGACCTTGCGGTGCATGGCCTCCCTGGCCCGGAACAGGTCCAAGATGTTGGGGTACTCGCTCCAGTGGTAGCACACCTCGTCATCAAGAACCTGGAGAGGGGCGGGCAGGGGGGGGGGTATAGGAAATTGGTAGACAATTTCAAACTGCGCTGCTGCCAGAGCGACGGTTCGACCGGAGAAAATTGGGCAAGGGGGGGAGGTTGCGGGGGCAGGTGAGGGAGGGTGTGTCAGATGCTGGCGGGCGGACGGACCGACACCCCCCGCCCCTACTGCCATGCCAGTGTCCTCAGCCCGTTAACCCCTCTGCCCCGCCCCGCCCCGCCCCGCCCCGCCCCGCCCCGCCCCGCCCGCCCCGCCCCGCCCCGCCCCGCCCCGCCCCGCCCCGCCCCGCCCGGGTGCTGTTCCCGAGGGCGCATTCCGGTCTGAGCCCCCCCTGGAGCAGTCAGCGCAGTGCCCAGTAGCACACCCACCACCTTGCCAGCACACCTGCTCCCGGTCCGGTCCGGTCCGGTCCGGTCCGGGCCCCACTCACGCCAACCCCCGGCCCCCGCCCCCGCGCACCCCCGCCTCTCGTGCCCCCTTTCCCCCCAACACACACACACGCACCTTGACCAGCCTCTTCTTCAGCAGTCGGTCGAAGTCGCAGCCCACCTTGACACCGCACATGGCGGCGTCCCGCTGCAGGTAGTCCACCTTGTCCACGTCCACACTGGGAGAGGGCGGGAGGGGGGAGGGGGGAGGGGAGGGGGAGGGGGGGGATGTGGGGTGGGTGGGGGGTACAGGAAATTGGTAGACATTTTCAAACTGAGCTGCTGCAAGCGCGACGGTTCGACCGGAGAAATTGGTGGGGGGTGGGGGGTGGGGGGAAATCGCTGTCAAAGCCATAAAAAAGCTCAGACCAGTGTAGAGTACAGTAAAGGTTGTTTATCGTACTGTAAAGTTATCCACGGGGATGGGATTGGTCGCGCTGGGCCAGGAGAGCCGTACGGGCGGCCCCCCAATCCCGGCGGCCGCATCACTCCCCCGCGTTGCCGGGCCGGGTCAAGGTGCAAGATGGGCACCTGCGCTGGTACGGCCGGTACGGCCGCGCGCATGTGACTCAAACATCGGTTTCGGGGCGTCGGTCGCCCAGGTCCCACGAGGCCGAGGAGGTCGAGGGAGGGTAGGGTTTAAATTGAAAAAAGAAATAAACCCGAAGAGGGTAGGGGTGTGTGAAGGGGGGAGGTGTATGGGAAATAGGTAGACATATTCAAACTGCGCGCGGGTGTGTGTTTTACTAAAGCAGGCAGAACAGGTGTGCGTGTGTAACAAGTGTGCGTGTGTCTGCGTGTGTGTGGGGGGGGGCCGGAATAGGGCTGCCTGCACATCTCCAGCAGCAGGCCGCGGGCCCCGCCCCCGCCCCGTCTGACCCCGAGCTGCCGAGAAAAGGAACCCATTTCGGGCTCCGTGAGGTCCCCCCTCCCCCTCCGGGCCTCCCCCCCTTGCCCGCCCAGGCCCCCATCCCCCGCATTAACTCCGGGTGAGCTCCAGGGTTCGTCCCTGGGGGTTTCGTTTTATTGTCGACCCCCGCCCCTCACCCGTTGCGCTTATTGGCGACGATGTCGAACAGGAAGCGGCGGCCCTGGCGCCACAGTCCCCCTCCGCCCCCCGCCCCCGCGGCCCCCGGGCGGTGCTCGGGGGGCAGTCCGTGGATGAGCTCCGTGATGCGGGGCACGTCCGAACTGACGAGTTAAGGGGGGGGCGGGAAAGCAGGACCCCGCGGGGGTTGGGGGGGCGGGGAGGGGGATATGGGAAATTGGGGCCGGAAGGGGCAGCAGCAGCAGCAGCGGGGTCAGGAGGGTGAGCTGGGTGCGCGGAGTCGGGTGGGTGCGCGGGGGTCGGGGATGTGTCGAGTTGGGGGCGCGCGGTGTGGGGGTTGGAGGAAGGCGTGTGGGGTTTGGAGGAAGGCAAGACAGATCGGGGTGGGTGGTCGACAGCAGCGGGCGGACAGCAGCGGTGCGGCGTGTGTCCTCAGGTAAGCTGGGCAGAAGTGCGTCTATGTGTGTGTATGTGTATGCAGCGAAGAACCCCCCCCCCCAGCCAGCCGGGGCGGCGGCGCCCAACCCCCCCACGGCTCCCTCGTCCCCCGCAGGGGGCGGTTCCTGCCCCTTTCCCCCCTCGTCCGCCAATGCCCCCCCTCCCCCCCTCCCCTCCCCCGGCATCCCCCACCTTTCGATGCCCACGTCGTAGTTGGTGATGATGTGGTCCAGAATGCGGTCGGACATCTGCTCATGACGCCTGAGGGGGGGAGGGCGAGAGGGGGGGGTATAGGAAAGTGGTAGACACTTTTAAACTAGGAGGGGGGTGTTAAGGGGCAATCGGGGAGGGGGAGGGGCAAGATCTGCATGGGCGGCTCGCCAGCCGCTAGCGAGGGGTGCGCGGTACCGGCGGTTGGGGGCGGTCTCAGTACCCGGTCTGGGTATGCCTGGGCGTGTATTTCTCACGTGCAAACCCCCCCTTCTCCCCCCCCCCCGGCAGCAAGCCCCCCCTCACCCGCCCGCAGCTTCATTACGTCCACCAAGTTCTCGTACATTCGCATATTCGCTCTGGCAGCAGCGCAGTATACATATGTCTACAAATTTCCTATTTACCCCCCCCCACCCGCACCTTCCCCCCCACCCGCAACACCCCCCCCACCACCCGCCCACCAGTGTGTGATGTTCAGTCGCTTGAGGAAGTTCTCAAAGGGGTGCGACAGCGGGCCGTGACCCAGGTCGTGAGTCAGTCCTGGAGATTAGGGGCAGCAGTGCAAGGGTGGGTGGGTGGATGGGTGGGTGGGTGTAGGGGAGGGAGGGAGGCAGGGAGGAGGGCAGCGGGGCGGTGTGCGGGGCGGTCAGGTGGGTGCGGGGCTGCGAAGAGCAACCCGGGGGGGGGGGCCGTACCGGGGCGACCGGCTAGGGCGTGACATGACCGCAGTACGGCAGTACGGCGGGATCCGGGGGGGAGCCCCCTTGGGGGGGAGGGGAACAGAGAGCCGCGCACAGCGGCGTGAGCAGCGGGTCCCCAACGACAGTGTGCCCACCCCGGGCGCGGGTGGATGACGACGGGCGGCGGCGGTGCGGGGGGTGGGGGGCTCTGATGCCCGATGGGGGGTGCGGAGAGGGGTCACACGGGAGCGTCTGTGTGCCGGGGTCCGGGGTCCGGGGTTTGGGGTTTGGGGTCCGGGTCCGGGGTTTGGGGTTTGGGGTGGGAAGCGCTGTGACACGGAAGCGCTCGGATACGTTGCAGCCCCCCCTCATACACCCCACCCCACCCCCACCCCCACACGGCACCGCCGCACCGCGGGGTATCCACCCGGGTCGTCAACTGGTCGGGATGCATCCCGGCAGCGGCTGCGATAAACAGCAACAGCAGCTCCCCCCGGCCCCCCGCCCCGCTGCCTACAACCCCACGCCCGCATTTTCTTCTCCTCTTACCCCCTTCCCCCCCGCGCAATTTGAATATGTCTACCAATTTCCTATACCAATCCCCTCCCCTTCCCCCCCTTCGGGTTTATTTCTTTTTTCAAATTTACCCCCCCCCCGCCGCGGCCCCCACCCGCCAGCGCCACCAACTTGACGTCCACGTCCTCCATGTCCACCGCCACTCCATCCACGGCCGCGGCCTTCTCGCCGCCCTGCTGCTTGAAGATGTGGCGGGCTACCTTGTACGACTGGGGGGGTGGGGCACAAGGGACCGGGGGGGCGGGGGCGGGGCCAGGGGACCTAGGGTCGGGACCGGGGCGGGGAGCTCACCAGAGGGGGGTCGGCTGCGAGGGCGCGGGCGGATCGCACGAAGGAGGGAGGGGTTCGAGCTGCCCAGGCGCTGCCACGGAGCAGCTGCCGACACCCGGACAGGCGCCGTCCCGCCGAGTTTGGGGCGCCGACGGAGGTCCGGGAGCTGGTGTCCGCACCCCTGGCGGTCGAACAGCATCCCAGGAGCCCTGCACAACCTGAGCGCCATCCCCTCACCCCGCCATCCCCGGTGCCGGTTCGTTGCCACCCCGCCCCCGCACCCACATACCCATATTTGTCAATAACGACAGCGAAACAGCAACACCCCCGCACCCCACCCTGCCTTCAGCGAGAAGGCCGGCTGGCTGGGTCAACCCCCTCCCTTCCGACCCACCTCCCCCAGCCCTGCCCGCCCTCCCTCCCCCAGCCCTGCCCGCCCTCCCTCCCCTCGCCCTGCCCGCCCTGCCCTCCCTCTCCACCCCCGCCCCCCTGCCCGCCCTCCCCTCCCACCTTGTGTGCGGTCCCCAACGAGTGCTCGAAGCGCGAGTGCACCGCCCCCGGGAACACGAACTTGGTAACCCCCAGCTGCGACAGGCTCCGCAGCCGCTGGAAGGGCGGCGTGTCGATGACCCGGACGCAGTAGGACCGCAGGCTGGGGGGTGGCGGGGGGGAGGGGGGCCAGTGGGTTGGGAGGGGGAGTTGGGAAGGGGCGTTGGGAAGGAGTGAGTTGGGAGGTCGGGTACTCAGTGCAAATGAAAAAGGGGAGGGCGGTGGGGGGAGCTCGGGTACAGGAAATTGGTAGACATGGAAACACTGCGCAGGCTGTCAGAGGAGAGGTGGATCAAGGGATGAATCAGCAAAGAAAGGGTGGGGGGGAGGTGTGTGGGGGGGAGGTGTGTGGGGGGGAGGTGTGTGGGGGGCGGGAGGTGCGGTGGTGGGGGGGAGGTGCGGGTTGATGGGGGGTGCGCTCTAGGGGTCGGGGTCGGGAGGTCGGGGTCGGGAGGTCGGGGTCGGGAGGTCGGGGTCGGGCAGCGGCCAGCGGGGGCTGCACGACGGGGTGGCAGCGTGGTCCGGACGCGCCACCCTGACTGTCTGCGACGGGACAGCCCTCGCGATGGAATGCCAGACTGACTGACTGACTGACCGACTGTGTGTGTGTGTGTGTGTGTATGTGTGTGTGTGTGTGTGTGAATCGTTACATATCTGCCGGGCCGACACCGGCCGGGGGCGCTAACCCGCCCCATACGGGAGACCGCCGAAGCACTTCCCCCCGGATACGGGGGAAAGGGGCGTAAGGGGCCTCTGTCCCCTCGCTCTCAACCAAGGGCGCGTGCCCGATCCCCGAGGATCGGTGACCGCTGTGCCCCCTCAAGGGAGTGGGCGAAGGCCCATCCCGGGCGGTCTGCGCCTCGCAGTCCGCTGTTCAACTGCCTCAAGTCCTTGCAGCACCCAGGGCGCGTTTCGGAGGCGCGCCCCTGCTTGGTGCGGTAAAACTAGCCTGGTCCCGCGTCCCAACCTAATCGTACTAGCTAGGGTTGCACCCTCCGGCAGGCCTGCCTGCCCAGCTGAGCCAGAAGTGTGTGTGTGTGTATCATTACATATCTGCCGGGCCGACGCTGGCCGGGGGCGCTAACCCGCCCCATACGGGAGACCACCGAAGCACTCTCCCAGAGAACTGGGAGAGGGGCGAGGAGACACAGCACGGGACCACAAGGGTGCCGTGCACCCGGGGCCTCTAGCCCCATCTAAAACGCGCCACGAGGTCAGGCACCAAGCCAGCCTGCCTTTATAAAGCCGATCACGGGGCCAACTCAAACAAAACCCCTACGAAGCACTTTCCCCCCGATATGTGTGTGCAGCGGTCATCGGTTATTGGTTTGGTGCTCTGTTGCGGTTTCGCTGTCCTTGTCGACTCAAGGGAGGGCCAACGGGTTCATGTGCAGTTCCTGAACGTGCCCCGGACAGCGCGAGGGCACCCCCCCCGGGATGTCCCCCTCCTTCGCATCCCGTTACAGACCCCACCTGAAGGTGCCGTCCACGCAGTCCGTGAATGCGGTTGCGCCGTCGCTGTCCATTTCCCTTTCCCCAGCAGACGCGTCCATCGTGGCGAGTGGCTGGCGAGGTGCACGGCCGAGGTGTGCCCCTCGGGTCAGGTCCTCAAGCTCGCGGGGCTTGAGGCAAAGCTGTCCGCGGAATGATCGTGATAATGTTGGCAGCTAGCGGCTGCAATAACCAGTTGGCGGCCGATCCATTCCACTTACAAAACCACCACCCCGACGTGCTGCGAGCGAGCGGCCAAAGCGCGCAAACTCATTCCGCGCCTTTGGCAACTGTTTTGATCACCCTAATATCAATACGATGCGATGCAGTAGCATACGCGCACGAAAAGGTCGAGCTATCACCTCTTGCTATCACAGTCCAAGGTGTTTCAAGACTTCAACTCCCAGTCGCTTGGTGATTAAATGTTGATCCTAAGGGTCGTCCAATTTACTCTGCTCCGTGCGCCTGTCGCTCGTGGGTGAGCTCGCCGCCGCAAACCTTCATTGCTTTCTTGACAATTGCAATTATATGAATGGCGAAATCACCGCACCCCCGATACATCGATAACCGCGTAACAGGTCGCTTCCGCTTCAAAAATTGTACGGCAACCTGCAACTGAATTGCACGACATGCCCTTCACGCCGTTCACGGGCGCACGGTGATCTGCGCGTTTCATGGCCCTGATTGGTTTGTGATGTTTTCATTGAGGCAACGTGCCAGAGCATTGCGGTCAGCCCTCTTGCATTGCCGCCAAGTTGTAATCAGGCGAAAACCTAGGGACGCAATCTTCCACAGCTATTATTAATTGCTCAATACGTAATGAGGCAGCAAATGTCCGATGCGTGCATGACTGTCTCAGTTTCAGCATGGCACAATAGCAAATATGTCTGTCACGGCGCCGTTAGTAAGCTTCCATCATGCACGTCCACCTTCTCTATGATTCCGTCATTACATTAATTGTTCAGGCGCAACGGGTTCCGGGGATGCTTTTAGCTCGGGACATCGCCGTGGCGGGAGATGAATCTGTGCCCATCGGAGCAGATCAGCCGATCCGATGCGGGCCTCCAACAACATATTTACAAAAACAACTAGCAGCGTTGCAGCGATACAACGTCATGGCCATGGAGCTGGGCGTTCCCGCACACGTGCTGGGCACCCTCGCGCGGGGAGGCCTGCTGCTGCAGGGCCCCTCACGGAGGGAAGCAGCGCTGCGATTATACCGCCCCCGTCAGCGCGCCGTGGCAACTTCCCTGGCCGTCGGTGCATCCACTGGCACCTCAGCTACAAGTCACCAGGCCCCGGCCGATGTCACCGGGGGGCTCTCAGCAGCATGTGGGTCACCCGACCCCCCCGAGCGCAACGGCCAAGCCCCCTCAGCGCGGACCGCACCCGCCATGAAATGTGACAGCGCCATCATCGACACCGAATTCGATTGGGCCACACTTGTCAGCAGGACCTTGCCACGCTTCTACCGGTATCGCGCCGAAACCTGGAAATCCTCAATAACCGCAACAACGACAACTACAACAGCAACGACGACGACAACGACGGCGGCGAAGACGATGACGACCACGGCCAGCGGCGGTCGGAGCGGCAAGGCGCCTGGCCGCCGAGGCGCCGGCGGCGCCGCGGCAGACGACGACGGCGGCCCGTCCCCTGACGTGCTGGTCCTCATCCAGCAGCACCTGACCCGTTACCCGCCCGGCGAGCTGGCGCAGCAGCTGCTGCCCGACTGCACGTCTGCGGCGGCGGAGTCGACAACCGGCAACCAGACCCTGAACGTCCGCACGATCTACACGGGCGTCGCGGTGCGTATGTGTGTTATTTCAGCAGGCAGAACAGGAGTGCGTGACATGCGAGGGGCCAAGTGGCGCCCAATAGTTTGCCCGTATGCGCATATAATATACCCATTGCCCGATCCATATAAGAAATAAAAGACTGTGTATGTGTGTGGGGGGGTTGGGCGGTGACGTGTGTGGGTGTGGGTGTGGGTTGCGTATCTCCTTGGCAGATGATCATGGTCGAGTGTACGGCAATTGATATGTATCGGACGGGTCTCCTCGCGCATAACACGGGCAGGTCCCCTCAAGAGCTGCCGGTGGGCGTGCAGGGCCCATACCCGCCAAGCGCACCGCGCGCCATCCCCCGGCTCCATTCGCGACCCACTCATTCGTGACCCAATTCGAGGCTGCTTGGTTAGCTAGCTCACCTCAGTCCTTATACCCCCCCCCATGTCTAATAGTTTCCTATACCCACCACCACCACCACCACCCCACTGCGGCTCCAGGACACGACGCTGAGCGGGTACGACACCCTTCCGGGACGAGCCGCCGTAACCATTGGGCTGCTGGGCATGCTGGCGCTGGATCAGGCGCTGTTCGGCCGCGTGCCACGTGCGCGGGGGGCCGAGGCGCCGCGGCCCGAGGCCGAGGCCACCCCCTCACAGGCGCCCGCGGCGGGGCCGGGGCCGGGGCTGGGGCGGGCTGGGGACATGCGGTCGGGGCACATGCGCACCGCCGTGGTGCTGGCGGATGCGCTGCTGCAGAGTCGCGGTGTTGGGTCGCTGACCCTCCACGAGCTGCAGTGCTTCGTCATCGTCCTCGCCTGTGTGCAGGTGCGGGCACCGGGGGGGGGGGGTGGCGGTGGGGTGGGGTCGGAGGCGGAGGGAGAGGGGGGAAGGTGGAGACGGCCCAGACACACCCAGCCCGGCGACAAATTAGTAGCGACTAAAACGGGGCAGGGCGAGGGTGGGTGTAGGAAGGTGGTAGACAATTTGAAACTGCGCGAGGGTGGCTGGTAAGTGGAGGGTGGGTGGCTGTGTGTGTGCGTGTGCGCGTGTGTGCGGGACGGGCTCGGCGCCCAAACGGAAACGGCTCTGCGGTGCCGCCCTGGCATGGGTAGCTCCCGCCACGTCAAGGATTTACTGGCTTTGCCGACGAATGGACGTCCATGGCGGTGCCGCGGCCACTCGCCGTACCTCAGGGCGTACTCGTAGCTCCTGGAAGAGGGGCGGGGGACGGAGGGGCGGGGGACGGAGGGGCGGGGGACGCTGAGTCCGCCGGGTGGCTGGCTGGTTGGCCAGCTGGCGTGCGGTCATATGGGTCATCCCCTGTCCCGCACTGCAGTCCTGCCCTTCCATCCCCTGGGGCCCCCTCCCCTGGGGCCCCATCCTCTTCGATCCCCTGACGCCCCTTCCATCCCGTGCCATCGCCTGCCTGTCCCCTGTCCCACCGTCCCCTGTCGCTCTCCGTCTGTCCATCGCAGCCCAAGCTGACACTGAACCTGCACGGCGCCGCCGCCGCGGACCTTTACGCCCCCGCGTCCTCACTGGCGCTGCTGCTCGGCATCGCCCGCGGGCTCGCATCGTTCGAAGGCTTCCGTACCGTGTACGACACTGCCCGCGCGTGGGCGGTGACTGGGTACCTGTCGGCGGTGCACGAGGCGGCGACCCGGGCCGCGGCGGCCGAGGACCTGTACCTGCATCAGCCCCGGCGGTTCCTGGACATGTACATGTGCAACGTCGCGAAGCTGATGACGTCTCAGTGGGACAGTCCTCGCGCCGGGGCACGTCCTCGCGGGGCCCACGCAGCGCCGGAGCCCCGCGGCGGGAGCGGCCCCAGCAGTGGCAGCAGCAGCGGTGGCAGGGGCAGGGGCAAGGCGGGGGCGGGGGCGGGGGCGGGGGCGGGGGCGGGGGCGGGGCAGGACGAGGGCCCCCTGGGCCCTTCCTCCTGGTGGGTGGACATCCTCACGCGGCTCTCGAGCGCGCTGCCGCGCGCCCCGCCGGTCCCCGGCGGGGCTCCGAGCCGGTCTGCGCCGCTGTGTCTGACTCCGGAGGGGCACTCGGAGGAGGGGCAGCGGACCGAGCTGCTGAAGCTGCTGCTGGCCGTGGGACTCGACGGCGTGAGTACAGTACGTGTGTTATGTAAGCAGGCAGAACAGGAGTGTGTGTGTGTGTGTAAAAGAGAACTGAGCCGCGAGAAGCGAAGTCCAGCGCAATGTGTGTGTGTGTGTGCGTGTGTGTTCAGAAACGAACCCGCCCAACTTGCGTGTTTTTAAAAAAGAGAGCCGCCCGATCCAAAGTTCCCAAACCAGTTGCAGATGTACTTTACAGTTGCGTTGTGTGGAAAAGGGGAGGAGGAGGCCAGAGGGCAATCCATGCAAGGGCGGGGGGGGCCGCGCGGGCGGGGTAGCACCTTTCGGGCGTACGGGAAAATGGGTGCGGGTTTATGGAGAGGTCGGACGGGCGGGGAAGAGGGCTGTGGGGAGGTGGACGGCGCGCGTGGGGCGGGGCGACCGCTGGGCTCGCTTGGGCGGTCGGGGCGGTGTGTTGGTGAGACGGGCCTCGGAGGTCTCTGGTCAGCGGCATGGCCCCACTTGCAACGGAGCGGCCAAACGGGCTGTGGACGAGTCCCTCCTCCTCCTCCTCCCCTGGTGGTGTGAGCGATGGGGTCCCTCCTCCCAGCTGGGGTCGAGAGCCCAGAGTCAGCCGCTGGCAGCGCCAGTGTGTTGGGGGGGGGGTGTAAGGGGGGAAAGGCAAGGAAGGCGGGGAAGGGCAGGGGGCCTTCTGTTGTCAACAAACGCACGCACGGCTCACCAACGCCCTCACCCCCACCCTCACCCGCCTCTTCGTGTCTCTCCCCCGCCCCGCCCCTCGCCCTCTGGCCGCCAGTGCTGCCGCTCCGTAGTGGCGGTGGGCCCCAAGGCCATCAAGGCCGCCCTCACCATCGTCGGCTTCCTGGGCGGTCTCCGCCTGGAGTCATCGCAGCTGGCCAGCCAGCTGCTCCGGAGCGCCGCCGACGCCTCAGCCTCAGCCGCAGCCGCAGCCCAGCAGCAACCCGACCCCGACTCTGCCTCCCCACACGAGCAGGCAGGGCAGGGCCAGGCAGGCAGCGGCCAGGGCCAGGGAGGCAGCGGCCAGGGCCAGGCAGGCAGCGGCCAGGGCCAGGCAGGCAGCGGCCAGGGCCAGGCAGGCAGCGGCCAGGGCCAGGCAGGCAGCGGCCAGGGCCAGGCAGGCAGCGGCCAGGGCCAGGCAGGCAGCCGCGCGGTGGTCCCAGGCGGGGAACCAACAGTGGGGTGCCGGATAGCGGGCCCGGCCGTCGCGGCGGCGGGGGAGACGACCACGGGCGTCGGTGGCGGGGGCACCGACGGCGGCGGGGGCAGCGGCCCGAACTGCGGGGCCGCGGCTGAGGGCCTCCTGGCGGTGCGGCTGATGACCAGCGCCCAGCTGTACGGGCAACACGCCAAAGTAGGGGCGCGCGGGGGAGGCCGTCGGGCGGTCGGGGCGGTGCGAGGAGGGGTTGGGGGAGTGGGAAAGGCACGGTGTGGCGCGAGCACAGGGCCGGGCGGAGTCGAGGACCTGAGGTCGTTGGGCACCAAAGGACGCACCCGGTTGAGGGGGGACGGGAACTTGGGGTGCGTAGGATGCGGTGCGTGTTGTGGAGAGAGGCGGAGGGGTTTCGCGGCGTGTGGGACGTGTGCATCCATGTCCTCGGGGGGGGGGGGGAGGGGCGCAGGGACGCGGCTCGTCCAGGGAGGGGGGCGGGGCGGCTGCGCTCCTCCCCCCAGAGAGTGCCCCTCCCTCTCGATGTGAGGTGAGGGAGGGGGAGGGGCGCCGGGGCCCCTCCGCCCCGGTTGCGCACCCCCTCTCCCCCCCCCAAACCTGGCACCCACCCCCCGGCCGCTGCGTCGCTGCCGCCCCCCTGCCGGACCGGCTCCCGTGCCGGACGAGGGGGCGGCCGGCTGCCCCCTGAGGGGCAGCGAGCCCCTCACGCCGTTCCGCGCCGCGCCGCCGCCCCTCTGCCCCGGCTGCCCTCGCTGTGTCAACAACGACACAGCGAAACCGCAAAAGCGCACCTGACCGATATCCGCCGGTGTTGGGGACGGACGACGACACCCTCCCTGGAGAAGTGAGACTGTGAGCGCCCGACCGCCGCGGGGCGACCTGCGTGCCCATCACCGCCCGCCCCGGCGCTCCCCCGCGCTGCCCCCCCTGGTCCCCACCCACACGGCACGATCCCACGGCCGAGTCCCTTGAACGGGCTACTTGTCTCTTCGCGTCGTGCCGCTGCTCCGGAACCTCATGGCGGTTGGCGGTTGGCGGTTGGTGGGGTTCGTTTGCTTCGTTCTTCGGGCCTTGGGTGGTCGGTTTCCTACATTCCCTTCAGAAGTCTGCCTGACATGTGGCGCGGACTCCCCGCTACATCCCTAGGGTGTATTTATACCTGCTGCCCCCCAGCCAGGCTGGTGCCCCCTTCCCGCCTCCACCGCCGCAGCCCCCCCCTCCGAAACCGCCGCCGCCCCCGGCCCCACCCCCACCCCCGCGCCCTCGTCCCCGCAGCCCCAGCCGCCGCAGCCGGTGGATCCGTACTGTCCGCCGGAGGGCACGCCGGGTGTGGTGGCGGTGTCGGTGCTGCCCCTTCCCGCCGCGCTGACGGACCACCTGCAGCGGGCGCGGGAGCGCGCCCCCTGCCTGTACGAGAGCCGGCCGCTGGCGGCCCGGGAGCAGGTGGCGGCGGCCCTGGTCGGCTACCTGCGCGACTGCCACGCGGTGTCGGTGTCCTGTTTGATGCCGGGGCTTCTGGAGCAGATCGTGCTGTGCGGCGCACGGGTGGGCTGGGCAGGGCTCGTGGGAGGGCTGGGCAGGGGCGGTGGGAGGGCTGGGTGGGTGGGGTGTTTCAGTTGCGTCCAGGTGGGTCTGGTTTGGGTTTCCATTTCGGGTTCAGGTAGACTCGGTTGGGTACAGTTGAGCTCACTTCGGGTTCAGGGAGATTCAGTTGGGTTCAGGTAGGTTCCGTTGGGTTCAGTTGCGCGCAGGTGAGGTACGGGGGGCCGGAGCTGGTCGGTGCTGTCGGACGGGGTCGGGGACCTGAGGCAGTGCCGAGTGGCCGCAGCGAGGGACTGGAGGGGGGGAGGGGGGCCGCTGTGCCGAGAGGAGTCCGGGAGGTCCATTATTAGACCCATGGGTCGAGCAGCAGAAGGGCGGAGTCCAACCGCTGGGGGGGGGCGCACCGCGCGGTGGGCTGGCGGCATTTCGCGGGCTCAGTTCAGTTCAGTTCAGTTCAATTGGGTGCAATGCAGTTCCGTTCAGGTCGGCCCCCCTGGGTTTTATTTCACTGTGACCCCCTCCCCTCCCCCGCCTCCGCCCGCCGCCTCCCCCCCCCTTCCCCCCAGGCCCGCGCTGATCTCCTGCGGGAGGGTATCGACGTGCTGGTGGTGCCCGAGTGGGACATGCCCTCCCGCACCCACCTGCTGAGGGACGCCGCGGACTTCGTAGCGGCCGCCATGGTGGCGCCACAACGGGGGGGACCCCGGGGGGGCGGCGGCGGCGGCGGCAAGCCGCCGCAGCGGCAACCAGCAGCGGGCTGCAGCCTGGAAAGCGGGGGAGGGGCCGGGGCCGGGGACCGGGCGGCGGGGAGGGGTTTGGAGACTGGGTGCGCCGCGCAGTCCCGGCAGTCGGCGTCGGGGTCAGCGGTGCTGCGGGGAGTGCGGGCGGAGGGGGTGCAGGGGGAGGACGGCGGGGAGCGGGAGCCGCGCTTGCGGCCCGACTGGCGGGGTCGGCGGCGTTGCGCGCTGAATGGGGTCCTCAGTGCGGCGCTGCAGCTGCGGGGAGCTCCGGACACCCTGGCGGAGGTGGAGGAGGCGGCTGGGGGCGGAGAGGAGGAGGAGGAGGCGGAGGCGGAAGCGGAGGCGGAAGCGGAGGCGGAGGGACAGGGTTGCAAGCCTTGCAAGGGGGGAGGGGAGCCGTCATCCGGCGAGGGGATGGGGTCTGGGCAGTCCGCTGACAGTGCGGAGAGGCAGCGATGGGTGCTGAGTGGCACGGTGCTGAATTGGCTGAAGCTGACGTTTCTGGCTTTCGAGTTGCCGCAGGGGGCCGGGCTGGGCGCGCCGTTGCCGCTGGCTACGGGCGGGGAGGGTCTTGCGCGGGGCTTCCCGCGGAAGTAGTTGCATGGGGAGCTGGCAGCTGAGCGGAGGGGGTGGTGGCGTGCTAGGTCAGGTCATCTGTGAGGTCGGTCAGGTTTTCCTCCTGCTCACGTCGTTGCGACGTGTTGCTGAAAATCATATGTTTAAATGCTTCAATGAATGATTGTGAAATTGAAACGTTCAAAGATTGCATGAACAAAAGGTCCTGGTGGAGTCGTCCTGCCATGTTGCCTGCTTAGGCTTGGGACCTCGATAGAGGTGATGAAACGCTGGGCGTCCTTGGAGGTGAGAGATGGCTTTGGTGCTGTCAAGGAGCCGTCTGCACCGAGAACCGCGATGGACGCACTGCGCTTCCTGCGATTTCTAGGTGCGCCTACAGGACGCCTGGGGCCTGGCCCACTCAGAACACAACGCGCGACACTTGCCATAATATGATCAAATGGCGTCTTCAATAAGAACAAAATAACAAGTAGTATCCCGTGAAAGTCTAGTTCTCGCTGGCCTGTTCACTTCGTACAAGGCTTCAATGAATAAATAATTAAGCCACGCATGTGGATCGGCTTCCGAGGTACATTCTGAATTGCTTAACGTCCTGGCCGACGTGTGCACAGGTGCAGACAGATTTTAGAGCACAACAGACTCTCGTGAAAAAAGGGCCCCATAGGATGAGGTGGCCAATTCATTTTTCAAACGCAGTTTGTCTCCCAATGCAATCTGCCTGAGAGGGAGGAGGCTGGTGCACTCGAACGCTATGCGGGGCGCCGCATAACAACGCCACCACCGGACGCAACTCCACCGCCCAATCGCCGCAGCAGCCCCGCAGTCAAATGACTTCCGGACAAGGCCCTCCCCGGGCGGCATAGTGGGGAGTCATGTGCGGTTATTCGCATGTGGGAGCCCTCGAGAGAGGACGACAGCTCGGAGGCCCTGTTCACTGCCCTGCAGCGCCACGCGCGGGTGGCCGCCCAACTTGGCCTTCCTGTCCACCTCCTGTCCGGCCGGCTCCACCTGCAAGCCCGCCACCGCGACCAACTGCGACAGGCCAAGAGAGCTGCCTGGGCCAGAATAGCAGGGGTCTCCCCGTGTGCGCTACATCCGCCTCGTCCACACGGCCCGGCGTCGAGTGACCCCGCTGCCGCCCCGGCCGCAGCCGCCAACCCAGCACACCGCCCTCCCCTCCCTCTCCCCCTCCCTCTCCCCCTGCCTCTCCCTCCCCATCTCCTCCTCCCTCCGGAGAGCTCTCTTCCGCTGCCTCCCGCATCAACACACCCGGGTGCGGCGGCTCAGTGATGCCCAGCCCACCTGCACCCGCAGACGCACCCCCTCTCCCTCCCAGCCCTGGCCCCGGCCCCGGCAACCACCCCCTCACAAACCCCGGACCCACCTCTCCTTCGACGAGCCAAACGAGCCAAACCCAGACCCACAGCCAGCATCCCGACCATCCACCCCAGCCGCCCCAACAACCGGGCGCCTCCACTCCCTCTGGCGGGCTCCAAGTCAGTGGCAACGATAGCAGCAGCAGCAGCAGCAGCAGCAGCAGCAGCAGCAGCAGCAGCAGCAGCAGCAGCAGCAGCAGCAGCAGCAGCAGCAGCAGCAGCAGCAGCAGCAGCAGCAGCAGCAGCAGCAGCACCACCACCACCACCACCACCACCACCACCACCGGCCTAGGCCAGGTGTCCGCAGGTGGCGAGTCCGGAGGCTGCCCGCCCGACCTCGGGACTGAGCGGGGGGATGCGCAGCCGTGGGTGGGTGCGGGTGATACGAGGCTCCCACTCCGGAGCTATCTGATGAGCCCACGGGAACCCCCGGCTGGGGCTGGGGCTGGGGCTGGGGCTGGGGCTGGGGCTGGGGCTGGGGCTGGGGCTGGGGCTGGGGCTGGGGCTGGGGCTGGGCTGGGGCTGGGGCTGGGGCTGGGGCTGGGGCTGGGGCTGGGGCTGGGGCTGGGGCTGGGGCTGGGGCTGGGGCTGGGGCTGGGGCTGGGGCTGGGGCTGGGGCTGGGGCTGGGGCGAGGATTAACCTACTGATGGCCGAATACTTTCTAACGGCGGAGGAGCTGTCCGCGCTCAACTCCGGCTTGGACTCGGCCGGGGGCTCGCAGCCGCCGTTGGAGCCGCCGGACGACGAGAGGGAGGAGTGGCAGGAGTGGAGACAGACTCGCCGACGGAGGCCATACCGGCAGCCCGAACCGCAGTGGGCCCAGCCGCGCCCGCAGCAGGGTTCCCTCGCCTCTCATGCCGTACTCCCGGGCAGTACAGCCAGCGGCTCCAGGAGCGTGCAAGACCGGGTGGCGGGTGGCGGGTCCCGGGGTACCCCGCCCCAGTCCGAACACGGCACGGGGCGGCCGCTGCCATGGGCACGCTTGGCGGGGGCCCTGGCGGACCGCAGCTCAGCGGAGCCCCGGGACCCTCGGGGGCCGAAGGGGGCGGTGGAGTCACCGCGGGAGGTCGGGGTGGTGCGGCCGGGTGCTGGGGCGCCAGATGAGGTGTCGGGGGCCGGGGCCGCCTGGGGGGCGAGGCTCGACTGCAGGCGACCACCGCCACCCCCCCCCCCCCTCCACCACGAACACCACCGGCGGCGGCGCCGCCGCCGCCGCCGCTTCCACCTCCGGCCCCGGCGCCGCCAGCGGACGCTGAGCCGCCGCCGCCACCGCCACAACCCGGGTCGGATCCGTCGGTACCTGACGCCGTAGCTCCGGATACGACCATTGCTTTACGGCCTGCAGGGGCTTTAGAAGGAGCAGCAGCAGCAGCAGCAGCAGGAGGTGCCGTACAGCAGCCGGCGGGCGGTGAGCCAGGAGGGGCGGGCGCAGGGGGCTCCGCGCCTGAGGAGGGGCAGGGGGCGGTGTCGCCGTCGTCAGCCCCACCAGACGCCGCCACGAGAGCAGCCGTCGCGGCAGCCGCAGCCGCAGCCGCAGCGGCGGCGGCAGCGGCAGCTCTCCGAGGCAAGTGCCAATATGAACCAGGGGGTTACCGAGTGCCCGTAACATTTACCGCTTGCAGAGCGAAACAAGGACTCTCGTTGCGGGCTCCCCACGTTCACTGCCCCTTCGGTCCGATGTCCCGCAGGCGCACCAAGAAGAAAAGTTGTTGTTGCAGTGTCAGCGGCTACAGCAGCAGCCGAGAAGGTAGTGACACCAGCCGCAGCCGCAGGAGCGCCGCCACCTCCTCCGACGGCGGCAGGGCCCATGACGGGTTTCCCGGCGGGTGAATCCGTTGCCTCCGTCGCAGCCCTGACTGGGCTCGTACCCTGCACGGATGACCTCACCCAAACCCTCGGCTACCGAGACGCCTTCTGCCGCCGGCCGGCTCAGGCCCACCAGATGCTCCTCTTGGAGGTGGGGGTGGAGGTGGACTCGGACGAGGAGGCCGAGGGGGAGAGAGCGGGAAGGGCGAAAACAGCGGCAGCCATCCAGGCGGGTGCAAGGGCGGCGAGGGCAGCGGCGGCGACGGCAGCGGCGGCGACGGCAGAGGTGGCGAGGGCGGCGGAGGAGCCGGACAAGGAGGGGGCCAATCGCGCGGAGCTGCCGCCGCCTCCGCCGCTACCGCTGCCAGCGACTGAGTCAGCTCCCCTCCCATCCGCGGGCCCGGAGACCGCCGACGTCCCCTCGGCCTCCCGGGCCAACCCGCAGGACTCCGCCCCCAGGTTGGTCCGCCTGGGTGTGTACCCGCTGGACTGCTTCCTGTGCCCGCCCCACCAGCCCGACGTCTCCAGAGGGGACCTTGCGTTGGACTTCATGGCGTGGGGGGGGCAAGAGGGTTCAGAGCTCGGGGCGAGGGTGCGAGGGGGCGGTGAGGAGCGGGAGGGAAGCCTGGAGGCGATGCTAATGTCGGAGGAAGAAGAGGGGCAAGAGGGTGAGCAGGAGGAAGAGGGGCAGGAGCAGGAGGAGGGCGGCAGACGGGACGCGGATGTGACGCCAGCCGTTGCGGGTGAAGCTGGGGCGGGGAAGGGCGTCGGGGGGCTCTGGGAGGCGCGGCCGCGCCAAGCACCCTACGTGCCCTTGTTTCTGGAGGAGTTGATCGAGCAGCAAGCGGAGGAGGCGGCGGCGGAGCTGCAGGCGGCACGGGAGGAGTGTATGACGTTGCGTTGGGAGTTGAAGGCGGCAGAGGCGGAGGCGGCGGAGCTGCGGGCGGCACGGAAAGGATGTATGACATTACGTCGGAAGCTTGAGGAGGCGCAGGTAGAGGCGGCCGAGCTGAGGCCAGCGCGGGAGGAGTGTACGACGTTGCAACAGAAGCTTGAAGCGGCGGAGGCGGAGGCGGCGGAGCTGCGGGCGGCGCGGGAAGAGTCTATGACGTTGCAACAGAAGCTTGAAGCGGCGGAGGCCGAGGCGGCGGAGCTGCGGGCGGCGCGGGAGGAGTGTACGACGTTGCAACAGAAGCTTGAGGAGGCGCAGGTGGAGGCAGCGGAGCTGCGGGCGGCGCGGGAGGAGTCTAAGACGTTGCAACAGAAGCTTGAAGCGGCGGAGGCGGAGGCGGCGGAGCTGCGGGCGGCGCGGGAGGAGTGTACGACGTTGCAACAGAAGCTGAAGGTGGCGCAGGAGGATTGTACGGCATTACATCAGAATCTTGAAGCGGCGGAGGCGGAGGCGGCCGAGATGCGGGCTGTGTGGGAGGAGTGTACGAAGTTACATCAGAAGCTTGTGGCGGCGGAGGCTGACGCGGCGGCGGCACGGCGGCAGCAGGGGGAAATGCAGGAGCAGCTGCATCGGCAGCTGGAGACGGCGCGGGCGGAGGGTGCGGCGGCAGCGCGCGACGATGCGGCGATGCGGCTTAAGGAGGCCAATCAGCAGGTGGGAGGGACCGCGGGCGCGCGGAGGCGTGGGGAAATTCTGGGTGCTGGCGCGCCTGCGGTGCTCCAGCGGTGTTGGATTACACGAACATCAAAGGGCAGGGCCTCCCAGTTGTCCTTGCGGTACATCTGCCGTATTGGATCTCAGCGGCCACCTGGGCAGTGGCCAACGGTCAGCAACCGATGCGCGTCCCCCGTGTATGGAAACGTCCAAACCTTCACCCCTCCCACGGTATGTCTTGATTAAGACCCCCGCCCCTCCCGTTATTTAAAGGCCCCCGTGCACCATCTCGTAAAGCGTTGAACCAGAACAGCTATCTACCGTACCCATTCTGAGCTGTACGGCAGTACTGCCGTACAGCCCAAGAAGGCCCCACTCCGCTGCTGCGGCTGCCCGCTGTCGCACACGGGCTGTGGCCCAGCAATGTCACTCTAGAGGCCGCTGGTCTCCTCTGCCCCCTCCCTTCCCTCCTCCTCCCCCTCGGCGCTCCTCCGACCCTAACACCCGACCCCTCGCGAGTCAGCATGGATTATATATTTTATAATATAATAGATATTATATGTATAAAATAATATATATATATATATATATATATATATATATATATATATATATATATATCAGCCTCCCAACTGAACATCGCACAGCGCCCCGAGAGATCCCATTGCCTGGGCGTCAAGGGTCCGACGGGTTTATTTCTATTGGTCGGTTGCCCGGTGGCCAGGTCTGGGCGGGGTGGCGATCGTTGGATTGTTTCCCCAACGCATGGTGACCCGGCGATGTACGACCCGAACACACCGTGTACGGCGGAACGGTGTACGGGATCCCGCAGGCGAGGGCGTTCTCGAAGGAGGCGGCGCAGCACCGGTCCCGGATCGCTGCCCTCAAGGAGCAGCTGCAAGCCGCGGAGGACGCGCTCCAGAAACTGCAAGCTGCGGAGGACGCGCTCCAGCAGCGGGGGCGGGCGCACGAGGCCGAGGTGCAGCGCCTGCGGCAGCAGCTCGCGGAGCGTTCGTCTGCACTGGAGGTGATGCGGCGGAGGTATGTTACAGGTGGATCGGGAGCTGGATCGATACGGCCATAGGGGAGAGGCGATGCGGTCATGCGGGTACGGTGTAGTTATCATGATTGTTTCGGAGCCCGGCCTCAAGGGGGTGGGTACCGCTGGAGCTCCCCGGGTCAAGACGGGGGTTGCACCGGCTGTCTGCTGTCGTACCGTGCCGTACCATGCCGTACGTCAGCCGTACACGCGCGGCCCGCTGTATGTTCCCCTTCCACCCCGGTTCGCAGGGCCTTCCACGAGTCCCTCCAGCTTGAGGAGGTGGCGCTACTCCGAGCGCGCGTGACCCAGCTCGCCACCGAGGCCAGGCGCCAGTCGGTCGCAGCCGCCGTAGCTGCCGCGCGGGTGGCCCCCCTGGAGTCCGAGCTGCAAGAGCTGCGGGCCGCACTGAAGGCGGCCGAGGTGAGTACCTTCTTGCCGCACGGAACGTGTGTGTGTCATTTAGGCAGGCAGAACAGGAGTGCGTGACATGCGAGGGGCCGATCGGTGCGTGCCCGATAGTTTGCCCGTATGCGTATATAATATACCCATACCCAATGCCCGACCCATATAAATATCAAAAGGCTGCGGTGTCGGAAGAACGCTGTCGATTTGGCGTGCTGTTCGGTGTTGTCGCGGCGTCGCGGAAGACTACCAGCTGGTGCGGGTCGGCTGCCTTGGCCACACAGACTCACACCACAATGCTGTGCGTGCGTGCGATCCGCACGGAACGTGTGTGTGTGTGTGGGGGGGGGATGTACCCCCGGCGAGCGATGCAATCGGGGATCCCAACCAGGGAAGTCGCCAAAACGACCGAAACGGCCCAAATGATCAACAAACATAACGCGATCTATCGTGTGCGGTGCCGGCCTGTGCATCTATTTGCGGAGGGGACGCGTAGCTGGCCCGATAAGGCCCCGAGAGCTGACCCCGGGGGGTGCTTGCGGCTGGAAAGAAAACACACCTGATCAAAGGTCTTGCGGGTGGGAGGCCCTAACGAAGGTTTGTGCGCCGCACCCCTCAACGCGCACGACCCGGAGGCAACACAAGATGGAGGACGTCCCCGGACGTCTCGACCCCTGGCCCCAACCTTCCAGCACGTGACCTCACAGTGCGGATGCAGCTTCTCTGCGCTTCGGTTATTTGCTGGGTGATATAGTTATTTAATCCCATGCCCCCATCCCAGCCCGCCTTGCACCGCGGCAGCGCCTTCTGCCTCCCCTCCCCTCCCCGAGCACTGCTCGCCCGTCCCCCTGCCGTTGCCCTTCCCCTCCCCCCTCCCACACACACGTAGGATGCGGCGGCCCCACCGCTCGTGATAGAGGCGGACTGGGCAGCACACGGCGAAACACGCGCCATCGAGTTCGGCTGCTGGGAGCCAACTTTCAATGGTAATACCGATGACGGTGATGGTGCTACTCCTCGCGACTTTGACCGGCAGCTTTACGAGGCGATGCGTAAGGCCTGGGAGCAGCAGTTGCTCAGACGACTCAACCGCCCCCGGCGCATAAGGGCCACGGCGCTGCGGGTGGTGCTGGGGGTGGCGCAGGGGGCGCTCTGGGTCGGCGGCCTGGCGGTCTTGCTTCGGTGC
This sequence comes from Eudorina sp. 2006-703-Eu-15, assembly GCA_003117195.1. Taxonomy (NCBI): domain Eukaryota; kingdom Viridiplantae; phylum Chlorophyta; class Chlorophyceae; order Chlamydomonadales; family Volvocaceae; genus Eudorina; species Eudorina sp. 2006-703-Eu-15. The sequence goes on along the minus strand of BDSI01000101.1, from coordinate 277,667 downwards.
GGCCGCCCACCGCATCGTACTACGGGAGTCCGTGACGTACGGCGCCGTGCTAAGTTCATCATTGGTGTATGCATCGGTGCTGTGGTCGGGATATTGCCGGGGCGTTGGGGGAAGGGGAGAGCGGAGGGTTGAGGGGCGCATGTGGTAAGACGTCGGGCGGGCGAGGCCGTGCGCCGCCGCCCGCCGCCGCCGGGCGGAGGTGGCTGCGCTGTCTGTTGGGGAGCATTCATTGCCAGGCATCTTCCTGTTATGCATGTTCGGCTGCGAGCGGGCCGCCACTATCGTGCCGCGCTGTAAGCCTCAAAAGCACAAAGCCCGCATCAGGGATTGAACTATATGTGTCACAGAACTCTTCTAGCCTGTATGTCTGCCGTCTTGTTAATGTGGCCCAAGAAGCCGTGTCGGCGGTTGGGTTACAGACTTACAGTGCTGAAGGCTCGCTGCCATCCGCCCCTATATATTGCGCAAGGCAGGGAGGGCCATTCGGGCGGAGCGTTACGGAATGGTGCGCGGACTGGTGCGAGGGGCGGACCAGGACACAGCAGGCGGTGGTGGGATCATCGCCTGGCGGTTGCTCGGACGAGCAGGAGGGGTATCGAGGGCGCATGGACCCATCCAGTGGTTGGCGGTGCGGGGATGGACGGGCGTTGCGGGGGGGCCGGTGGTGTGGGACACTGGGTCACCGCCGCCGTGTGCGTCATCTCCCCTGCCGGGGGCCGCATGTGGGTTGGGATCTGGGGAAGGGCCACCCAGGGTCCTTTGCCCAACGGTCAGTCTTGAGGTTACCAGCGGGAGGCTACCCGTACCCAAAGGCGGGAGGGGCCGCTCTGACCCCCTCTGACAGGGTATCCACTGAGGCGCTGGGGAGGCGGTCGCAGCTCCACCCCAAACGCCCTGGGCAGTGTGAACAAAAGTTCCTGGTGGAGTCGTCCTGCCATGTTGCCTGCTTAGGCTTGGGACCTCGGTCGGTAGAGGTGATGAAAGGCTCGGCGGGCCGTGGAGTTGCCCAAGGCGTCTTTGGACGCGAGAGATTTCATTGGCGCTGTCAAGTTGTGTTGGGAGCCGAGGACTCCGATGGACGCACTGCGCTTTCTGCGATATCTCGGTGCGCCTACAGGACGCCTGGGGCCTGGCCCACTCAGAACAAAACTCGCGACAGTTGCTATGTTATCTCCAATAATAACACAATAACAAGTAGGATCCCGTGGAAGTCTGGCTCTCGCTGGGCTGTTCACCTCGTACAAGGCTTCAATGAATAAATAAAAACCACGCATGTGGATCGGCTTCCGAGGTACATTCTGAATTGCTTAACTGTCCTGGCCGACGTGTGCACATGTGTAGCCAAATTTTAGAGGACTTAAAAACGAGGGTGAGGTGGCCAACAACAGGGATTCGTTTTTTGTTTGGCGCATTCAAACACCGTTTGTTACAAAATGCAATCTGCCTAGAGGGAGGAGGCTGGTCGACTCGAACCAAGGCCTACGCCGGGCGCCGCGTAACGAAGCAGTGCAGCGCCGCCACCGGCCGCAACACCACCTCCCAATCGCCGCAGAAGCCCTGCAGTCCAATGCCTTCCGGACAAGGCCCTCCCCGGGCGGCATAGTGGGGAGCCATGCGCGGGTATTCGCATTTGGGTGCCCTCGAGAGAGGACGACAGCTCGGAGGCCCTGTTCACTGCCCTGCAGCGCCACGCGCGGGTGGCCGCCCAACTGGGCCTTCCTGCCCACCTTCTGTCCGGCCGGCTCCACCTGCAAGCCCGCCACCGCGACCAACTGCGACAGGCCAAGAGAGCTGCCTTGGCCAGGATAGCAGGGGCCTCCCCGTGTGCGCTACATCCGCCTCGTCCACACGGCCCGGTGTCGAGTGACCCCGCTGCCGCCCCGGCCGCAACCGCCAACCCAGCACACCGCCCTCCCCCCTCCTCTCCCCCTGCCTCTCCCCCTGCCTCTCCCTCCCCCTCTCCTCCTCCCTCCGGAGAGCTCTCTTCCGCTGCCTCCCGCATCAACACACCCGGGGGTGCGGCGGCTCAGTGATGCCGAGCCCACCTGCACCCGCGGACGCACCCCCTCTCCCTCCCAGCCCTGGCCCCGGCCCCGGCCCCGGCAACCACCCCCTCACAACCCCCGGGACCGCCGCTCCCTCGACGAGCCAAACCCACACCCGCACCCACACCCACAGCCAGCATCCCGACCATCCAGCCGCCCCAACAACCGGGCGCCTCCACTCCCTCTGGCGGCCAGCCCGAAGTCGGGACTGAGCGGGTGGGTACGCAGTGCTGGTTCGATGATGAAGATTCGGAGCTCCACCTGAGGAACTTCGTAATGGGCCTGTGCCCCGGCCCGGCTGAGGCCGGGGGTCCGCCACCGACCGAGTGTACACGCACGGCGGGGCAGCTGCTCCACTCGGCCGGGGGCTCGCAGCCGCCCTTGGAGCCGCAGGACGGCGAGAGGGAGGAGTGGCAGGAGTGGAGACAGACTCGCCGACGGAGGCCATACCGGCAGCCCGAACCGCAGTGGGCCCAGCCGCGCCCGCAGCAGGGTTCCCTCGCCTCTCATGCCGTACTCCCGGGCAGTACAGCCAGCGGCTCCAGGAGCGTGCGAGACCGGGTGGCGGGTGGCGGGTCCCGGGGTAACCCGCCCCAGTCCGAACACGGCACGGGGCGGCCGCTGCCATGGGCACGCTTGGCGGGGGCCCTGGCGGACCGCAGCTCAGCGGAGCCCCGGGACCCTTGGGGGCCGAAGGGGGCGGTGGAGTCACCGCGGGAGGTCGGGGTGGTGCGGCCGGGTGCTGGGGCGCTAGATGAGGTGTCGGGGGCCGGGGCCGTGGCAGCCGCCTGGGGGGCGAGGCTCGACTGCAGGCGACCACCGCTACCACCACCAACACCAACACCACCGGCGGCTGCGGCGACGGCTGAGCCGCCGCCGCCTGCGCCACAACCCGGGTCGGATCCGTCGGTACCTGACGCCGTAGCTCCGAATACGACCATTGCTTTACGGCCTGCAGGGGCTTTAGAAGGAGCAGCAGCAGCAGCAGCAGGAGGTGCCGTACAGCAGCCGGCGGGCGGTGAGCCAGGAGGGGCGGGCGCAGGGGGCTCCGCGCCTGAGGAGGGACAGGGGGCGGTGTCGCCGTCGTCAGCCCCACCAGACACCGCCACGAGAGCAGCCGTCGCGGCAGCCGACGTCCCCTCGCCCTCCCGGGCCAACCCGCTGACTCCACCCCCAGGTTGGTCCGCCTGGGTGTGTACCCGCTGGACTGCTTCCTGTGCCCGCCCCACCAGCCCGACGTCTCCAGAGGGGACCTTGCGTTGGACTTCATGGCGTGGGGGCGGCAAGAGGGTTCAGAGCTCGGGGCGAGGGTGCGAGGGGGCGGTGAGGAGCGGGAGGGAAACCTGGAGGCGATGCTAATGTCGGAGGAAGAAGAGGGGCAGCAGGTGGAGGAGCAGGAGGAGGGGCAGGAGCAGGAGGAGCAGGAGGAGGAGGGGCAGGAGAAGGAGGGGCAGGAGCAGGCGGAGCAGGAGGAGGGCGGCAGACGGGACGCGGATGTGACGCCAGCCGTTGCGGGTGAAGCTGGGGCGGGGAAGGGCGGGGGGGCGCTCTGGGAGGCGCGGCCGCGCCAAGCGCCCTACGTGCCCTTGTTTCTGGAGGAGTTGATCGAGCAGCAAGCGGCGGAGGCGGCGGCGGAGCTGCGGGCGGCACGGGAGGAGTGTACGACGTTACGTTGGGAGTTGAAGCAGGCAGAGGCAGAGGCGGCGGAGGCGAGGATGCGCGCTGAAGCGGAGGCGGCGGAGCTGCGGGCGGCACGGGAGAAGTGTACGACGTTACGTTGGGAGTTGAAGCAGGCAGAGGCGGAGGCGGCGGAGGCGAGGATACGCGCTGAAGCTGAGGCGGCGGAGCTGCGGGCGGCACGGGAGGAGTGTACGACGTTACATTGGGAGTTGAAGGAGGCAGAGGCGGAGGCGGCGGAGGCGAGGATACGCGCTGAAGCTGAGGCGGCGGAGCTGCGGGCGGCACGGGAGGAGTGTACGAGGTTACGTTGGGAGTTGAAGGAGGCAGAGGCGGAGGCGGCGGAGGCGAGGATACGCGCTGAAGCTGAGGCGGCGGAGCTGCGAGCGGCACGAGAGGAGTGTACGAGGTTACGTTGGGAGTTGAAGGAGGCAGAGGCGGAGGCGGCGGAGGCGAGGATACTGTAGATTTTCTAAATGAAACGAAAAAAAACCAAGGTTTTCTCTTTTCTGTGTATTTGCCTAAAGCGTCTTCGGCTGAAAGAGTACGGCGGGGCCGTACAGTTGCGATTGAAGGCAAGTCGCGGAGAGCACGACTGAAAGAGTAATTTCTCGAGTTCATTATTAAGGATGTTACAGCGGACCCCGCGGGTCATCGGTGACAGCCAACGGCGACAGCCGAGGCTTCCTCACCATACACTGCCTAAACGGGTTCATCTTGTCAGTACTGACAGGTTGCCAATGCGACATCTGCCACACATACTGTCCCGCGGGAGATAGTCCAGTCGGTAACTAGGCTCGCCTCCTCCCACGGAAGCAAGCACACTTTCCTGCTCGCAGGTACCCGACCCCATCTTAGTACTACAAGCGGTAAGGCAACTACTCATGAAAAGGCGCTGAAGTGGAGGCGGCGGAGCTGCGGACGGCACGGAAAGGGCGAACGGCGCTGCGCCGAAAGCTTGCTTGATGCCGCGGAGGTAGAGACGGCGCAGATGCTGGCTGGGTGGGAGAAGTGTGTAGCGTTGCAACAGAAGCTTGAAGCGGCGGAGGCCAGGGCAGCGCGGGAGGAGTGTACGAAGTTACATCAGAAGCTTGTGGCGGCGGGACGGTCCTGCCCGGCGCACTCGCTATTCAAACCTGCACCCCGCGCTGTCTGCTCTCGTACGCCTCACGGCGCGCGACAACGCCTCTTCCTTGCTTCTGCAATGCGCATCGATGTTTCGGTGGAGGGTCGGTGTTGCCCTGCGTCCCTGCCTTGGCGTCCCCTCCCACGTGGCCCAGTCAGTCGTCCCATCGATGCATCCACCTGCGTACCTAGCGGCCCACAGGTCAGGGAAATCGGTGATAACGTGCGCATACAGCAGGCCGCTGGGCGGGTTGCACGGGACGATCTATATATCTATCTGTCTTTTCGTTCGCATTGCACGCGCTGGCGACGCATGACCCGCGCGCCGCTTTGTACAGCAGGTAGGCTTCGTCAGTCCGGTTAGTCTTCCTTGATCGGTCTTATTAGTCGCAGCAGCGCTGCTGGCTGGTGGCCTATCTTCGGCACGTACGTACGGCAGTAGTCAGGGCGGTCAGGGAGGCAGGCCAAGCCGCGCGCGCGCCGACCCAAATGCCTGCGTGCACGGAACGCCTGGAATACTATCCTAGTACGTAATAAGCCGCCGTTGCTGGTGGGTCACTCTCGTTGGGACAACAAAATTCATTTTCGGTTGCTATCTACGTTCAAGACTTACTACTGCTGGCAATTATTGTCAGTCCGTGGAGAACGAACGCCGCTCTCAACTTTCTCGCGGCGCAAAGTTCACAAAGGACGTCAAATTAATGTTACAGCAGACGACACTGCAGAACACAGCAGCGAACCAACCCGGCTCATCACGGGGACCTCCTCATACCTGACTGCTGCTGCCTTCCTTACTTGCCTCAGACGCTACATACTCCAAACATTCCAAGCAACTTCCACCAAAGCCAGCTCGCTACCTCGCCAAGATCGCTCGCCAATCTTGCTTGCCCACATACAAATACCACACGTGCGTACGTACACGCACGTGGCATCATTACTAAGGATGGTACAGCGGACCCCGCGGGACATCGGCGGTGACAGCCGAAGCACCCTCACATACATTACATACATACATAGGCTTACATACATACTGTCGGTAATTGCTAGCGCTATCCACATACATGCACGCATGGGGGACGGATCGATGGACGCGGACGTGCTGCTGCTGTAGCTGCTGTGGCTTCCTCGCTCGCCATCCACGATACTCGCACACCGACACACACACGGGAATACGAATTGTACGTACTGCCGTTCATCCATTCGCTCGATACACGCATAGCGCGAGCCAGCAGCAGCACGCATGCAGCCCGGGACTAAGACCGATGTTACAGTAGTAGTAGTGGATGGACCATGGACGCACGGCGGACGGCTGCGCACTCAGTCCACCACATACACCTACTTATGTACAGGCGACCGAGCTCGGTCGCCTGTGTATGTGTACACCTGGCCATCCAGCCAGCCGCCGCCAGCTGGGTAAACCCTACACCCTCACGTGAGCACCCCCGCTTGTGTTTGTCCAGAACACCTGCCTGTTGTCCTCCGCCTTGTATATGGTCAGGACGCCTATGATGTCGGTGCAGCTCACGTCCCTCGTGGCATGCGCGTCGATCATGACTTCGAACATCCTCGCCCGGCACCCCGGGATGCCGTGCAGCTCGAACAACGCACGAATCTTGAAGCCGTTGGTGTTGTGGATCCGCATGTTGCAGCAGCAGATTCTGCGCACAGCAGCATCGAGCAGCAGCAATAACCACGGACGCAAGTAAGTAAGGATGTACATACGTACATACAGGACACAGCACCGTTAATTGCGGCAACCCCTGGCAACCCTAGAGGAGCAGCTACGCCCCCGGTGAGGAAGATACGGCTGTCACCGATGATGACACGCGGGGTCCGATGTAACATCTATTGATCCTTAAAAAGAATGAGGTAGATAGCTAGCTAGGGGCGTAGGGCAGCGTACACAAACGGCGCAAACAGCAGCAGGTTGTAAGCATGCCCGGCCGATTTACGGGCCCTAACTGCCGCCCTAACGCCCGACGCCCGCCCGTTGCGCTCGCTGGCGGGCTTCATCCTGCGTACCTTGGCGCTTTTTATTTGCACGTGCCCAACTAACGTCCGCAGTAGTATTGACTTCTGGAGTTCTGGTGCCTTGACTCCGTTCGAGGACGCGCAAGCAACAGCTCTACCGTAATATTGTTACGTAGAAAACGACAAACGGAATCGATAAACAAGCACTTTGTTTTAATGATCAATAGAATCCAGTCTCACGACTTGTCATGCTCTTGCTTGACGCAGCTGGATTAGGATTTGTGTTGGGTCGCATTATTACATGCATATATATAACTGCCTCAGCGGTACGATTAGGTCGCCGCCGTACATGCGTAAATTACTTGATTGTGCATCACGCACTCGCTCATTCAACCAAATCCTTGTAAGGGGCCCCGCCCTTTTTTGGGACCCCGCCCTTTTGGGGGGCCCCGCCCGCCCTTTGTGTGGGCCCCGCCCTTTAATGTAGGGGCCCCCATCCACCCTTGTAGGGGGGCCCCGCCCTTGATTGTCGCCCTTGTAGGGGGTCCGGCGGCCGGCCCTTGATTGTAGGGGGCCCCGCCCTTGACATTACTTATTATGGGGATTCGGTACAACACACATCATCATTATGCGGTGGTTTTACGTGCATAATCAGCTGTACATATGTCCAGCCAATCCTCGCTACCGTCGTTGCTTGGGCAGCGGCGGTATATGTGGTACATTCGCACGGCTCCCGTAACTGCGTCAATTGCCATACAGACCTCGCTCGCCAATGCCATGAGAAAGCATCCCAGTGCATCTATATGCTTTCCCATGCATCTACCTAAATTGCTATCTACCTTCCTGTGCGTGTGTACTGTGTGCCGCACCAGTATGAAGTGTCGACACAATTGGTATGGGCCGCCATTGGCTCGGATCCGTTAGTTGGCGTTCCGTCCTTGCAAGGACTTCCCCGAAGGCTGCCAGTAATAATAATGGGGCCGGTGCAGGCGTGCCCGGGGTATGCATCCTGTGAAAAACCAATGCGCACGATACTTATAATATTGTTTTGTATAATTTATGATAAAATTATGAACAAAGCACCCCGTTCCACGAGTGGTTCCTCAAGCAACAGCATACCCTATTATAATCATACAACGACACATTGAGATGGCATCATATTTCAATTTGCATACAATCGCATATATGCGGCGGCGTAACAGAAAGGAATGTTCCGCGGCGCCTCCTCGGCGTGTGGCATGCAACTACGTCCGACCGCAAATCATGTCCGGACGCGATTCCAGTGCACCACCAAAACATCCATAAAAGCGTATTATGTTGTCTTATAGTTGAATTGGGGTCGTTGCAACGGTGTTCACGTGGGATTTGAGGACCCGGGTACGGTCTTCCCCTAATCCTGAAATACATCTGTTTCTAAATATATTTTGATACCTTTTAATAGGGTAATGAATGCCATTACATCTCGGTCGCCCGGGGTACGGTCGGTCGGTCTTGACCGTCGACCCTTGAACGTATCAGGTGAAGGCGGGAATAGCATTTGCGTTAATAAGTAATTTGATTAATGTTTATGTGTTCCGCGGCGCCTCCTCGGCGCCTCCAACGGTTGACGCAACGAGGTTGGCGCGCACGCATAACAGGGCCATTACACATATAAAAAGGCTTTCGGCGAGGAGCAATAAGCCGTTGAGTGTTGCAAAGCAGCAGGACACCGCGCGCCATTCGACTCCCCAGCGGCGGAACTTCCGGAACGGCCTTTTGTTGGGCGACGCGCGCTCTGCTGAGTGTGTGACCGGGACCAGTAGAACCGTAATAATTAAAACATACATATGACATGTTTTCATCCATTATTAATCTCCTTTTCGTCCTCCAGCACGTCGCCCGCCCGCCGGCCTCCGCCCATGTCAACTACGATGGCACCTTGCGCTCCTTCGGCACCTCAGCCGCCGCGTCCTGGTGTGCGGGGGTCGTGGTCGCCGTAATCGCCATGGCTGGGGCTCATGGCGGGTGGCACTGCGTGAGGGACAGAAGGCGTGTGGGTGGGTGCTCGCCGATGATTGAGTGTGGAGGGATGTGGAGGGATGGGCTGGATGGGCGGGTGTGTGTTGTAAGACGCGATCTAACAAGAACGGCTAGTGACTAAAGGCCGGAGACACCAGATAGTAAGCACCTACTCGATTCCCGAAAGGTGGTATCAAAAGATACCGAGAATGGCTGACGGTAGGGACTTAGTAGTGCGGATGTGTCGGGGTGTCTCCAGGGAGGTGCCGCACAGGGCCGAGCTGGTTCCGTAAGCAGAACCGTAAACCAGAAGTTAACCGGAAGTTAGGAATGACACATTACGATGATGATAATAATAATGATATTATGTAAGGTGCGAAGCCTTGTGTTACATGTGTGTAGTGTACTGGATGCGCGCAGTGAATGTCTTCACCATTATTGGCACGCACATACACCAACTGACGGTGGCTAGATAGATTGTATGCATAGCAGACTGCTCAACCATGAATGACGGATGTTATCTTTCCATGCCGTGCCCAGTCTCATGCCGTGCGCACCAGTTGTGCCCACCTTGCCGTACATCGATACCCGCGCGCTCGTCCGCATGTACGTGAACGCAGGCTGTCCCCATGTGGACGGCTACAAGGCCTTCGCGGATACGTACTTCTACACATCAAACGGTACCTCCACCGTCGAGTCCGAAATGCCCAAGATTGACTGACTGCGCCGGCATCTGCCTACCGGACCTTCGAAAACTATGGACGGATCTTTGAAGCTGACACACCCTATGCTGCCTTAAAATGGGGCACTGCAGGGGAGCTGCCACCGCCTCTGTTGCTACAGCTGCCGGCGGCTGAGCCAGCTCCCCTCCCAGCCGCGGGCCCGGAGACCGCCGACGTCCCCTCGGCCTCCCGGGCCAACCCGCAGGACTCCGCCCCCAGGTCGGTCCGCCTGGGTGTGTACCCGCTGGACTGCTTCCTGTGCCCGCCCCACCAGCCCGACGTCTCCAGAGGTGACCTTGCGTTGGACTTCATGGCGTGGGGGCGCAGCGGCAGTGAGGAGTGGGAGGGCAACCTGGAGGCGATGCTCATGTCGGAGGAAGAGGAGGGGCAGGAGGGTGAGCAGGAGGAGGGTGAGCAGGAGGAGGGTGAAGCTGGGGCGGGGAGGGGCGCGGGGGGCCCCTGGGAGGTGCGGCCGCGCCAAGCGCCCTACGTGCCGTTGTTTCTGGAGGAGTTGATCGAGCAGCAAGCGGCGGAGGCGGCGGGGAGCTGCAGGCGGCACGGGAGGAGTGTACGACGTTGCGTTGGGAGTTGAAGGCGGCAGAGGCGGAGGCGGCGGAGGCGAGGAGGCGCGCTGAGGCGGAGGCGGCGGAGCTGCGGGCGGCACGGAAAGGGTGTATGGCATTCCGTCGGAAGCTTGAGGAGGCGCAGGCGGAGGCGGCGGAGCTGAGGGCGGCGCGGGAGGAGTGTACGGCATTGCAACAGAAGCTTCCGTGCATGGATTATTCCTCATTGAGGCTTGCTGCAGCGGACACCCCCCACGCACCCTCCGTGCGTGCGTGGGTCATGCTACCTGCGGGTTGCCTGTGGCAGGAGAAGCCTCATACATCGCAGACCACGCACTGCGAGGGCGAGGCGAGGGAAGGAGCGAGGGAGGAAGGCGCCGACTACTGTTGGGGGGGGGCTGGGGGCGGAGCGATGAATGGGACCTCGGGCCGACGGTGAGGCCCCACGGCGTGCGGAGGGCGGCATACATGGTGTCGTCGAGGACCTGCGGCGGGCGGTGGATGCGGGGCGAGCAGGGGCGTCGGCCGGGATGACCCCGCGCCGCCCCTCGAGTTGCTGGGCCGCGTGCAGCAAGCAGGCGGAGCAGGGCGGTCAGGTCGTCGGCCGTGGCGAAAGGGTGCACGCACGTGGCGGAGGGGGAACCTGCCGACGGGTGGTAGGTAGGTCGGTAGGTGCCCGCCGGCATGTGTCAGGCCGCCTCTCCCGTACCCCGTACCTCGTACCCCGTACGTACTGCTGCCCAGCGCACTCAAACCGCGGTCCTGCCCGGCGCACTCGCTATTCAAACCTGCACCCCGTGCTGTCTGCTCTCGTACGCCTCACGGCGCGCGACAACGCCTCTTCCTTGCGTCTGCAATGCGCATGTTTCGGTGGAGGGTCGGTGTTGCCCTGCGTCCCTGCCTTGGCATCCCCTCCCACGTGGCCCAGTCAGTCGCCCCATCGATGCATCCACCTGCGTACCTAGCGGCCCACAGGGCAGGGAAATCGGTGATAACGTGCGCATACAGCAGGCCGCTGGGCGGGTTGCACGGGACGATCTATATATCTATCTGTCTTTTCGTTCGCATGGCACGCGCTAGCGACGCATGACCCGCGCGCCGCTTTGTACAGCAGGTAGGCTTCGTCAGTCCGGTTAGTCTTCCTTGATCGGTCTTATTAGTCGCAGCAGCGCTGCTGGCTGGTGGCCTATCTTCGGCACGTACGTACGGCAGTAGTCAGGGCGGTCAGGGAGGCAGGCCAAGCCGCGCGCGCGCCGACCCAAATGCCTGCGTGCACGGAACGCCTGGAATACTATCCTAGTACGTAATAAGCCGCCGTTGCTGGTGGGTCACTCTCGTTGGGACAACAAAATTCATTTTCGGTTGCTATCTACGTTCAAGACTTACTACTGCTGGCAATTATTGTCAGTCCGTGGAGAACGAACGCCGCTCTCAACTTTCTCGCGGCGCAAAGTTCACAAAGGACATCAAATTAATGTTACAGCAGACGACACTGCAGGACACAGCAGCGAACCAACCCGGCTCATCACGGGGACCTCCTCATACCTGACTGCTGCTGCCTTCCTTACTTGCCTCAGACGCTACATACTCCAAACATTCCAAGCAACTTCCACCAAAGCCAGCTCGCTACCTCGCCAAGATCGCTCGCCAATCTTGCTTGCCCACATACAAATACCACACGTGCGTACGTACACGCACGTGGCATCATTACTAAGGATGGTACAGCGGACCCCGCGGGACATCGGCGGTGCGTGACAGCCGAAGCACCCTCACATACATTACATACATACATAGGCTTACATACATACTGTCGGTAATTGCTAGCGCTATCCACATACATGCACGCATGGGGGACGGATCGATGGACGCGGACGTGCTGCTGCTGTAGCTGCTGTGGCTTCCTCGCTCGCCATCCACGATACTCGCACACCGACACACATACGGGAATACGAATTGTACGTACTGCCGTTCATCCATTCGCTCGATACACGCATAGCGCGAGCCAGCAGCAGCACGCATGCAGCCCGGGACTAAGACCGATGTTACAGTAGTAGTAGTGGATGGACCATGGACGCACGGCGGACGGCTGCGCACGCAGTCCACCACATACACCTACTTATGTACAGGCGACCGAGCTCGGTCGCCTGTGTATGTGTACACCTGGCCATCCAGCCAGCCGCCGCCAGCTGGGTAAGCCCTACACCCTCACGTGGGCACCCCCGCTTGTGTTTGTCCAGAACACCTGCCTGTTGTCCTCCGCCTTGTATATGGTCAGGACGCCTATGATGTCGGTGCAGCTCACGTCCCTCGTGGCATGCGCGTCGATCATGACTTCGAACATCCTCGCCCGGCACCCCGGGATGCCGTGCAGCTCGAACAACGCACGAATCTTGAAGCCGTTGGTGTTGTGGATCCGCATGTTGCAGCAGCAGATTCTGCGCACAGCAGCATCGAGCAGCAGCAATAACCACGGACGCAAGTAAGTAAGGATGTACATACGTACATACAGGACACAGCACCGTTAATTGCGGCAACCCCTGGCAACCCTAGAGGAGCAGCTACGCCCCCGGTGAGGAAGATACGGCTGTCACCGATGATGACACGCGGGGTCCGATGTAACATCTATTGATCCTTAAAAAGAATGAGGTAGATAGCTAGCTAGGGGCGTAGGGCAGCGTACACAAACGGCGCAAACAGCAGCAGGTTGTAAGCATGCCCGGCCGATTTACGGGCCCTAACTGCCGCCCTAACGCCCGACGCCCGCCCGTTGCGCTCGCTGGCGGGCTTCATCCTGCGTACCTTGGCGCTTTTTATTTGCACGTGCCCAACTAACGTCCGCAGTAGTATTGACTTCTGGAGTTCTGGTGCCTTGACTCCGTTCGAGGACGCGCAAGCAACAGCTCTACCGTAATATTGTTACGTAGAAAACGACAAACGGAATCGATAAACAAGCACTTTGTTTTAATGATCAATAGAATCCAGTCTCACGACTTGTCATGCTCTTGCTTGACGCAGCTGGATTAGGATTTGTGTTGGGTCGCATTATTACATGCATATATATAACTGCCTCAGCGGTACGATTAGGTCGCCGCCGTACATGCGTAAATTACTTGATTGTGCATCACGCACTCGCTCATTCAACCAAATCCTTGTAAGGGGCCCCGCCCTTTTTTGGGACCCCGCCCTTTTGGGGGCCCCGCCCGCCCTTTGTGTGGGCCCCGCCCTTTAATGTAGGGGCCCCCATCCACCCTTGTAGGGGGGCCCCGCCCTTGATTGTCGCCCTTGTAGGGGGTCCGGCGGCCGGCCCTTGATTGTAGGGGGCCCCGCCCTTGACATTACTTATTATGGGGATTCAGTACAACACACATCATCATTATGCGGTGGTTTTACGTGCATAATCAGCTGTACATATGTCCAGCCAATCCTCGCTACCGTCGTTGCTTGGGCAGCGGCGGTATATGTGGTACATTCGCACGGCTCCCGTAACTGCGTCAATTGCCATACAGACCTCGCTCGCCAATGCCATGAGAAAGCATCCCAGTGCATCTATATGCTTTCCCATGCATCTACCTAAATTGCTATCTACCTTCCTGTGCGTGTGTACTGTGTGCCGCACCAGTATGAAGTGTCGACACAATTGGTATGGGCCGCCATTGGCTCGGATCCGTTAGTTGGCGTTCCGTCCTTGCAAGGACTTCCCCGAAGGCTGCCAGTAATAATAATGGGGCCGGTGCAGGCGTGCCCGGGGTATGCATCCTGTGAAAAACCAATGCGCACGATACTTATAATATTGTTTTGTATAATTTATGATAAAATTATGAACAAAGCACCCCGTTCCACGAGTGGTTCCTCAAGCAACAGCATACCCTATTATAATCATACAACGACACATTGAGATGGCATCATATTTCAATTTGCATACAATCGCATATATGCGGCGGCGTAACAGAAAGGAATGTTCCGCGGCGCCTCCTCGGCGTGTGGCATGCAACTACGTCCGACCGCAAATCATGTCCGGACGCGATTCCAGTGCACCACCAAAACATCCATAAAAGCGTATTATGTTGTCTTATACTTGAATTGGGGTCGTTGCAACGGTGTTCACGTGGGATTTGAGTCGCGACGGGTAGCGGGACCCGGGTACGGTCTTCCCCTAATCCTGAAATACATCTGTTTCTAAATATATTTTGATACCTTTTAATAGGGTAATGAATGCCATTACATCTCGGTCGCCCGGGGTACGGTCGGTCGGTCTTGACCGTCGACCCTTGAACGTATCAGGTGAAGGCGGGAATAGCATTTGCGTTAATAAGTAATTTGATTAATGTTTATGTGTTCCGCGGCGCCTCCTCGGCGCCTCCAACGGTTGACGCAACGAGGTTGGCGCGCACGCATAACAGGGCCATTACACATATAAAAAGGCTTTCGGCGAGGAGCAATAAGCCGTTGAGTGTTGCAAAGCAGCAGGACACCGCGCGCCATTCGACTCCCCAGCGGCGGAACTTCCGGAACGGCCTTTTGTTGGGCGACGCGCGCTCTGCTGAGTGTGTGACCGGGACCAGTAGAACCGTAATAATTAAAACATACATATGACATGTTTTCATCCATTATTAATCTCCTTTTCGTCCTCCAGCACGTCGCCCGCCCGCCGGCCTCCGCCCATGTCAACTACGATGGCACCTTGCGCTCCTTCGGCACCTCAGCCGCCGCGTCCTGGCGCGTGTGCGCGGGTCGTGGTCGCCGTAATCGCCCTGGCTGGGGCTCATGGCGGGTGGCACTGCGTGAGGGACAGAAGGCGTGTGGGTGGGTGCTCGCCTATGATTGAGTGGAGGGATGTGGAGGGATGTGGAGGGATGTGGAGGGAGCGCAATGAATGTCTTCACCATTATTGGCACGCACATACACCAACTGACGGTGGCTAGATAGATTGTATGCATAGCAGACTGCTCAACCATGAATGACGGATGTTATCTTTCCATGCCGTGCCCAGTCTCATGCCGTGCGCACCAGTTGTGCCCACCTTGCCGTACGTCAATACCCTCGCGCTCGTCCGCATGTACGTGAACGCAGCCTGTCCCCATGTGGACGGCTGCAAGGCCTTCGCGGATACGTACTTCTACACATCAAACGGTACCTCCACCGTCGAGTCCGAAATGCCCAAGATTGACTGACTGCGCCGGCATCTGCCTACCGGACCTTCGAAAACTATGGACGGATCTTTGAAGCTGACACACCCTATGCTGCCTTAAAATGGGGCACCTATCCCGGCTACTGCGGCTACGCCAAAGGTGTGCATCGAATATTGCAGGAGGTAGAGCTTGCTTTGTGAGTGTTACGTACCGTACGTACGTACGTCATCACGTACATCGCCGTACGTATGCGTGTGGCTGGGAGATAGATGGCTAGCTAGATAGCTACCTCGTGACCGAACTTCGTCCACCTCGTTATTCGTTTGCGCGTCGATTTGAGTGGGTGCGTCATCTCCGGGCATTCCGCCGACCATGCTATGCATTATTATATATTAAGGATGTTACAGCGGACCCCGCGGGTCATCGGTGACAGGCTGACAGCCATGCATACGTACATGCGACGACCGGCGGGCAGCCAGCGAGCGAGCCGCTGCGTGCTTCGCTCGATCGTTCAGCAGCTGGTTGCTTTCCCGGTCGACTGTGGCGTACTTGCGTGTTCGGTGCTTAATATGCTTAATCACCGCACCAGACGTTGAACCCCTAGAAGCGGTAGAAGAAGAAATATAGCCGGCGGACAGCACCGCCGGCGGCTGACCGAAGAGCGAAGGAACCCGCGGGCAATGATATGGTAGTTAAGCGGCGCTGCTGGGACAGCTGCTGGAGATCAACGCACGCCAGCCAGAAGCCCAGAAAGCTCTGTAGCTTGATTTCGTGCACATATATACATGTATGTGGACGTCCGTTCCTTCGCTTGTCGGCTTCAGTCACATTCCCGGCGGCTTGTTCGTTGGTGCGTGGTGAACGAGCCGGCCTGGGGCTGTATGTGCGTGGCTGTATGTGCGTGGCTTTGTTCCGTTCCCCCCACCTCGGCTCGCTCTACGTAGCAGGAGTACAACGGCGCTTGATAACTTAAACGAGGCTGTGTGAACCCGTACACCCGCCCACGCCCTTCCGTGCTTCTTGCTTGTGCCCGCCGCCCCCGACGACCCCATCCATCCACGCACCGCCATGCATGCCAGTGCCCAAGGGTTGCTCGGAGGTCGCCGGCTACGTTGTTGTCCCCAACATGGCGTACGACACCGATTCCACTCCTGGCGAGGTTGACAGCCCGGCGGCGCTCGCTGCGTGCAGCGCCGACAGCACCTGCACTGGAGTCCTGATGGCTTCGGAGCGAGGGCAGCACTACGGCCAAGTACACGACCAGAGACATCACTGATTTCGTCGTGTCTTTCGGGTCGTGCAGCGATGTCAAGAACACAGCGACTCGAACCGGTGCGCAGATAGCTATCGACGTACCAGCTAGCACCTAGCAGCAGGGCCGGAGGGCGGGCGGGACGGCGGGCGGGACGGCGGGTAGGCGCTAGGCGGGCGGGCAGGTGAGGTACAGCCTGCGGCACGGTGTTCCAACGGGCCCAGATAGATAGCTCGTAGGCGCCTCGTCTCCTCAACCCCTGCCCAGGACTGCGCACCCATCCATCCTCCATCACCCGCGGGGGGGGTCATGCAGCCATACCGGCCAACACACCAGGTTACCAGCACGCCAGGATTGCCTCGATGCTGGTTCGTTGTGAAAATAATGATGACTCGTCATGTTCGTTCAATAGTATGACAATAATTTGTTTAACGTTTTCTTCATCACTTGCTTGCAGCATGTGTCCCCAAGTACGGCTGGACCACCGTATACATACGGTACCGTATACCAGTCTTCATTGGTGGGCATCTCCAACGCCGAGCACGGCACCAGCACCAGCCCCATCGGCACTGCGGCCGAGGCGGAGGCGCACTGCAGGGTCAACCCCCGCTGTACGGCATACGACTCCGCCGGCGCCGTCGCATTTGGTGGCGTGTCGAGTTACACCACTACGTCTAGCGGCGTCTGCGCTTATGTCAAGGATGGTAAGTATAGTTCGTACGTATCATAACATCAGCAGGACATACAGTACGGCGGTAATGGACAGCCATCTTGAGGTTTCCTTTTGGAACGCGCATTATTACGGTGTTGGGACTTGTGTCCATTGTACGAAAGTACGACGCACGTTCGCATTCGTATGCCGGCCGCCGTACGGCCCGCCCGAGCGCACGTACGTGCGCCCGCTTGCTGACATCATCAACTGAATGCCCATTCATTCCCTCCATCCTGCTGCCCGGCAACCCGCGACACGCATCAGCCTACCCACCTTACTGGTCCGTCCCATGTGTACCTGTTTGCTTTGCTTGCATCGACTGCGTGGGTACTGCAACTCTCCTAACTCGCTCGACTCCGTCCGCCTTGATGCCGTATTTGTAATCCACCTTATCACTTCGTCCATCCACTATGCCGCCACCTGCCTGCAGGCTGTGCATGCCTACCTGCTGCTGCGTGCCCACGCAACATCTCCCGACGGACCTGACACTCCCCGTCGATACACAGTTACACACATACATGTTGGCCCCACTGCCGGGGCCGGGCGGGATGGGTGGTATGGATTGGGGAACCGAGGGATGGGTGGGCGGGCGGGCGGGCGGGACGCACCGGCGCGTACGTATGTACCTACCTCCATCGATCGCCATCCCACTGCTACTGCTACTGCTACTGCTACTGCTACCATCTGCCCCACCCACCCATACATCACCGACCAGACTGCCCGGCCCCGGGCGGGCTCCATCGCCTTCGCGGGCTACACCGACACCGCTGACATCCCGCCCGGCGGATGAATGGCCCCGCAAGACAGACCTACCTACCTGTGCCCCACCGCTCTGTACACCTGGTAGGCAGGTACCTCAATGACCCGACCCGCTGCTGGGGCTTCGGCACGCGTAGGTACACGTGGGCCACCCTGCCGTACCCCATAGATATTCCATACCCGGGCATGTGCACTCACAAGAAGACTCAATGGCCGTATTCGCATCGGTTGTATGTAAGATCATCATGGAATGCAGGGTTGCGTCGTCGAAGGAACCGACTGTTAGTTCGTGAGTGACTGGCGGCCGGCGCTGCTGTGGCCCGCCGCGTTGACAGAAAGTGCTTGCAAGCTGATGATGCTACCGATCGATCACGGATCACGGAGCACGCCAGGAACACTACCTACAGGCACGCACGCTTGCAGAATCTATCCGTGTATATATCTCGGCGGTGCGTTGCCAACAGTCGCTTGGCAGGCGAGTTCTGCTCGATCGATCGCTCGTTTCGCGGGTTCGATCGATCGGTCGTCCACGTCAGCTTCTTTCTTCGCCGACCGGCGGGGCAACCTCGCTAACCTCGCCCTGCATTCCTTCACTCACATTATTGTAACAAGTAAGACCGCCGTGGCCAGCCGCACCATCCTCAACGGCAACATGGGCAGAAGCGGCAGCAGCAGCGTCCACATGAATGAATGAACGTTACAGCGGACCCCAAGCGTCCACATGCATCACGCCCCTTCTTTGCGTCCTCCGTGACGGGCCGGCGTCAGCGGCGGTGGCGGCGCCACCTGCGCTGCAATGAGCCGCCTTCCTCCGCGACTTGTTCAGTTGGCGTTCGGAGGGAGGCCTCGATCTGGAAGCCACTGCCGGGGCCTTCCGCTGCCGATTCTGGTGCGGCTGGGGGCACCGCCGCCCGCTGTCTCCGCAGCGTCAGCGCCAGCGCCAGCTGGCGGAAGCGTCAGGGTCGTACATGCAGCGACACATCCTGTGGCGGAGGCGCCGCAGCCGACTTGCAGCGCATATCAAGGTCCGCAGCGGCGGATTACTCCGCGGGCGGGGCACCAGCGGATGAGGCGCCGTCAGGCATGGCTCCGCCGCCGCCGCGGTCAGCCGGGGATGTACGGCAGCATGCACCCACGCACCGGCTCCCCGCCGCCCGCTCCGACGTGCGCCGCCACAGTCGCGACCGCCCGCAAAAGGCAACTTGGGGGCAGCCGCCGCCGTCGGCTTGTCATCTTGGTGGATCATACCGTACATGGTGGAGGGCTTCCCCAAGCTGTCGAGGTGGAGGGCCTGCCGTCGAAGAAGCAACAGCATACGTCGCCTCGGCTGTCGCCGTTGGCTGTCACCGATGACCCGCGGGGTCCGCTGTAACATCCTTAAATAATAATACGTCGCGTGCGTTTCATAAGCATGTATGTGAATGAATGAATGAACGAATGAATGAACGTTACAGCATGTATGTGTTGTCGCGTTTTCTTGCGTGTGCGGAGGTTGTTACTGACAACTAACGGTGGATGGGGAATAATCCGCAGGAGAGTTCGATTGGCTTCTTCACAGGAGCTATATTGACCGCCGGCGTATCTCACCCCTTTTTGTCAATGAAGACAGCGAAATCGCGAAACAATCACCTATTGCGTAGTAGTTGTCCGGTTGGATGACGCCGCCGTTGAAGTAGATAGGACGTATCTCAAACCCCCCCCCCTCCCCGGCCTAAGGCGAACGGTCTGGGCGGAGCGATGCGTGTAGTCCGACAAGGCGGCTAACTCTAACCAAACCTCTCCAGCAGGACCCCCGTGAAGGCCAGAGTGTTGAAGGGGGAGAGGCGCTGCATCAGAGGCCGTCAGTCATGGGTGGGTCATCGGTTGAGCCCACAAGCGAGAGCTTCTGTACGGCGTGTCGCCGCCGAGCGTGCCTGTGGCCATTAAGGATGGGTTTGGGTCAACTTTGAGCTGTGAAAGATGTGTCTAGTGTAGTGTCCGAGTTGGTGCGGGTGAGGCGTGCAAGATCGCGGCCGGAAATCGCAGCGGCGTGACAAGCACGGGTACGCCAAGCGCCGGGATGAAGGGGCCTACCTGGAGCCCCGCCCGCGCCTCTTTCGCATCATGCCTGGGGATTTTGTGTACGTGCGGGGCGTTTCGATTCACTATATGTGCTATTCACTATATATACCGGGTGGTGGCTGAGACCGGGCAAGAGTTGATGGTCTTGCAAGAGAAGTGTGGGAGCGAGATGCCGACCGGTGCACCCTAGCCAGCTGGCGCCGTGCCACCTGCCCGACATACCGACATCGACGCCATCCTTGAACCCACGCGGACCAGGCCGGCTGCTGACCTCTGCTGCGCGGCGTGCCACGTTCCGTCCCGGGAGGCGGACATTCGCAGTCAACACAGCCTAGCTGGAACTAACCGTGCGTGGACTTTCCATGTGCGCCTGAGGACGATTGGATCTGCCCCAATGGCACCAAGTCAGGCAGGGACTGCATCGATCGATCGGCCGCGGGCGCCGGTCGCGCGCGAAGGGTAGGTAGGGCCTGCACGAACATTGTCTCGCGCCTAGGGGCACGGATACGGAGGACGCATGTCTGGCTGGCGGAACCCCCGCCACCCGTGGAGCAATGTGTATGGGATGTGGTGGTGTTGGCCGCGATCGCGGCCATGGAGACTGGTCGCCGATTCATGGCGGCCGCCCTGCGGCGGTCAGCACCTGGTCAGGGTACGACTGTACGGCCGGGACCGGAATTGGCAGAGCAAGGGGAGCGGCGCGCAATCGCTGACTTTTGGGGGCGCCTTCACGGGTTTGCCCAGTTGGGCCTCCCGAGACGGGGATGGACCTCGGTGGGCCCCTTCCACCCTTTTTTGAAAGTGTCGGGGGGAGTCTTGCGGTGTGCGGGGCCTGCTCCTGATGAGGGATGAGGCACGGGTTCCCCGCCCTCAACCTGTTTGTATCCGGGTTGTCCGACCCGGGGCTCAAGTTGGGGACCTGGCCTGCCCCCAGATTGGGTAGGAGGCAGGGCTCCCGTTGGTGTGTTATTGCTTGGCCTAGGTGTTTCTTTTGATGCGGGCTACTCCACTAGCGGTCGCTGGGCAGTGTCACGAGCCAGGCGTGGGTCTTCCAAGACCTCGAGAGGGTGCAGCGTTGGGTGCCTCAGGGGTGGTGGTAGCTGGGTGATGGGGTGCCTGTGTGGGCGACCTCCCCTGTGCTTGGCTTTATCCACTTCTGGGGATTCTGCCCTCTGCTGTGCCTCTCCCTTTGGTAGTGTTGCCCCGCTGCGCGCCTCTGCTTGCTTCGGTGTCTGGCTGGGTGGGGTCATGGCCCGGTGTGTTTTTGGGTGCGGCGTTGAGGTGTGGTGTCCTGCCGCCTTGGCGGTGGGACCTGCTGGGGCTTGCCCTGGTATACACCGGTGATCCCTTTGGGGTCCGCTGTAACGTTCATTCATTCATTCATTGTCTGGGTCGCGCTTCTTTGCGTGCAGCTCTTGGTAATAGAATGGCATTGTGTACGGAAGTCCCAACGAGTACCATCGCGATTCTTCCCGAGACCACATGCATGTGGCAGGATGCTGGCCAGCCTTGCATTCCAGACCATGCACGGCTAGTCAGTCTCCGCGCAGGGGCCGCCCCGCGCCTCACCCATCCACGGTGCGCGCCACTGAGTTTCATCCATCCGCACCCGCCTTGCACAGCATGGAGTGTGTCATGACAATACCGTATCACCCGTGCGCGCGAAAGGAACACCAAATTCAGAGTGCGCTTGACACCAAAATGACGTACGTTCTATTTGTTACGCCATTTGCTGATAAGGCCCAACTAACGCGCGCTCCAACGGCTTGGATGGGTACGGACGCCACGACCTGTCAGGCATATGCCGATGCAACAACCACGCCCGACTCCATTTGACCCGTTGGGTAACCCAAAGCGCGCTCGCGCTCTTCAACAGAAAGCCTCACCAACCCGGAGGCTGCCCCCGCCCAATGACGACCAATGCTGGGGCACCATCACCTCCCTCCCCCAGATGGATTCAAGGCGGCTGTGTACCAGGGTGAGGAGCTGAATGTATGTAGGTAAGGGTAGGTACAAGGTAGGTCGCGTGCGTGGCCGGCGGAAAATTTTTATTTCGCTCGGGTCGATCCCTCGCTCATACATGCTGACCTATCGCGACCTATCTACCTATCCTGCCCTGCCCTGACATGCATGCATCACAGCTAGCAGTCGCTCGCCCATGCCTGCCTTTCACACACCTACCGCGCGCGCAGCACCCCTTCCTTGCTTGATCAGGTCGTAACGGCCACTAGTTGTTCGTTTGCTTGCGTGCATTCCTTACGTATTGCAGCAGGCCCCAACAGCCAAGACATGCCAGAATCGGCCTATCGAGAACCTCGATCAGCTCAGGTTCAGACCAAATAGATAGAGTGAGGCCAGTTTACATTTAATCCTACATATTGCTCAAGACAACAAAAGCGCAACGCCGGACTCGGGGTCCACCTTATCACGCTTACATTATACCATTACAACGCCGGTCAGGAACACGCTGCTGGATGGACAGTGCAAACTTGATTATTTATTTGTTCCTATTTGTTCTCGGGGGCGCGTACGTATCTAGCTACCTGCGAAGCTGCGATTGTACTTCGGCAGTTCGAAAGTGCTGGAACTATTAATGGAACAAGCAAGCTATCATTCAAACGCTGGTTGTGGTGAGGCATTGCAGGAAATCGCGCGGCGTAGACCAAGCAGCAGCAGGTAGCTAGGTACGTAGGCGCACGGGCACATACAGGGGCGGGTATTCTACTTTCGATCCCACTACTACTACGAGCACCAACCTGGTCGGAACATGCCCGCCAACTGGCCAACTGCGCACCCAACCAAGCAACGAACGACGCAATATTGACACTCCGTCGCAACACGTGAGCACTCCAACCGACGTACGGGCTATAAGCAAATGATGACAGCGGGTTGTCGATTTTCACAAGCGTGAGAGCCGCGTATTGAACGGACACGCACGTCGATCCCCCCCCCTACCGCCCAGCCAGCAGCCCGCGTCAAGACCCCAAGATTAGAGCGGGACCGTGCGCGATTGGGTAGGTGCGACCGAGTGTTCCTGTTCGATCGTTTGGTTTAACCTATTAATGATGAGCATCATCGCTTGATAGAATTGTCCATGGATTGAATGCTCCGCATCATTTTGCACAAGAATGGGAGTACCAGTTTCCGTGACACAAGCTGCCTATTTAGGCTACGGTATCCGTAATCACCCCTGCACCTGGTGCATATTGTAAAATGCATAACAATTTAGCGCGCTTTTACCTTCTGATTATTCGGTATGACGCGTACAGGTTTTACGTTTGTACAGGTCAGTTACCGCCAACAATAAGCCATACAATCAACGACCCAAATAATTACCAGAAACTAGAGTACATATTTGGGTCATACTGTTAACGTTGCAGTGCAATGGCGCAAGCTGCTGCGGAGGTTTGAAAGCAGTGCAAGCGGATGCGCCCTTTTTCCTTGTAAAAATATGCACAATTTAATGTTTTCTTTTGGTACTGGATATGTGTTTTACACCATACCGACTCCCATGCAATTGACCAAGTACTCGTACGTTCCTATCACACTGCGACTTTGTAGCCCATCCAAGCCCAACAGGCATACGAACTGCTTATGAGGAGCACGTAAAGTTTTATTTGGCTCTTGCTGCTGACAGTCATTGATAATGATATAGGAAAGGAAATCATCTCTTCCTAAGACTACTGTTATGCTGAGTAGGGGGGATGGGCCCATAACATTGTATTCCAGCTGTACACCGTTTTTGTGTTTTCGATTCCGATGATGGATGTAGGTCGTTGCGCCAAGATACACTGCGGCGCTCATTGCTACCAACTTACGCCAAGATACACTGCGGCGCTCATTGCTACCAACTTACCCGTGAAGTAAAGCCAGGCACAGGTATCCTACACTGACGTCATATTTTGTGAGGTAATAAACTCGAGTGATGGCCAGCAGCGGGACGCGCAAGAGGGTCGAAGAGAGCGCCGATGCCCAATCGGCGTTCATCTCTCTGCAACGCCAACACCTCGTCGCAGCCCAACTGGGCCTTCCTGCCCACCTTCTGTCCGGCCGGCTCCACCTGCAAGCCCGCCACCGCGACCAACTGCTACAGGCCAAGAGAGCAGCCGCCCAGCGTCTCCTACGTCCATCCCTCCCGCGCTCTCCGGCCCCCTCAGAGACCGCTGCGCCCGACCCCACTGGGCCCCCGGCGGCACCCGCCGGCCCCGCAAAGCCCTCCCCCGACCCCTCCAGAAAGGGCGACTTCGCTGCCTCCCTCGAACAGCCCGAATGTGGCTCTGAAACCCCGGCGGGACCCGGCACGCCCGACACTTGCTCCCGTCCTCCCAGCCCCAGCAGCCCGCCGCTCTCAATCGATTCCCCATTTCGTCCCGCCACTCCCCCGACGAGCCACACCCACACGCACACCCCCAGCCAGCATCCCGACCATCCACCCCAGCCGCCCCAACAACCGGGCGCCTCCGCACCCTCTGTCGGGCTCCAAGTCAGTGGCACCGATAGCAGCAGCAGCAGCAGCACCGGCCGAGGCCAGGTGTCCGCAGGTAGCGGAGCCACGGGTCACCTTCCCGAGTGCCGCGGCACCGGACACGGCAATGCGCCGCAGCCTTCCTGGAAAGACGAGGCCGCCTGGGCCGCCCTGCTGTCATGCGCCCTTGACTACTGGCGGCACGAGATGACGTACCGATCAGCCCCTACCGGTTCCGCGGAGGAGCGCAGAGCGCTGGTGGGGGTCCGGACGACCCGGCCACATCTGGGGGCGGAGGCGACCAGGATCGATGCCGTACAATTGGCCGAGCAGCTGGCGGCCGCCAACCCTGCCGCGTGCGTCGCGGCGGCGGCGGCGGCGGCGGGCCGGGGAGGCGGTGCGGACCGCGCTGCGGCGCTGACGGCGGTGTTGGCTGAGCGCAGGCAGCGGCGCACGTTGTTTGGGCCTTTGATGGTGGGTCCACGGGCTGGCTGGCTGGCTGGGGAGTTGGCTAGGGGGCCCTGCGGGGAGCGGCTTTCCAGCGGGGGCACACCGCGCGGCAGTCCCCTAGCGCGTCAGTCGCTTACCCCATCAGTCTCACCCGGGGTCCTTTTTGCTCCCCTCCCGTGGGCCCACACACACTCACACATACACACACACTCACACACTCACACATACACACACATTCACAAACACATTCACACTGTGTGGGTTTAACATTAAACACATTCACACCTGTACCGCCTGTCGAGCTGGATTTCGCTTCGCGCGGCGCGGTTTTCGTTTTTCACACACACTCACCCTGACCTGGTCGGCTCGGACGGGTCCCTCTAAGGACGCCCCCTCTCACCCCTGTCATGCCGCCGCAGGCCCGTCCACAGCCGGATCCCTCCCTGGACCGTATGGCTTGTCGTGCTGTGCTGCTGATCTCCGTACTATGCAAGCTGGCGCATCCGACACTCGGGAGCAACGTTCTTCCCGTCAAGGGCCGCCAGGCCGCAGCCTCGGGCGCCACCAAGGGAAGCGACCCTGCCGCCGCGGGACGGGAGGCGCGTGGAGCGGGCGGCGGCGCCGGCAACACACCGAAGAAGATGTCACCGCCGCCGCCGCAGCAGCAGCAGCAGCAGAAGCGTCAGCAGCGGCCGCAGACGCCGCCGCGGCAGCCGCAGACGCCGCCGACGAACGACAGGAAGAAGAACAATCAAGCGCACAGTGGCGATGCTACCGGCGGCAGCAGTACGGCAGCAGGCGCGCCGGGCGGGTGCGAGCAAGACACCGCCGCCGCCGCCGCCGCGGCTGCCGCCGCCACTGCCAGCGGCGACGCGCCCCTGCTGCTCCACCTAGAGCCGGCGGTGGCCCTGGTGGAGGGGCTGCTGCAGTACTGCGGCATGCCGTCGCTGCCGTACGCTCAGATGCAGCTGCTGGCGGTGCTGATTTCATCGCTGCAGGTGCGCACCGGGGCTCGAAGAGCGCAGTGGGTAGCGGTTTAGGGGGCCGACAGAGAAAGGGGTTGGTTGGGCCCCCCGGGCCCGCGCCGGCTTGCTTGGT
This sequence comes from Eudorina sp. 2006-703-Eu-15, assembly GCA_003117195.1. Lineage (NCBI taxonomy): Eukaryota > Viridiplantae > Chlorophyta > Chlorophyceae > Chlamydomonadales > Volvocaceae > Eudorina > Eudorina sp. 2006-703-Eu-15. Next base: position 251,640 of record BDSI01000101.1, on the reverse strand, counting down.
TGCTTGCAGGTGACGCTTGAGCTGGACCCTCCCCTCACCCCCTGGAGTAGGGTGCAAAGACTCAACGGCAATCCTCTCCTTCGGGGGCCTTCATCCGACTATGCCTTGCTATGCCTCTCACCCTCCCTCCCTTCCTGCATGCCTTCCTACCTACCTACCAACCTACCTACCTACCTACTTACCTACCTACCTACCTCCGCCCTTGCTCCCGCCCTGCCCTGCCCCCCGCAGTTCCTCACCCTGGCCTCCTCGCCCATGGCCCTGTGGAACGGCATCACCCACACCGCCACCCCTGGCCTCTGCGACCTCACCGCCCTGCCCGCGCTGTGCCGCGTCGTACAGTGCGTGTGGGCCCACGTGCTGCCGTTCTTCGTGCCCAGCGCCCGGCCCCTGGCGGCCAACTACGCTTTCATGCTCATCCAAAACCATGCCAAGGCGCTGAAGCAGGCCGTTCAGGCGGCCCAGGAGGCGGAGCGGTGGGCGACCCTGGAGGCGGCATGGGCGGACGTCACCGGGGGGCACAAATCAGAGCCCGCCAGCAGGCATGCCACAGGCAGCAGCACCGCCGCCACCGCCGCGGGGGTGGTTGCCGGCACGTCCGCCTCCGACACGAGCCGGCAGTGTCCCCGCGGGCCCGACCTGCGGCGGGTGTACGAGGCCGCGCTGAGGGAACAAAGGAGCAGCTGGCTGGACCTGAGTGTGCAGCACCTGGAGCTGGGGGGACTGGTCGACAAGCCGCAGGAGCTGGAGGAGTTGCTGACGCACCTCGGGGCGCTGTACAGCGAGTACGCAAAGGCGCTCCCGCAGGCGGTGTTTGGCGGGCTGGAGGCGGCTCCAGGGGGGCCGCCGGCGGCGGCGGTGGCGAAGGCAGAGGCGGACGTGGTGTTGCGGCTGCCCGCGGGTTGGGCGCTGCGAGGTGCCGAGAGCGGCGCGGCGGAGCGCGCGACGTTGGCGCGGGTGCTGGTGGCGGCGCTGGCGGCCCCGTCGGCGTCAGTCGGTGTACGGGATGACAAGGACCTGGCAGAGGAGGAGGAGGTGGAGCAGGCGGAGGGGCATGAGGGGGAGGACGAGGTGCAGAAGGAGGAGCAGGAGGAGGAGCAGAAGGGGGAACTGGCGAAGGAGGGAGAGCGACAGGAACAGCTGGAGCAGCACAGGCCGGGCGGCCAGGAAGGGGTGGGTGGACGGGCGGATGCGCTTGCTGCGCGGCCCTACCCACGTGTCGCTCCCCCGCTGAGACGCCCGACCAACCGGACGGTGTGCATGTCCAGTCACCTCGTGATGTGTGTAGCGGGAAACCTGCCCGACCCAAACCAGTTACCGCGTGTGTGTGCGTGTGTGCGTGTTTTTAAGGCAGGCAGAGCAGGAGTGCGTGACATGCAAGGGGCATAACGAAGCCGTGTGCCACCAGACCGCCCCTGCCCCAACCCTTCAAGCAATTAGAAGGAGTGCAGGAAGGGGCTTTCGTGTGTGTGTGTGTGTGTGTGTGTGTGTGTGTGTGTGTATGTCCCGCTCCACCGGCCCCCTTCCCTTTCCCCCGACGCCCGACCCGCAGAAGCCCTCACCGCCGCCCTCACCCTCACCGCCGCCCTCACCCTCACCGCCGCCCTCGCTGGTGGCGGTGGGCACCCCGGCCATCCACTTCGCCCTCACCCGGGCGGCCGCCCTGTCCGCGGTGTTGATGGCCGGAGATGTGGGCGCCACCGCGGAGGGCGCTGCAGTCCCCCCTGGGGGTGTTGCCACGGACCCCTCAGGAGCGGGGGCAGGGACAGGGGCAGGGAGTGGAGCCGGAGGGGATGGTGGCGGGCTGGGTGGCGGCGGCGGAGGGCCCCTGGTCCTCCAGGTGAGGAGCAGCGCCCAACTGGCGTCACTGCACGGTGGCCAGTCATCCGGGGACTTGATGGGGCTGATCGGCCAGCTGCTGGGTCAGGTGAGGGGAGGGGTGTGGGAAGGGGTGAGGGAGGGGGTGAGGGAGGAGGTGTCGGAGGGGGTGAGAACAGGGGGTGAGAACACATCGCCGCTCGTTTTCGCGGCTCAGGTTTCTTGTACACACGCACAGGCAGCAGGCACCCTCCCCCTCCGCTGGTACCCTCCCTGGACATCGCAGTGCGCTCGGGGCACAGGCCCCCAAAACTCCCCCGTGCCACAACATCAGCGGTGCTCCCGCAGCGATTCCTTTACTGCAGCCTCGCTCCGTCACTCTTTTATTCTTCCGGGTCGGGAATCTGGTATCATTACTTGCGCATGAAGGGTATCTGTCGGGCGCTACCACGTGCGTGACGTGACGTGACGTGACGTGACGTGACGTGACGTGACGTGACGTGACGTGCCGCATATCACCTCTCGTACTCCTGCCCTGCCCTGCCCTGCCCTGCCCTGCCCTGCCCTGCCCTGCCCTGCCCTGCCCTGCCCTGCCCTGCCCTGCCAACGAATCACAGATCATGTCCGGCCCCCAGATGGATTGGGAGATGCGGCGAGTGTGTGCGGGCCAGCAGGCGGTGGCCTCCCTCGCCTTCACGGCGGCAACCCCCAGGCTGGCGGGCTGGATGCGGGCGGCACTGCAGGGGGCGCCGAGGCTGACTCTGGACCTGGACCGGGATCGGCATCGAGATCTGAATCGAGATCGGGATCGAGATCTCGAGGGCCAGCCAGGGTGGGTGGAGGGCGTGTTGTGGTTCGGCGCCGCAGACGTGGGAAGTAAGGGAAGGCGCGGCGGCCTTTGAGGGACCGTCAGATCAGTTGGTGGCTCATTGGCGTTTTTGGCTGTGACTGCGGTGGAGGGCACCGCCCATGTGGCAGGTCTGCGGTTTTACGTTGCTGCGTTGCGCGCCAACGCTGCACTCGCCAGCCCGGCGGACAACTGCTGCCGTTTCGGTGGCATGTTGCTGCTTTTTTGCGGTGTCACTTTTCTGCGGCATCGCTTTTTGCGGTTTCGATTTGACAGGGGTTGGCGAGTGAGGAGGGATGCGGCCCCTGTGTGAGGATCTGCAGTACGTAGACTGGGACAGGCACGCAGCCCCAGCGTGCGCCCCCCATTTCCCTCCCCCGCCCGGCCGTCCCGTCTCCAAGAAGCAGCAGCGCTCCCGTAGTCAAAATCCATTCGTCGCCCGTCGAACTAACCGACCGACCGAAAACCAACCAACTAACTAACTGATCAACCTTCACACCTCGTTTGGACGGACCGCAGCCATCTGGACAGCGTTGAAGTTTTGCGTGAGGTGCTTGTGCGACAGCTGGACGAGCGGCGTACGGCAGTCATCAGATCTCTTCCGCCGCCCCTCCTGAGTGAGGTGGTTGAGATGCTGGGCCAGGTGGGGGCGTGGGGGATGGGGTCAGGGAGGGTTGGGGCTTGGGGGTGGGTGTGGGGGGCTGGACAGGGGGTCGGGGGGAGCCTGTAAGACAGGGTTGTGGTTAGCATTTAGGGGGAAGGGGTCGCTTTATTTCCCCCATACATACACTTCCTCCTCTTCGTCCGTCATTTGATCCGCCATTCATGTTAGTCACCTTTGGTGAGTAACTAAGCACAATACGGTACATCACTTGACTCACACGCACACCTGCAAGAACGACGCACACGCACACCTGCAAGAACACCACCCTCCTTGTTTGCCCTTGGTTCGCCTTCAATGTCACCCATGGGGAATACGGTACATCTATCTATCTATCTATCTATATATCTATATATCTATATATCTATATATCTATCTGTATCTAGGGTTGATTTGCGCAGGTTGGCCCCGTTCGTGGCGTCGCACAAGGCGAACGGCTCGGTCGCACCACCACGTCTGAGTGCCCTACCCCTACTCCCCGACCCCACCGTACGCCACCGCCCCAGCGCCGCCCCCACTGTCCTTACCCCCTCCACGCTCCACCCCCTCCACCTCCTTTACCCCCTTACCCCCTCCTCCCCCCGACCCATCCCCCGCAGTTGAGTGGCGACCTCCTCCACCTGGGTCGCGACCTCGTGGTGATCCCCCTGCCCCTGGGCCTTAGCCTGGATCCGGATCCGGATCCCAAACCTGAGTCAGGTCCGGATCCGGAGCTGCGGCCCCCGGGGGCCCCTTCCCACCAGGGGGCGGCGGACCCCTTCCCCCGGGATCCCTCCCCCCAGGACTCCTTCCTCGTAGATCCCCGGCTGGAGGCGGATCGCCGGATCCTGCAGCACACCACAGAGAGCGTCCTGCAGGCAATCACCACCACCACCGCCTCCACCGCCTCCACCACCGCCACCGCCACCACCACCACCATGCCCAGGTCAACCGTTACCAGTGCCATGAGGGAGGCGGTGGCGGAGTCGGAGGGGACGGCGGCAGTGGACGCGGATGGCGGCGCCGCCGGCTTGGACGGCGGGTCCGGGCCGCGGCGGCTCCTCCCCAACTGGCGCACCCGGCGGCGACTGGCGCTCAATCTGGCCGCGTGCCGGCTGGCGGGCATCGGCTGGCTGCCGCGCACCGATGCGGAGGTGGCGGCGCTGATAGCCTGGGAGAAAGCGGGTACGGCAGACGGTACGGCAGGGCCGAGTCCGGATGAGGACGCTTGCTTCCTGAGCAGCACCCCCGGGAGTGTGCTGGAGGTGGATCTGCTGGTGGGTGTGTGTCCCGTGGGTCGGCCGACGGCGCCGCTGCCGGTTCGGCGGCCGACGGCGGCCGCCGTGCCGTCGAGTCCAGCAGCAGCTCCTGCGGCACCCGGACCCGCACCCGCACCGGAACCGGCGCCCGCACCCGCGCCCGAGACCCCGGTGGTGCAGGCGGAGCAGCGGCCCGCTGGTAGTCGCTGGTTTTTCTGGGGGAGGAGGCGGTGACCCCCTCCCTTGGCGGGGACCCCCTCCCTTGTCTACCAATTTCCTATAACCCTCCCCTCGCGTGGTGGGTGGAGGGGGAGGGGAAGGGGGAGGGGGAGGGGGAGGGGCGATCACCGATGAGGTGTTGCCGTGGCGGCCCAATGTGGGAATCCGTTCCGGCGGTCGATTGGTGGTTGGGCAGTCACAGCGGATCGCCGTCTGGGCGGTCCCTCGGTTCATTCACGCTTGGAGTCTGTACTGCGCACCGTACAGCGCCGTACCTGGCGTCGCACAGCGAACACCAAAAATGCGTGCTCTATTGAGGACGGTAAGGGTCAACGGTCAAGGCCCATGTCTCGGCCACCCGAGGTGGTGGTTTCCCCCCTGCTCCTCCTCCATCGATGGGGGATGCGGCCCGCCATCGGCCCACTTGGCTAACCGTCTCGAAGGCGGGCCACTACTGCGAACGAGGTTGAGCCCGCGTGTAGGGTTGGCGAGCAGCCCACCCGGACCACCCAGGTAGATTGCGCTAGTGCGTCCAGGCTGTGTGTTTAATGAGGAGCCCACCCATATCCGGGGTGTTTGTGTGTTGATCGGCGGCGGCAGCAGGGCGGGAGTGCGGGCTGTGCAGTGGGCGGGGCAGTGCCCAACGGCTGCCCCGCATGCATGACCTATGAGACAAAAAAATACCCGACCACGTAAAGTAAGAGACGGAGTCCTTGCTCCGTTGCGCATTTTGGGTGCGCTGCTTTCGGAGGTGTGCCATCCGGCTGATGAGTGAACGTATGAAAGAGCATGTGTGTGTGCGTCCCGATTTTGCCCGGAGCAGTTTTACGCTGGCGCGGTGCGGATGCGAGAGATGTGAGGTTGGAGGGATGTGAGGTTGGAGGGATGTGAGGTTGGAGGGATGTGAGGTTGGGGGGATGTGAGGTTGGAGGGATGTGAGGTTGGAGGGATGTGAGGTTGGAGGGCGGGGGGGAGGGCAGTGGGCCCACTGGACTCGGGTGAGCCTGAGACGGCTAGGGACAGCTGGGGGAGGCGGAATGGGGGGGAGGAATATGAGCGTACGGCGATGAGATATGAGTGTACGGCGATGAGATATGAGTGTACGGCGATGAGACATGAGTGCACGGCGATGAGATGTGGGTGTACGGCTCAGGGCGCAAGCAATGCTGCATTTTTCTTTGTCGTGCTTCTGCAACACCCGCACCAAGCAAGCAAGAAGATTGTCGCAAGTAATGGCCCGTGGGTTGTGTCAAGGAAGAGGTCGACGAGAGACTGCTCTGGAAGCTGTATGTCGAGCTTGTGAACTGACCTGAATCTGCGGGGAGGGAGGCAGATGGGCCGTTCCGCTGTCTCGAACGACATGGGAGGGCCGGTCTGGCCGTCGTTGCCCCCATGGGCCTTACGTGCCCGGGGCACAAGAGTGGTGCCCGATAAAGTATTGTAGACGATTAAAACGTTATAATATAGATGTATTTGTACGACATGGAGCACGTACGACAGGCTGCACATGTTGAGAATTTGGGCGTTGGTTGTTGGGTGGAGCCAAACTGCCCCCGGGGGGGGGGGCGGCCCGGGGGCCGGGGGGAGGGTGGCCGCACTCCTTCTCGCCATCTGTGGCATCAGGCCCTCACACAGCGCCCCTCGTCATTGGCGTTACTACCATTGATGAGCGCTAGGTCGACCGCATCCTCGTTGAATTTCTTCGGCCTGGTCCAGGCGCCAGGTCCCCCCCTCAATCTTGTTGTTATTAAGGATGTTACAGCGGACCCCGCGGGTCATCGGTGACAGCCATCGGCGACAGCCGAGGCTTCCTCACCATACACCGCATAAACGAACTATTATGGTCAATGCTCTCCCCGCCTTCCCCGGTACGCCGGGTCCACCATCTCTCCCCCCCGCTTCTCAGCACCCATCGGGCCCATCTGGGAGGTGCGTGTCCACTGTATCGCGATGTATGTTGTTGGGTCGTTATTCGGTCGTTGTCGATGAGGGGGGAAGATTCAAAAAGAGTGAGATGATGATGTCATATGGACAGCGGTCCGTACAGTCGTGAGCGGAGTGGAGAGGACCCCTCCCTCCCCCGCCGACCGGGTTTCTTTCTTTTTTCATTTTAACCCCCAACCGGGTTTCTTTCTTTTTTCATTTTAACCCCCAACCGGGCCGCCGCCGCATCGGCGAGGCCCTACCTGCCGTCGGTGCCGTCGGCGGTGGCGGCAGCCGCCGCTGTCGACGGCGGTGGAACCGATCCGCCATCCTGTCTGCTGCACCCGCCATCCTGTCACTCCACTCGCAAAGCTACTGTGGATGGCAGTTTCACGCTTCGCGACGCATGTGCGCACAGCCGCCATGCGCCGCCTTGTACGATACCGAGCGAGCATGTCACCGAGTGCGGACGTGCGGGGTGCGGGCTACCCGGGCGTGTCAGGTGCAGGCAGCATAATGTTGTTGCGTGGGCGTGCATGGAGGAGTGCGGGCGGGGCGGGGGCCGGCCCCACGGCCCCACCGGAGGGAGGGAGGGAGGGTGCGGAGTGGGCGGCACAGCCAGGGGCAGCTTGACGTCCGTAAGGCCTCGCCGTGTCGGCCTGGTTGCTCCGGGTGGGCGGGCAAGTGCAAGGTTCCGCCCCTGTCTGTCTGTCTGTCGGTCGGTCGGTCGGTCGGTCGGTCCTGGGCTCGGCGCTATCGCTGTCAACGCGTGTCGATCCTTGCGGTAAGAACCTATATATGCCGTACGAGTGCTGCTGTACGAGTGGAGTGCACGAGCGGACGATGACGACAAGGGGGCCCAAAAAGCGCTCCAGGGGGGAGGGATTCGGTCCCGGGTACGTGTGTGCCATGGGTCGGGTCGGTCCATGGGGGGGGGCTGCGAGGCCGTGTACCCCGCCTGAGGCGCCCCTGCCCCCGCCGCGGAGGGCTGGTGCTGGAGCTGGAGATGGTGCTGGAGATGGTGCTGGAGATGGTGCTGGAGATGGTGCTGGTGCTGACAAAGTTGATCTTCAGTTCAAGATGACGATGATGATGTTGACGACCTCGGATGATGACACAGGGGAAGTAGGTGGCCGCTTGGGTAGCACGAATGGTTGGCGGAGTGGTTGGCGGAGCGGATTACGGTGCGCAGCCCCCGGATGTGTCTCTGGGCTGTTCTTTTCTCTACCTCTCGACCATGGTAGTGGAGTACATCGCAGGTCCTTTGGTAAGAGTGTGGGCTTGGGCGGCTCTGGGCGGGTTTCTCATAACACACACGGGCCATTGGTGATACCACCTTTGCGATGTGATACCACCTCTGGCTTATCTTTCGGGGGGGTCTTTGAGGCGGCAGGGCGCCCGGTCCAGGCCAGGCCAGGCTGCTTTCTGAAGAATCCATTTCCGGACGTACGTACGACAGCATTGTTCTCCCCCCCCCACCCCCCGCCCTGCCCGCACTCGTACTTGCGCTGCTGCGGGGCATCTAGAGTCGCCGCGCCGCCGATGGTTAGGTGAGGTGCCGAGATGGCACCCCAGATTACAAATATATGTATTTGTTATACATTTTGTTCCCGTGGCGTACTGCCCCGCATGGAGGACCGCAACCCCCCTCCCCCTCCCGGTCCCCGCTGCAAAACGGGGCCGGCTAGCTCTTCGTCGTTTGGCCGCTGCGCTTCTCGTTCCTCGGTCTCCCCCCAATGCTGCGAAGCGTCGCCGCCGTCGGGTGTACGGCAGACGTGCCGTGAGTCTGCCTGCGATTCGGGTCAGCACAGTTGCCGTATTTGAGTGTGTGTGTGGGGGGGGGCATTAACGTTTTTTTCGGCGCCTAAGCGCCGCCGGGTGGGTGGGTGGGTCGGTGTGGGTGTAGGGGGGGCGCTCCGTGTGTAACCGCCCTTCCCGGGAGCTAGCGCGCGATGGTGCGTGAGAGCAGGAGAGGAGAGGCCTGTGGCGAGACCGCTGGGGGGGCGGTGTGGGCCTCTGAGGGGGTGCCTCTGTTGAGGGGCACCGGTGGGGCTGTGAGGGGGCGAGTGCGGCCAGGCGGCGGCGCGGGTCGATCGCCTCGAGTGCGGGCCATCGGGGTGGCGGCACGTGTCGAGCGGTACGCGCAGTGCCCTCCGTGCTGAAGGCCTTGGATGCGGCCACGGCCCCCCCCTTCCCCGCGATGTATGGTGGCGAAGCGGGTGGCGGGTGGCGCGCCCGCCCAACACCACCAGCCGGGGCGCCCTCCGCCGCCAGCCCGACACGTCAACCCTGGAGACAAACCAAACCAAGGAGGGGGGACCGCGGGTTCCGGAGCGCATCACGTCCCCCCCACCACCCTTCCCGCGGGCAGCTGATGCCGTACCTAGAGGAGACGGTTGGTTCGTCTCATCGTCTCGGACTGTGTGGGTGTGCCGTACGGTGAGCCATGTGCCGTATTTAACTGATAACTGCTCGGGAAGGTCCGCACAGGTGCAACCCCTTGGTCTTGCTTCTTTCTTGTTTTTTTGGGGGGGGCAAAGGGGCCTGAAAAAAGGGCTTCCGGCGCACCGCGCCGCTGGGTGATCTTTCCACCGGCTTAGTGACGTCACCTCGGGGGATACAGTTTTACCGTATGCGACGCGAGAGCGGCATACTCCTGGCAACAGGAGCGATGATGTAATGATTCCGTAATTGAAGGGAACGGTGGGCGATTCATTCGTCCGGGGGACCGGGGGCCGGCGGCACCGGGACAGGGGCGTTACGAAACACACCAGGCGGGCCACTACGGGGACGTGCCGTACTCCTCCGTACCATACGGAATGCTGATGCCGGCGGTGCGTGCGGCCTTTGTGGCTGCCGGCCATGCATGTGGTGTACGACCCCAGCCAGCCAACCGGTTACACGGGGACACACAGAGATCTCAATGATCATGTTTCGTCACAACAACTGTACGGCAACTGTACGGTACGTCCGTCGTATTACAGCGCTCCGGCCGCTCTCATCGACAGCGCTCCGGCCGCGGATTCCACTGGGGGGGCCGGGCAACTATCGTAGATATTGTGTTGTAGATAACAATGAAGGGCGGCCTTGGAACGTTGGAGGACTCCATGAAGTACACGGAAGACTCCGTGGGGCGGAGGAGTGCACGGTGTCGACCCCAGCAGCAGCAATGGGCCGCCCTACGCTGCAACAGCAGGGACCACTCCACCTGCGACCCCTGACCAGCCGCACAGCCGCCATCCGCACCACACCGAACCACACGCTGCCCCCATCGCCACCAGCTACTGGCGACACTCCGCCCCACCCCCCTTTTCGTCAATCAAGACAGCGAAATCGCAAAAGTGCAACAAACCGATAACCGCCCCACCCCCCTCCCCTCCCCCCGACCTATGGCGCCGCCCCAGGCCCCCGGGAAGGGAGGGAAGGGCAACCGGTGCGGGGGGCAGGTGAGGGGGCCACCGGGGACGGACTGAGGCCGGCCCGGTTCTGTTCGGTTTCCGTCCTGGGTGCTCCCCGACGTCTCGGCCCTGCCGCCGTCCTTCAGCTTCGCCGGCACCATCGTACATGCACAGCCGCCGCCGTCGTACGTCCGTATGTATCTTGTAAGTACCCCGGCCCTATCGCCGCCATCGCTGCGGCACCTCCCCCGCCCGCACCTGCGGCATTGCTGCAGCAGCACCTGCCTGCCCCCCATGACCCGCCCCCCCCATGATCCCCACACGCGCTGTAATGGTGTGACAGTGCGGTGCCTTCCATCCAGCCAGCCAGCCACCTCTCGGCGCCAGTCCCCTCCAGCGGCCGACACCCGCCGGTGCCCCCCCTCCCCCCCCCCGGGTGCAGCGCGTAGACACAACATCTTCCGACTCCGTTGTAATACCCCTCTCCCCCCAATGCAAGCACATCCCGCCCCCCCTAACGCAGCGCAGCCACTGGCTCCGCTTTCCCCCATCCCCCGCCTCCACCCGCCCCCACCCCCGCCCCCGGCCCCAGCTCGCACTCCACCGCCAGAAGCACCAGGGGCGACCTCAGGAAGCCCCCCAGCGACCCCCGGGGCACACCACGCAGCAGCTCATTGGCCGCCTCCCCCGCCCCCGCCCCCGCCCCCGGCTCCGCCGCCGCCCCGCGCCCGCGGGTCCCACCGCCAGCGGCCGCGGCGGGTGCCCTGCCGCCGGGAGCCCCCGCCGCGGCCCCGCTGCGCCGCGCAGCCCCCACGGTCGCATCCTCCTCCCCGCCGCCCTCCTCATCGTCCTCCGATTCGCCCGCGAGGGGGTCGTCGCCGTCGCCGTCGCCGTCGTCATCGTAGTCGCCGCCGCTGCCGCCCCCCGGCGCCGGCGCTGCATGTGTGTCCGTGAGGCTGCACACCAGGTGGTTGAGGGCCCAGCGGGTCCGGGTCTGCCAGCCCGCGGTGATGTGGCCCCAGGAGGGTGAGGAGGAGGAGGAGGAGGAGGAGGCCCAGGGAGGTGGTGCATCTACACTCGGGGGGTGGGGGTCGCAGCACGGAGGAGCGGCGGCGGGGAGGGGGGCCGCCCCGAGCGTTAGCAGGTGCAGAGGGCTCAGGAGGGGGGCAGGAGGGGGCAGGAGGGGGGGAGGGGATGGAGGCCGAAGCGGGCACGTGCGCCTGGCCGCAGCCCACGTACCAGGTACCAGGTACAGCTGCCCTGGGCCCCAGTGCCTGACGAGGCCCTGCCCGCCGTCAACCCCCTCGCCCTCCCTCCCAGACATCCCGCCCGGACCCCTACCGTGGGGCAAGTATGCTTGGGCCCCCCAGGCCCAGTGCTTGCGCCCCAACCACCCCCACCCCCTCCCCCACACACCGGTGTATGCCGGGAGGTAGGCCTGGGACTCCACAAACGAGCACCACTCCTGGAGCACAGCCTCGTCCCCGGGATGAGTGACTCGCCCCTCGCCGCCGCCGCCGCCGCCGCCGCCGCCGGAGGACGAGGAGGACGAGGAGGAGAAGGCTCGACCATCCAGCGGCGTGTTCGTGTACGGCAAGAGCGGTACCACCACCAGGTCACGTCTTCGGCGGTGGAGGGTGGCTCGGCACTGACGGACGGGGCGGGGCGGGGGAGGTGGGGAGGTGGGGAGGTGGGGAGGGGGGGGAGGGAGGCAGGGAGGGGGCGGCGGGGAGCAAAGTGAGAACAGCCCAGATACCGCCCGCTGGACGACGGGAATGCGAGGCGGGGCCGGCGGCTCAGAAGGGGTGATGGGGGGGAGCGGTCAGAGGTTGCAGGCAACGAGGGGTGCTCGGGGGTTGAGCGAACGGATTCAGGTCGGGGTGGGGGTGGGGGAGGGGAGGGGAGCGGCGGTGGGTTTGAGGAGGCGCCGCGGGGACGGACGCAGTTGCGGGGCGGTGGGGAGCGGGGCGCGGAGAGGTGACCACCGGAATATACACTGCCGGGTGGGGTGGCGCGGCATAAGGCAGGGCAGGGCAGGGCAGGGCAGGGCAGGGCAGGGCAGGGCAGGGCAGGGCAGGGCAGGGCAGGGCAGGGCAGGGCAGGGCAGGGCAGGGCAGGGCAGGTAGCGGCAGGTAGCGGCAGGTAGCGGCAGGTAGCGGCAGGTAGCGGCAGGTAGCGGCAGGTAGCGGCAGGTAGCGGCAGGTAGCGGCAGGTAGCGGCAGGTAGCGGCAGGTAGCGGACTGCCCACCCCTCCATCATGTGGTAGCGGTAACGGGGTCCGGCCCGGCGGCGTGGAGAGACAAGCCCGTCGGGGGGGAGAGACTGAGAAGGGGAGGTACGGGGGCTGTGTCCCGGGGGGTAGGGAGGGGAGGGGGGTGGGGGGCCGGTACAAGGACAAGGCGAGGCGCCGCGCGTGCTGCCGTGCATGGTGCGGTGTTGGCGCCCATTCCCCCCAAACCCTACATCCCGAACGACCCCGGACCCGCCCCCGCCCCTGGCCCTGGCCCTGGTCCCATGCCCCCGCCCCCGCCCCCGACCCCCCGACCCCCAGCCCCGCACCCCGCCCCCCGCACCCCGCCCGCAGAGATCCCAACGCCCTCAGGCCCGGAACAAATGACCGCCTTCCCGCCCGTCCGAACCGTACGAAACAGACAGACAGACAGGTCGCCCGAGTTGACATATCTGCCGTCGGCGTCCGTACACATGCCGTACGCATGCCGTACCTCTGCCATCGCCTCCACCGCCGCCTCCAACTGCCGCCGGGAGCCGCACGCCACCGCCGCGCAGTGCCACCAGTTCACCCGCCGCTGCAGCTCGTCCCGCCAGGCGGCCCGAATGGACCCGTTACTGGACCCGTTCGCGGATCCGTTCGTGGACCCGTTACTGGACCCGCCGTCGGGGGTGCTGCTGCTGCCGCTGGGGGTGCTGCAGCTGCAGGGGGCGTTGTTGTTCTGGCCGGTGGTGCTGGGGGGGTGCCAGGGGGTTGCCAGCGCGCGGGTGGGGGGTTCAGAGGCAAGCCGGCTGTGAGTGTGTGTGTGTGAGCCCGCACCCGGGGCAACCCGCCGCCGCCGCCGCCGCCGCCGCTAGGAGGGTTCACTCTCCAGTCCCGGCGATGACACCGCTACTCACCCCGCCCCTCCCCTCACCTCCAGGCCGCCATAAGGCCCCCTCTCCCCCTGCCCGCCTCAGCCCCCCTACACCTCCCCTTCCCCGCCCCAGCCCCCGCTACCCCCAATTTCCTATACCCCCTACCCCCCACCCCAGTGGTGCCCACCGGCACACTAAGGCTGTGGGTCGCAGAGGTGGCGGCATTCGCAGGTCCCCCTCCACCGCCTTCTCCTCCTGCTGCGGCGTCCCACCCGCGGCCTGCAACCAGATGCGTCGGACGCAGCAGCTGAGGGCGTACCCCGCCTCCCCCGCCACCAGCCCCACTTCGGGGGCTGCTGCTGCTGCTGCTGCTGCAGATGCCGCCCCTCCCGCCGCTTCTCCTGCTCGGCTCCGAGACTGCGAGTGTTTCTGCTGCTGCTGCTGGTGCAGCAGCAGTGAGGCCGTCGGTGTCCTGAAGCGCAGGGCGATCAGCCCCCGGGGTCCGGCGGCGGCGGCAGCGGAAGAGGCGGAGGCGGCGGAGGCGGTGCCGAGGAGGGGGCAGGGGAGGGGGACGCGCTCCCGCACGAGGTTGAGGGTGGCGGCGGCGGCCAGCGCGGCCCGCAGTGCGCCAGCACCGGTACACGACAGCGAGACGGCGGTCTGCAGGCAGGTGCGGGTGGTGGGTGGGGTGGGAGGGTGCGGGTGGGTGGGGTGGGAGGGTGCGGGTGGGGGGGGGTGGGAGGGTGCGGGTGGGGGGTGGGAGGGTGCGGGTGGTGGGGGGTGCGGGTTGAAGGGATGGGTCAGGGGAGAGGGAGCACCTCAGCGCTTTGGGGAAGACGTACGTACAGGCGCTGCGCTCACTGGGGTGGGGCGGGGCGGGGCGGGGAGGCGAGGGGAGGGGCATCCATGTCGACAGCGGCTAGATGCAAGTAAGAAGCAAAGGAACGGACAGTCGGAGGTGCGGTTCGCCGCCACGGATGTGGCTGGGGAGCCGGCAGGAGGGACGGCTAACACAGCCAACCGGGACCCGGGAGCTTGACCTGCCGGCAGTTGCCACAGGCAACACGGAACCACGAATGGCGCGAACACCCCCTCCCCCTCCCCCTCCCCCTTCCCCACCACACAGCGCACTGGTAGCGTTTCCTCTTTCCCCCCCCCTCCCCCACCCCCCGCGACCCTGCCCGCCTGGAAAGCAGCTGCGAGGGCCGTTTCTTGGGCGATCTAACACCCAGGGAGGGGGAGGGGAGGGGAGGGGAGGGGAGGGAAGGGGCACAACACGGCTCGCATGCCCCCAGGTGCCCCCCCCGTCCACCCGCACCCCATCCTATCTCGTCACACCCACACCCCTCCTCCGTACATCCCCTCCCCCTCCACCGGATCTTGGCTCGGATAGTCGGCGCAGCTCATCGTTCACCGCGCACCTCCCTATTCCCTACCCCCCCCGTCCTGCCCTTCCAACCCCCTCGCCCCAATCGCCCCGCGGCCCGACCCTCCTGCCTGCCAATCCCCTATACCCCTCCCCCTCCCCGCCCCTTCCCTCCCCCCTGCCTGCCAATCCCCTATACCCTTGCCCCTCCCGCCCTCCCTCCCTCCCTCCCCCCCCCCCTCCTTCCTCCCCCCCTCCCCTCCCCCCCTCCCCTCCCTCCCTCCCCCCGCTCACCCCCCGCAGCTCCAGCTCCAACAGCGCTCCAGTCAGTGAGGACCTCCCCCGGGGCCCCAACTGACCAACCGCCGACAGGACGCACATACCGCCGCCACCGCCGCCACCGCCGCCGCCACCGCCGCCGCCGCCGCCGCCGGCCCCGACGCGCTCCACCGCCCGCCGCATGGCCCCCTCCAGCGCCGCCCGGCACCCGTCCGCCGCCCGCCGCAGCAGCCCCACCTCCTGCAGCAGCAGCTCCCGGCGGCTCCGCGCCGCCGCCGCCGCCCGCTCCGCCTCCCCCCGCTGGCGGCTGTGCAGCTGCAGGAGGATGTCGCGCGAGGCCGCGTGCGGCGGCGCCACCACCACCCCCGGTATCGGCCCCTGCCCCTCCTCCAGCTGCCGCACCAGCTGCCCGGCGCCCCGCAGCTGCGCCTCCGGCGCGGCTGTGAGGGCGTGCATCTTGTCCCGCAGGACCCCCAGGTAGGCGGAGGCCACGTCGGCGGCGCTGATCTGGAGGGCGAGGGCCGCAGAACGAGGCGGTGCGCGGAGGCGGCTCCGCAGCTGCTGCTGCCGCGCCGCCTCGTTCCGCGCCCGGCCCACCGCCACCGTCAGGCCCAGGTCGACGACCGCGACGTGCAGCTCCACCAGCCGGTGGAGGACGGCGGCCCGTACGGTCGGCGGCGGCGGCGGGTGGTGGCCCCCCTGGAGCAGCGGGGCGACGTGCTGGATGATGTCGTACAGGGTCTGCGTGTCCTCCAGGGCGGCCATCCAGGGCTGGGCCTCCGGTGGCACCGCCGCCTCTCTGCGGGGCCGGTCGCCGAGCTGTCCAGGGAGGGGGAGGGAGGGGGGTACGGGACATTTATTGGGGGCTACTGGGAAGCTGTCCGAGCACAGGATGAGGTACAGTCGTACCCGGGGGGTTATAGGAAATTGGTAGACATTTTCAAACTGCGCTGCTGCCAGAGCGACGGTTCGTACCCGGGGGGGGGGAGGGTGCGGGCGCAGATGCGCTCAGCCGGAGTGTCTCCTCCCGCTGCTGGATCCCCACCAACCTCGCATCCCGTCGCGCCACCATCTGGTAATATGTTACATATATACACACACATATATATACACCATTCGTACTTGATTTTTACATAATTACGGATTTGTCTCCGTCTCAACCCCGGGCCATCCTCCGCCCAACCCCCGGCCCCATCCCGGCGGCCCCTATCGCCAACCCCGGGGGCGCCCCCCCTTCCAGGGCGCCCCCGGCCTCCGGCCCCCGCCCCGCACGTACCCGGGCGAGGCCCGGGAAGCAGTGGCTGAAGTCCCGCAGCAGGTGCAGCGGCGCCGGGGGCAGGCGGTGGTGCGCCAGAAGCGCATCCGCCAGCCACACCGCGGGTCGCCGCAGGTCGGGCTCCGGCGGGGGCACGTGGCGGGAGCTGGACAGCAGGTCGCAGACGGTCCCAAACACCAGGACCTGCCAGGGGCGTGTGGGTGTGTCTCTTAAGCAGGCAGAGAACAGGAGTGCGTGACATGCGAGGGGACGAGTGGCGCCCGACAGCTTTGCCCGTATGCGTGTATCATATACCCAGTGCCCGACCCATATAATAATAATAATAATGAGGCTGCGGTGTCGGAAGAGCGCTGTCCATTTTTGGCGCGCTTTTGGCGCGCTTATCCGCCCTCCCTCCCTTCCATCGGGCCACTGCAGGCGCCGGACCTTGCGGTAGGCCTCCAGCTGGCGCTGCTCGGGGGCGTCTGAGGGCAGCAGCAGCAGCCGCGACGCGGCCTCCTCGACCGGCTCCATCTGCAGCAGCCCGGCGAGCTCCCAGCTCGAATTCCGAAGCTGCTCGAGGAGCTGAGGCGGCTCCGGAAGACCCTTCACGATGGCGTCCGCCAGATGGTTCTGCGAGGGGGCGAATGTGTGTGTGTGGGGGGGGAAGGGGAGGGGAGGGTAACACGACGGACAAGCCCAGGCCCGGACCCGCCAGCGGGAGGCAGGGTCCAACATGGTGTTCCTATGGCAGATGGCAGCTGGGGTGTTGGCGGGTGTTAAGGAGAACTGAGACGCGAGAAGTGAAGTCCAGCGTATCAGGCGATGGCGTGTGTGTGTGTGTGTGTGGGGGGGGGGGGGGGATAGGAATTTGTTCAAGGGGTTGTACTGATTGACATCAGGTGAGGTCGAGGGGGCGCGGCCGGCTCGGGTTGTTGGGGGGGCTGCGGGTGCTAGAGCGGTGTCGGGGGCCGATCCGGAGCCGTGCAGGACGACGATGCGAGGCGGTGATGGGGGGGGCCGGCATCAGGATGGACCCACTCGACGAGACGGCTCTGTCATCGCCGCAGCATGCTCCGCAGAAATATGGAAGCGACCGTGCATCGCGACTTGTCGCACGGGGCGGCGACAACGCAAGGCGCAGAGAGCTTCTTCGCATGGCTCCCGCTGGACCGCGCGGCAGGGGCTGGCGATGCGGATGCGCTATGGCGAGACCGTTGCTCGGCCGCCCTCACCTCGAAGGCTGTGTACGCCATGTAAGTCGGCCAAAACCTGCCAAAGAGCTGGTTGTGATACTGGCAAATGGTCGGATGGTCCGGAGTCGCCGAACCCTGCGGCATGGGACCGTCCGGGGCCTCGTCCCGGCGTTGCGCCGCACTGGCGGGACGGGGCGGGAGTCCTGAAGTGTTGCGGCTTGCGGGGTTTGAGGCGGTATGGGAAGCAGGCAGGGACTCCGAGGCCGGAGTTGTTTCGGTCATGGTAGCGGGCGTCGCTGTACGGCTGTGGCCGGACACCGAACGCGGCGGACTGAGCCCGCGGCATCGACGCGCACAATGCACAAGTTCCTCTCTCTGTCGTAGTCTATACGCAGCAGAGCGGTGGAGGCGACCCCCGAGACACGATGACGGGATGCCCAGATAGTCCGCGATCCAAGACCGCTGGTGATAGGCGGCCAGGTGCGCACGAAGTGGAGAAAGGTCGTTGAACTCATTACGGAAGCGCTGATCCTCGCTGACGCCATCATCGGCCATGGTCCGTCGGATTCAATTTCAGCAACCAGCAGCACGAGCTGCGCGGACAGCATGAATCTGTTCCATAGCGAAAAAACTCCGTCACAAAAGATCCGTAACTGGCATGTAGTTGATCATTAAACACCAAGGCCAACCAATTACGTATCGTGAGAAACGACAGGATACAATGCCACGTGAACTGAAGAGATCGCTCTTTGGGTACGCCTCCCGTTGCCCTACTCCTGCACAAGTGCTTGTAGTAACTTGGCCATGTAACGGGCGGTCAACCAACTGTCAACCGAAACGTCTTCATCTGAGTCAACCCTCGCAGTCTCGCTTGATCGCGTGAGACGATATGCGATCTTCCAAAGTGGCGGTTCCTTGCAATACTGCAGGCCCACAGCAGGCCACCTGGCCATGCAAGCAGCGCGGATGGTTTGGTTTCTCCGGCAAAAGTGTGCCTGTACCACGATCCTAGTCCACGGGTGGTCAATGACGTGCCCAACGTCGCTGCCATGTAAAACACATCCTGCCCCGCTACCATCAGATGAAATACATGAAGCGTTTCACGTCCATGCCAGTACTAGCAGACCACCCCCCTAACTATTGCTGCTCTACCTTGACCATCTCGCCTGCCTGTCTTACCCTCTCCACACCTCTCTCCGCCACCGCTTTTCCCTCGCCTTGGTCGCCCGTGCCTACCTGTCTCACTGGAACCATGGAAGACCTCCCTCCGGACGTAACAACAGACACTGAGAATCCTCGCACCCAGGGTTCTGGCCACATACGCCCCGTACTGTACACCCACAACAGGCCCAACCCACATGCCAGCACAGGCTCATCAAATCCCCCTCGTAAGCCTCACCCTCGCCCAGCCTCACGCCCGCACCCCGCTCTCGTCGCTGCTCGTTCCGCGATCGGTGCACCCATCCACCCACAGCGCGGACAAGCACGCGCTGACCCCCCCGTTGCCGGACCCTAACCACCTCGAGGGATCCATCCCGCGTGTCCCCACCCATACATCCATGGTCGGGGCAGGACGGGCGCGCCTGATTCCAGCGCAGCAACCGGCCCCGCCTCGGGTGCCCGAATCAACCGCCCCCACCCCTGCAGCAGCCCTCGCAAGGCCCCCTCCGGCCATGCTCCGTGCTGAACGCAGGGCAGAGCCGGCCAGAAGCTGGCGGAACGACATGGCCGGAATGCTCTAAGTATACGGTATGCGACCGATGGCGACTGGGCCTCGGCCGGACCGACTCCGAAGGGCGGCATCCGGCGGCTGCACGCTGCATGGCTGTCAGCGAGGCCCCCGACAGTCGATGGGTGCATCCGAGACGAAGAAAGGCAGGCGCCGCTTCCCACCGAGCAAAGCCAGGCAAGGCGGTGCGCCGCCCCTTGCAGGTCCAGTGTCGCGTTTGATACCGTTCAGTCCCCCGTCGTTGTGTCCGGTGGGGTTGTCCGGACTCGCTCGTCCGTTCGTTCGCTGGTCCGTTCGTTCCGGGCCCGTCTCAGACGCCAACAGCCATGACTTCGGCTGACTCGGGGTTGGCCGCCCCCCGCCATCCCCCGCCATCCCCCGCCATCGCCCGCCACCCCCCGCCGCCCCCCGGCTGGGTGTGTCTGGGCTGTTTCGATTTCCCCCCCCCCCGCCACGTGCACGACGGGTACCACCCCGCGCAATGCGGCCCAACCTGCCTGGGACGCAGCACAGCCGCCCGCACATCCCCAGAGCGCGGCGCCAACGGCGGCGGGGACCCAAGCCCGCCACGTCAGCCGTGCATCGTGTTCATACTCGCGGCAGCCGGCCCCCAGCCCGCAGGTAGGTAGGCAAGGGGGTATAGGAAATTGGTACACGTAGGTAGGGGGGCTTGCTGACCTGCGCTGCTGTCATCGCCGCTTCCCGCCTTCATGCCCCTGCTACCCCGTCGTTCCCGCAGGACCACACATAGGACAAGACAAAGCCCTCAATGCTGTCCGGTAGCGGCCCGCGAGAAGGTGGCGTAGCCGATCGCCACCGCCGCCGCAACGTAGACGCCCGCCAGCAGCGCCGTCGACAGCAACGCGGTCCGCGACCGGCCCCCCAGCGCGCTGTTGGCGCGGGCCAGGATGCGGCCGAGCCCGTGACCCCCGCCTGCCGACCCCTCCGCCGGCCACTCAACCGGCGCCGCGTCTGGCACCCGCCACAGCGCAGGCCGCCCCTCCATCCTCGCCGCGTGCGCCACGCACGCACTCAGCGCCAGACCCTCCCCATCCCCACCCCCGTCGTCGCCTGCCGCCGCAGAACCGCCGCCAGCGCGGCGCGGCGCGTCTGCGCCGCCCGCGCCTCGCCGCTGCCGCACCTGCGACACCGCCCCGCGGGGGTCCACCCGCGGCGGCAAGAGCACGTGCGGCGGCTTGGCGCGCCACAGCTGCTCCGCCTGCCACAGCAGCTGCTCCAACGGCACCGCCGGCGCTGCGGCCGCGCGCCCCGCGCCGCCACCACCGCTCGCCCTTCCGACTCCGCCGCCACCGCCGCCGCCGTGACTCCTCGGGCCCACCAGCTTCAGGTTGGTGAGCGCCGAGTGCAGCTCGGGCATGTCCTCACAGGCCAGCAGCGCGGCGCGCTGGCTGCGCATCGCCACGGCGCCCAGGTACAGCGGCATGAGCGGGTGGCTGGCCAGGAAGAAGTCGAAGAGGCGCGCTGCGGGCGCCAGGTCGTCCAGCTCGTGGGCCCACCAGGTGATGAACCAGGAGATGGCGAAGAAGGGCTGCAGGCCCACCTGACCCAGATGGCGGGACAGGGCGGGGTCGGCGGCGTGCACGAGGTGCGGCACCAGGCCCAGCAGCTGCACCACGGGCTCCAGGGAGGGGCGCGTCGCGTCGCGCAGGTGGGTCGTCACCAGGCGCCGCAGCAGCGCGAACGCAAGCAGTTCGCCATGCGCCGCGGCGGTGGCGGCGGAAGCAGCGGCGGGGGCGGCGGAAGCAGCGGCGGCGGCGGCGACGTCGCGCGGGGCCGGGTCCGCGCCTTGAGAGTGCAGACACCTCGACTCGCGCCGGCTTGCGGCGGCGGCGGCGGCCTCGGCGGCTGGAGGTGCTGCGCCGTGGTGTAGGCAGTCGGGCCCCGAGGTGCCAGGGGGCTGGGCCGGCGGAGGGCAGCCCGGCAAGGACAGCAGCAGCACGCTGGCAACGTCGTGCAGGCCTTGGTAATAGAACACATCGCCTGCGTCGCAGGAAAGGATTGGAGGGAGAGGGTGCAGAGCTGGAGGTGTGCCGACAGGTGTGGAGGGACGGGGGAGGGGTCCTTGTCAACTGTTGGCGAGGTGTACACATCCCACGTTGCGCCATGAACCGTGGCCGCGCGCCCCGTGGCCGCGCCCCCCCCCCCCGAGCCCCGCCCAGAGGTAAGGTATACGCCCGACCCAGCGACCCACTTCCACTGAATCCGGTCGTTCTCCCACCCACGCCACACACCATCCCGCCCGTCCCCCGAACATTCCAGCATGGTCATCGTGATGATCCCCATGCCCGCCCCCTGACTACGGTACAGGCTCACGCCCGTCTGCCAACAACGCACCTCGCTCCCCGTCCACCTCGCCTAGCGCCAGATATCCCCTTCCCCCGGCCGACCCTCCACTCGCCAACCCCTCTCTTTTCAATTTGACCCTCCGGTCGCCCCCCGGCCCCCACCTCCGTGCGCCGCCACCACTGCGTTGAGCAGGCGCTTCAGCTGCTGCCGCCGCGCATCCCGCTCCGGGTCGCTGAGGCCGCGTGTGAAGGCCCACAGCGACCTGGCCACGTCCACCTCCACCACCGCCGAGTCCCGGTGGGGCAGTCCCGACCAGTGGAGGTACTGCCGCCAGTCCCACTCCCCATCATGTGACGCCCACCGCCGCCCCTGCCCTCCGCTGCTGCTCCCCCGCCCCCAGTCCTGGTCGACGTCGCCGACCGAGTCCGGCTCCGGAACCAGGCTCTGAGAACCTCGCCGGCTGCAGCCACGGCTGCTGCTGGGCTCGCTGCGGGGCGCGCCGCCACAGCTGCTGCTGCTGATGCAACGGGGAGCGCGGTCCAGATCACTGGTCAGGTGGTGCGAGGGGACCGCGGCGCCCGGCCGCGCCGCGCATGTAGTCGGGCCGCCTGGGGGCTGCGCGCCTGCTGCATCGCAGCGGTCCCTGGGCTGCCTGCTCGTACTGGCCGGCGCGCCGGCGCTGCCGCTCCGCTCACCCTTCCCACCCTTCCCAGACGGCCCAGGTGGCAGCGCCTGGCCGGCGCCGCCAGGACACCGCGCACCACCAACGCCGCCACCGGCGCTTCCGCACCTCGACGCGCCCGCCTGGTGGCCACTTCCGGGCCACTCCTCGGGCCGCTGCACCGGTGATGGTGCGGCGAAGGCGACTGCCCCTGCGTCCCCGGCAAGAGCCGCGTCGCCCCTGCCGCTGGTGCTAACCCTGTCCTCCCCAACCGCCGGTTCCCGCGCTGGGACTGGCGAGGTCGGGCACGCCCCACCTTGGGCCTTATGACCTGCTCCGTGGCTGGCTGCCGCGCAGTCCCGTCCCCCTGATGCTGCTGCGGCTGCAGGCGCGAGTGCCAGGTCCACTGCACCACTGCAGCCGTTGGCAGCCGAGTCGGTTTCCGCACGGTGAGGCGAAGAGGCAGCTGCTGGTCCCACGACACCGCCGGAGTCGTCGTCGCCACCGCGGTGGCCTATGACGCCTTCCTGCGCGGCATCCGCCCCGTGGTCGTGGTCGTGCTGCTCCGCTCCGCCACCCGCGTCCGTGCCAGCGCTGCGGTCTCTTCGTCTGACACCGTCGCCGGCCTCATCGGTTCGGTCGGGGGCGAGCTGGAGGCCAGGCAGCCGCTGCGGCGAGTGTCCCGTGCTCGTGCTCATTCCTTTATGAGCCTGCGGGCTTGCACTTGCGGGGGACGGGCTGTCGCCAACGTCCACTCCAGCGGCGCCCGTCCAGCGATGCGTCCCGGGGGATGGGTGGGCAGACAGCAGATCGTCGAGCTTCAGGTCGTACTCAGTCGGAGGTCTCAGCCCCAGCAGTCGTGGCCACACCACCGCGCGGATGCGCTGGTTGACGAAACCGTGTGTGACAGCCAGGTGGCGAAGTCTGGAAAGGTCCTGGGGGCAGGGGGCAGCGGGTGGGGTTAGCTAGAGATGTGGATGGGAAGGATAGGCGGCCTCAATGGAGGGTATCGTGCCGGCACTGGGCGCAGCATGCGTGCTGGCAGTGCGTGGAATGGACCACGCCTGGGACGGCGTGGTCCTCTTCCAGCTTCCACCCGCCCTTGGTGTTGCCCCGCCCCACCTCTGTTTTACCCGCCCTGGGTATTGCCCCGCCCCACCTCTGACTTGCGGAGGGCCTGCAGGATGAGCGTGCCGGTGCGCAGGTCGGCGCCCGTGAGGCCGTCGAGGAGCGACTCGAGGTTGTCAACCTCGCTGACGGGCAGGGAAGCTGCGGGGGTCAGGCTTGAGGCCTTCGACAAGCTTAGCCGGACAGGCTGTATGTTTCCTTCAGAAGGTCGCGGGGAAATGATGGTTGTGTGGCTGGGTCCGGACGGGACATCCGCTTGCGTGTCTTTCGTCGGGCACACGGTCTCCGACCCAGCTGCAAGAATTGGCTTCGCCTTTTCCTCTCCAGCATTAGGGTCATGTTTCTGGTGATGATGTCGCTTCTTCGCCTTGTTCCTCTTGCTCGATCTCGACATTCTATTTCAGTTTCCTCCGTGCAACTCGCACCGAACACCCGTGCTTGCGATGTCATGAAGTCGGTTTGTAATTCATCTGACGCCGAAGCATACAAGACGTGAAATCGGACTGGGTCAACTTGACACCTTGAGTGGCTTGACTAACGACTATCAAACCAACTTCTGTAGGAAATCATGGACATAGCAATTAGGGTGAGGCATCCGGCATACACTTGCTCAGGGACAAACGAATTAGCATTTTGTGAGGCTGGGCTCTTGAACTCCCAAACTGCAACCTGTACGGCAACAAACCCTAGGCGATTGACCTGCCTCGGGACCCACCGCATGGCACGCAACACATGCACAGAGGCGTACATGGTCCTTTACGTCCTGGCTTCTCAGAACGTGAGGGGTAGGAGGTACGCTAATGCACCGTAATGCACCGTCTCCAAGGCTTGCAAGGGCTTACAGCATGCTTACCCACAGCATTAAGCCTTCAGAGGAAGTGAATGCCATCCAAACTCCTGCCGGCCTGCCGGTTACGAATCTCAGTGTCCCGCGCCGGGAAGTCGCATCGGCGTCGCGGAAGCCTTCATAGTAGGAACCGTTACAAGGTGGACCCGAGTCCCGACCGGGTGTTCCAACGGGCCCTGACAGCTCGTAGGCGCCCCATCCTGCCCACCCATCCGCCATCACCCGCGGGCGGTCATGCAGCCATACCTGCCAACACACCAGGTTATTACCAGCGCGCCAGGATTGGCTCCCCTGGAAACCGCGCCAGACCCGCCGAATCACATGGCGGGGAAGCAGCCTTCATGCAGTGGTGGCACCGCAGGGGACCGCCGCCCACGGGGACGCCTGTGCGGGATCGCAGCCTTTCAGAGCCTTCCAGTGCCAAACCGCAAGGTGGGGCACCGGCACCTCATTTCCACGTCGTCACCCGCCCCCAGACACTGGGCACACGGGCCACCAGCTCACCTCATCTCGCACCCTCCCGGCCCCGGGGCACACGGACACACTCTTGCTGGCAACTTGTAGCATCACGACAGTGCAGTCGCAGGCGGCAGATACCTGGTACGGCACCAGTACGGCACTACACCCACAGCTTCTGTGCGAACGATAGCTCAAGGGCCATCCGGGCTTCGCACGGGCGTCAGCGAATGTTTTACTTGGTCGTACACATACCGCCTTGGTTGGGGTGGTGGTTCGCTAATACGGGCGCCCTGGTGGGTAACTCCCCCTGAGCGGCCTTTATCCCCGACTGTGGTTGGTTCTCAGGAACGGGGTGGTTGCTGGTAGAGTGGGCACGGGGATTGTTTCGGTGCGCTTGTGGAGCCTGTCCGGTGCGCCATGGTGGCGCAATTTATGCAGTGTGTGGTGAGGGTGCTTCGGCCGTCACCGATGACAAGCGGGGTCCGCTGTAACAACCTTAACAATAGTACGGCAGCAGGGTGCCTGTTTCGTACAAGGTGGTGCACAGCGCCAAAACAAAACTTGGCAACTCTTTCGGCACAGGTCGGCTGCGGCGCTGTCCGCCAGTGTGGTATTCGGCGGGCAGGGCGGTTGTCCCGCTGTGAAGTTGTTCCGCAGAGGCGTAGCCCGCCCCCGGCCCCCCCCGGGCAGCTGGCGCTCGAGGGAAGGCTGTGAGGGGTCAGCGCCACACAGCCGGCGGGGGCGTGTGCAAGCGAGAGGTTGCTGCGGACAACAAACGGCACATTGAACCCCCAATCACTCGCAGCTATCGGTCCCGCCACATCCGAGGTTCCGCGCACGCCTGCCTGCCTGCCTGCCTGTGTCCGCCTCTCTCAACGGCTGCTCCGGCCTTTGGGTGTGGGTGCGTCCGTGCTGGCCGGCCTGCCGGGTGCGGCACGCAGCAGCGCTGGCATGTCCAGGTCAGCCCGCTCTCGGACGGCATCTTTTGAGATGTCGTCCATGGCGTTGGAGCTTGGGGGCTGAGGCTGTCACCGATGACCCGCGGGGTCCACTGCAACGCCATCAATAGTGACATGGTGCCCATGCGGCCCCCCCCCGCCCAAGGCATTCCCTGACGTCCGCGCTCGGCGGCGCGGCGGTGGGGGGCCGGAGGGGGGCCGCCCGCCCACGTCTCCGCCTATCGCGAGGATTGGTGTCGTACACCGGGGTTCCCGAGGTACTTCGTACACCGTAGCCTCGTACACCGTATTCGTGTGTGCCTGAGCCAACGGCCCTCCGTCGCTGCCGACGGCCGAGCACACGTCAGTCGGTCAGTCGGTCGGTCAAGCGTTGCCCACTCGTACCGAAAGGCATCCAAAGGATTGCGCATAATGCCCGACCCGACAATCCAGATTCCCCTCCTGCGCGGCAACGGATCCATTTGGGTGAAGGCGTTCAAGAGTTGTCGACGGAGACTGGGAGGTGCCAGAGGCACATCGAGCGCGCACTCAGTACGGCCAACCACTTCACAACGGCTAACAACCTCAACCGGGAGGTGTCAGTTGACATGTCTGATCATCATCCCTTCCCCTACCCCTCCCCCGGGTTCGTTCATTTGTTCGCCGCTGCACATGCACGAAAGCCTGCGCAGCGGTGGCGCGCTTCCACAGCGGTCTGGTCCCAGTCCGCAGCCGCCCTCGGCGGGGAGCCCAACGTGCGGTACCCTGCGGTGCCGCCGCCGCATCTGGATCTGGATCTGAATTGAATCTGAATTTGGATCGAGATCTGGATCTCGGGGGGGATTGTCCGCAACGTAGCGGATCAGGGCGGCATCAACTGGAACGGCTCCCCCCGCTGGATCCTGACGAGCGGCGCCACTGGTACTGAGTCAGAGGACACCACCGAGCGACTCGCCCTCCTTCGTTCTGGGCCCTATGCGCCCCTGCCACCCCCGACAACACAACACAACACAACGTATCTACACGCTCCGTAAAAAGAGACACTCGCCAAACCACTCGAAACTCTCAATCTCAAAGCTCTCAATACGACTTGTGGTAAATCCCCGGGTTATCGCCGGGGCTGGGTGTGTCTGGGCTGTTTCTTTTTAAATCCCCGGGTTCGCCAAATGTGCGCGCCCCGCCCGGTCCCGCCCCCGGCCCCCCTCCCCGGCGGTCCTAGAGTCCATCGTCTTATCGTTACTTGCGGGCTCGGGGCGGTGGGGGCGGTGGGGGCGGGGGCGGTTGAGGCGGTTGGGACGGTTGGGGCCGGGCTCCTTCCGGCTGCCCCGCTGGCCCCCCCGGCCCGGACTGCTGCGGCTGCTGCGCCTCCGGCTCCCACTCGCGCTCCTTGACCATGGTCCAGAACACCGCCTGGTAGACCGTCTTGAACATGGAACGGTAATCAGCTGCACGGGCACGCGGGTGTGTGTGTGTGTGTGTCTCTCTTTTGGGAAAGAAGTGCGGGGGGGGGCCGGGGTAAGGGAAGGAGAGGGGAGGTGGGGGCATGAAAGCGAAGATTGGTGGACAATACCTCCCTTCGGGGGTGCACAGCTGGGCCCGGAACATGTGCCCGTATGCCACCCCCATGCCCCTGCCCCTGCCCAGCCCGGACGTTATAATAAACAACTCCCAGCGGGCCGCCATGTCGCTAACGGTTAGTATGACATAGTACGGCGTACGATTTGTCGTACGACTCGACTCACCCATATACGGCACATCCAGGCTCTCTTCGCGCACCAGCCTAAAGCCCATGGTTCGCGCCGCCTCGCGGATATCCTCCAGGGAGGGCTCCACAGACAGCTCCGGTGTCTGTCAGGTCGGGGGGGGGAGGGGGGGCGTCAGGTATTTAAGAGGGGTAGGAGGTGTTGGGGGTGATGAGAAGTAGGGGAGGGGCGTGACGGGTGAGGTGAGGAGTGGGAGCGGGATGGGGGACCACCGGGCAGACGGTAATCAGCCGCGCTGGAGCTCCAGGAAGGTGCCGATAGTCTGTACGGCAGAGATTCTCAACACTCCAGGGTGATCCGTCCGTCCGTCCGGCGCTAAGGGCCCGACACAAGGGTGGCGCCGCGCAGTGCCACACACCCCGCGTACCTGGACCCCATCGCCAGGAGCTGTACGGCAAGTGACACCCGGTTTGCCATGCGGACAGGGCCGCCCCCGCCCCCTCACCCGCACCGGCGAGCTAGGTCAGCTGGGGGGCCGAACGTGAGAGGCAGGTTGCCGCCCGGCTTGACCGTCTTCCTTCCTCCCACCGCAACACACGAACTCATACACCCTTCGCCCCCATCCCTCCCTGTACCGCCCCCCCGGGGATCGATACCTCCGGATCTTGGCTCTGGCAGACAGCGCATCGCGCATCGCACTCAACCCTTCGCTCCCCTTCGCCCGGGCAGCCAGCGCAGTTTGACATATGTCTACGAATTCCTGAACCTTTCCCTCCCCCCCCACTCCTCCTTGCCCTCCCCCTCCCCCCCTGCCCCCCCCCGCGCCCCCCCACCGGTAGGTAGGTGTGCGCATCCGCCCAATGGTACAGCAGCGGCCCCAGATTGATCCAGGTGCCCCCGGGAGCCAGGGCGTGGGAGATGACCTCCAGGTAGCGCAGCACGTTGTGGGCCGTGTCGATGAAGAAACACGTCACCACACAGTCAAACAGGCCCCGCATGTCGGGGGCCGAGTAAACCTCCTGGCCGGGGGGGGGGTGCAGTGCGTTTGTGGGGTTAAGGGGGGGCCCAAAGGAGGGGGAGGGGGACCCGTAAGGTTTCGCCGTAGCCGGTTCGGATTCGGGGAGTGATGGGGGACGGCGGAATCCATTCGGTGGTGACTCGTGTGCGCTTTCGCTGTCTCGGCGGACATATGGGGGGGGACGGAAAAGATCACGAGCCGTGTCACAAGGCAGGGTACTTGGTGGCAGGAAACCGGCTGCCCTGACAGCCCCCCTCGGCCCACTCCGCAGGACAGGCGGGTCGGCCGGCCGCGACTGGTTCTGGTACCCGGGGTGCGCGCCCTCCCCCCCCCGGGCACCTCTTCCTCCTCCCAGGCCTGGCCTACTGCTGGCGCCCGCCCAAGGCTGCCCCACGGCCCTCCCCCCGGGCCTCCAGCGGAGGGCTCCCGGTCCTGTCCTCCACTGTCGACTGGCCCACCCTCACCGGCACCCCGCCGCAGCCACTGCGCTTGATACCCCTTTCAAGTCAATCAAGACACCGGAATCGACACCGACGACTTCTCCCGCTCCCCCCAACCACCCGGCGCCATCGGCCATCGCACGGCTTCATCGCACGTCCGCACCACCCCGCAGCGTCCCTGCACGGCCCCTCCCCCAACCTCCCATCCCCTGCGCCCCCCCTCCCGGCGTCCGCTCCCCCTCGCGACCTCGCCCCCCGGGCCCCTCCTCGCCCCGCGCCCCCTGCCCCCGGCTCCCCAACCCTCCGCCCCCTCTCACCACGAAGTCGCCCGCGCACATGGACAGCAGCCCCGGGCCCGCCACCGCCTCCCCCGGCACCACATCCGGCACCGGCACACCCCGCAGCTGGTCCGCGTCGGCCAGGTGGTTGCAGTTGGAGTGGAGCCAGGGGTGGACGGTGAACTGGTGCCGCTCGGCGGTGTGGTTCAAGATGAAGGACGAGCTGCGGGGTGGGGGTGGGGAAGTGCCCCACAGGGGTGGGTGCGCGGGCGGGGGTGGTGTGCAGGCGTGGAAAGGGGGTGGCCCGAGGGGGTTGACGCAAAGCAAAGAACAGGCCCGGAACGAAACAGAGGCGGCAGCAGACCAGGGGTTGGGAGCTGGGTGGATCGGGTGGGGACGTCGGGGAGGGCGGGGGGGGGGGAGGGGGGGGAGGGGGGGGAGGGGTGGCGATTGGGAGCGTGGCTGGGGTGGGGCAGGGCCTGGATGTCGGACCTCCCGCTAGCCGCGCGCACACACTGAATGAGTGGCGGTCATGACCGGACATGGGGGCGGCCCCCCTGGAGCAGCGCCCTCTGAAACGCGCCGCCGCTGTTGCAGCCTAACCGGCGGTCACGGCACCATCCGCAGCGCCGCCGCCGCCGCCGCTGCGCACACGAGTTCGGGCCGTGTGTCGGAACGCAATAACACATTCCGGATGCAGTGCGACACGGATGGATCCCGGCCGGATCAACAATCACCGCATACCCCAACGGCCATCAGCCAACCAGACTCCAGCAGCCGGGTCTATCCACGCTACGAATGTGCCGTGCGCTGTCTACACAGACCCATTCCCAACGGCCCCTTCCCAACGGCCCCTTCCCAACGGCCCCTTCCCAACGACCCCTTCCCAACGGCCCCTTCCCAACGGCCCCTTCCCAACGTTGATCCCGCTGCAGGGAGGTGCTCACGCCAGCAGCATGAAGTACGAGAACTCGTTGCCCTGCGCCTCGTAGCCCAGGGCCGCCACCTCCACACACAGCCGGGCAAGGCCAGCTCCAGGGATGAGCACGCGGGGCGGCCGGTGCGGGTTCGACCTGGGGGAGGGGAGGGGAGGGGGGAGGGGAGGGGAGGGAGGGGAGGGGGGGGGGAGGGGGAGGGGAGGGAGGGGAGGGGAGGGGAGGGGAGGGAGGGGAGGGGAGGGAGGGGGGGGGGGAGGGGGGGGGGGGGGGGGGGGGGGGGGGGGGGGGGGGGGGGGGGGGGGGGGGGGGGGAGGGAGGGGAGGGGGGGGAGGGGAGGGGGGGAGGGGAGGGGAGGGGAGGGGAGGGGAGGGGAGGAGGGGAGGGGGAGGGAGGGAGGGGAGGGGAGGGGAGGGAGGGGAGG